>CM067319.1:24010378-24482212 GCA_034231615.1 Meghimatium bilineatum
ATGAGGTGTATAAGAGGAAAATTAAAACCACAAATAGTAGAAGAACAATGCGGATTCGTAGAAGGAAAAGGCACAAGAAATGCCCTATATATAGTAAGAACATTAATGGAGAGGGCCATAGACGTGCAACAAAACATATACCTGTGTTTCATAGATTACAGCAAAGCATTTGACACGGTGAAGCATTCAGAGATTATAAAACTGCTAGACATACTTAACGTTGATGGGAGAGATCTATGAATGGTAAGAAATATGTATTGGAAACAAATAACTACGATGAGAGTTAACAACACTATAGGTAGATTTCAAAAGATAGAAACGGTGTCAGGCAAGGTTGTGTAATATCAACGGATCTTTTCTCCCTGTATAAAGAATACATTATGCGAAATATAGAAGTATACCAGGAATAACAGTGGGAGGATGCAAATAAATAACATGAGATATGCTAACGACACAATATTAGTTAGTTAGTTAGTCGTCGGATCATCATCACTGCAAACTGGACACATGTTCCAATGTGATACCCCTACGACCCTGAAGGGTTATGGGTTTTATTGATTGATTGACACTATTAAATGTTCTTAACAATTCACGAGTCAACGTTTTTGAGGATCATGGTATTTTCAATTTCCTTGCATGCAATTATACATATCTTTATTATAAATAACAAAATATAAAAAGTTAGGCTTTTAAAAGACTATTAACAAAGACTGTAAACAGAGCCAAATATTGCGTAGTTTGTCGGTTACTTTCGTTTTTCAGTGTTACCTATTTGTAGCTACTCTGTGCTGTAGATCTCGTGTATCAGTGGATGGCTTTTTTCGTCTTTTAATAATTTCCGACATCCATTACTATCGCTGGTTTATTAGTGTTCATTTCCTTGCGGCTGGATCTACACGCAACATGCACTACTGCATTAGGCAGGAAGCAGGCGCAATAATAATGAATTACAGAGGTTTCAATCTTAATATAGATCTGTTTATATGAAATCGCTTATTAACAGACCGAAGCGAAAGATAGAAACAGACTGAAGTGTTGAGACCGGTTCATGGACAAGACTAGCAAGTAGAATTCACAGACTGACAATACAATCCAAGTATTTGTCTGTGCTAGTTGATTGAATGATATGTTTGTCTGTGCTAGTTGATTGAATGATATGTTAGCGTTGAGACAACTCATCTATCTTCATCAAGTTAGAGAGTTCACAAACTGATGGTCAAGTCGTCTATCAGATCTATTCGTTGTACCATGACGAGCTCTTGCTTTCCGTCTCTCTTTCTTTCCTTTCCTTTCTCTCTTTCTATATCTGTCTTTCTTGTTTCATACTTCTCTAATAAAAATATACAATTTGAGAATTTACCTTAAAGTCATCTGAATATGTTTGAACACAGTAATTACATTTCATTTTTTTATTCTCTTCTGCAGAATTGACATACTTTGTTTGTTGTTAAAGTCATTTCATTATCTTTTTTCTCTCTATTATGTCGTAAATATTATCTTTTCTCTGTATTATGTCATAAATATTATCTTTTCTCTGTATTATGTCATAAATATTATCTTTTCTCTGTATTATGTCATGAACATTATTTTTTTCTCTGTATTATGTCATAAATATTATCTTTTCTCTGTATTATGTCATGAACATTATTTTTTCTCTGTATTATGTCATAAATATTATCTTTTCTCTGTATTATGTCATAAATATTATCTTTTCTCACTGTATTATGTCATACACATTATCTTTTCTCTGTATTATGTCACAAACATTATCCTTTCAAAATGTATTATGTCATAAACATTATCTTTTCTAACTGTGTACTACGTCATAAACATTCATCGTTCTTAATTTTCTTCTGCATTTTCCTCACAATCAAATAAGGTCTCCGCAACAAAGGTTGGCTGTAACGAACCTTCGATATTTCATGTTTCGTATTTTGGTGATGCACTATGTTATATTGTAGTCTGTCAATTTCATGATGTTTCTCTCCCACTTGTATCTCGCCTACCTCTTGCTTAAACACCCCCCCCCCCCAACTATTCCCTTCAAGTAATGTCTTCAACAAGGTACCATATCTTTTAAAATTCCATAATAATTCATTTGTTTAATTTTTTATTTACTTTAATATTTTTTTCCTACAGTGTTATCAGAATCTTTTTCTCGCCATTATGTTCTCCTTCCTGAAGTTCTCCATATTCTTATACGTATATATATATATATATATATTTTCACATCTCAAAGATGTCAACTATGTCCTCTAGTTGTTGTTCATTGTCCGTGTTTCAGGGGCATTTTATAATTTTAATTTCTAGTGTATTTGTTTAGATGTTAATGTTTTCGTCATGCCATTGAAAATACGTTATCATCATTATTACTCTACTTTATGTGAGTCGTTTATGCTGACGACTGTGCATTGTATGCTGACTCTGTCGTAAACATGCAGAGCACCATAGACCGCTTCTCAAAGGCCTGCAATAACTTTGGTCTCACGATTAACACCAAGAAAACAGAAGTCATGCACCAAGCAACATCAAATAGCCAACATACTGCTACTTCCATCATTGTCAATCAGGAAAAACTGCAGCTAGTCGACAATTTTACTTACCTTGGAAGCACTCTCTCTCGCGATGTCAACATTGATGTGGAAATTAACAATAGACTGGCAAAAGCTAGTTCTGTATTTGGCAGATTACGCAACAAAGTATGGGACAGAAGAGGTATAAGAACAACCACCAAACTACAAGTATATCATGCTGCTGTTATACCAACCTTACTATACGCCTGCGAAACGTGGACAGTGTATGCTAGACATGCAAGCAAGTTAAATCATTTCCATCTTACCTTCCTACGTAAATTACTAAACATCAATTGGTGGGACAAAGTACCAGACTACGAGGTCTTGGAAAAATCAACCTCAATAAGCACAATACTTATGAAGGCGCAGGCACGCTGGGCAGGCCATCTTGTGCGTATGGAGAACTCGCGTTTGCCAAAACAAATATATTATGGAGAACTCAAGGCAGAATTTCGAAAAGCTGGTGGACAGAAAAAGCGTTTCAAAGACACGCTAAAGTCATCCTTGAAACATCTTAACATTGACGTAGGCGCTTGGGAGAGCATGGCGTTACAGCATTAGTACGGGAGCACTAGCGGCGGAAGAATTCAGACAAAAAACTGCAAGACACAAGCGGACACGTAGAAAAGAAAAAAACATCTCAACCTCACACAGATACCTTCTATTGTTGTCAATTCTGTAAAAGAACATTTTGTGCGCGCATTGGACTTGCTAGTCATTTAAAAACGCACTATTAACTTTATTATTTAATTATTTATTGTTATTATTATTATGGTTGAGTTTTTGGTCATCGTCGATCACGGTCGGACGAACATCATCATACTCTACTGTTTAGCACCATTATGGGGTGCAAAGGGAACGCATTGCTCTTGGCGGACCCAGGGTTAGCAGATAACCAAGATCCCAAAAGTGCCTCCTCGTGGCGCACCCTGGTAACAGAAATACAGCGGCTAATGCTGATTCTGGCTAAACCTTTTGGGGATCGTGTCCGTGAATGTGGAGGTAACAGATGGAATGAGATTTGACTGCAAAAAGACAGTTAATAACTCCGACACCACTGTGTCAACACATGCAGCAACACTGTCGACACACAGTGAAGCTAGAAAGTCTGGTAGAAGCATTGGAGGGCGGCCAATGTAGTAAGAACGAAGCAGGCAGATGTTCCAATAAAAATAAAAGCACAATGAGCACATTGAGAAAGATGGACAGCGCTAGAGGGCAGCGTCATGTGTAAAAAGCATGGAAGACGGTTCGATGAAATTGGAACTAAAGCATTTTTTGCTCGAAAAAAGCTTCTAGTTACCAGTGATCCCAGCCTGGGCCCAACTCTACTGTCGAGTCTTTCCTATACCGGAAGCGTGCTCGCGGAGAGAAAAGGTTCAGTACCCGATGGGCCAAGGCATAGCAGTCCGAGGTGACAAGCACTGTTCAGCTCTAGAACAAAGCAAAAGTTCCTAACGTTCCTAAATATGTGTACAGATTCAGACCTGGACGAGGGGCTCACGAAGTTGGTGAATAACTCTTCGGCTAAGAAGACGAACGAGCCCGAGCCCAACTCTTCTGTCAAGTTCTTCCTAAACCGGAACCAGGCTTGAGGACGAGAAAAGGTTTAGTACCCGATAAGCACGGGCACAATACATCTAATTACACGAGGCATGTTCACTGACTGCGGAACGCCTGGTGCAGGACAGACGTGAAACACAAACCGTCTCGGCATAGAGTCAGTACACATTCACCGTCTGGCGACAGATAGGAAGGCTGTCTCAGGCTAGGGTAGCCCACCCGAATTGTCAAGGCATGCTGAAATCGGATATGCTAGGCCTACAAGGTGCATAACGGTGGTACAACGTAATCACGCTCCCGGCGGAAATCGCACGGATATCCGTGCTGGTTACAATGGAGCGAACGCAAAACAAAACAAAAACAAGCACCATTATTACTCTACTGTTTAGCACCATTATTACTCTATTGTTTAGCACCTACCATTGTTTGTGTTCAATATATTGGTAATGATGCCCTTGCTGTAGTATATATCCATGTATATTTATGTTTAGCAAATGTTCTTTCTTCTGCGAATTTTCCGAGTATCATAGTTTTGTTCTGAATGTCCACATTCTGTACTTTATTTATAGACTTATTCAATCAGTATTAGTAGTTCCTGTTCACTTTCCATGAATTTAGTCGTCAACAGGAGGTCGTCATGATTGCCCCATAAATTAGCTTCCAGATCTGTCTCTCAGACCAACGATCAGAATTTAATCCTGAAATCGTCAAAGACTAGACATGTCTGCATAATGTTCTCTGGATTCTGGAGATCCTTTAAACATGAACATTGGTCAGTCTGGCTAAAATATGCGTGAGCTAGTACAACAAAAATCGTCGTATCTTCCACAATCACTGTCACATCTTCCACAAACACCGTCACATCTTCCACAAACACTGTCACATCTTCCACAAACACTGTCACATCTTCCACAAACACTGTCACATCGTCCACAAACACTGTCACATCTTCCACAAACACTGTCACATCTTCCAAAAACACCATCATATCTTCTACAAACACGGTCACATGTTCCACAAACGCCGTAACGTGGTCACAAAAATATGCGTGAGCTAGTACAACAAAAATCGTCGTATCTTCCACAATCACTGTTACATCTTCCACAAACACCGTCACATTTTCCACAGTCACTGTCACATCTTTCTCAAACACCGTCACATTTTCCATAAACACCATCACATCTTCCACAAACACTGTCGCATCTTTCTTAAACACCGTCACATCTTTGACACGTCACATCTTCCACAAACACAGTTACATCTTTCAGAAACACTGTCACATCTTCCACAAACACTGTCACATCGTCCACAAACATTGTCACATCGTCCACAAACACTGTCATATCTTCCACAAACATTGTCACATCGTCCACAAACACTGTCACATCGTCCTCAAACATTGTCACATCATCCACAAACACTGTCATATCTTCCACAAACATTGTCACATCTTATACAAACATTGTAACATTTTTGACACGTCACATCTATCACAAATACCGTCACATCTTCAACAAACACTGTTACATCTTTTACAAACACTGTCACACAGTCACAAATACCACCTCATCATCAAAATCACTGCCACATCTTCCACAAACACAGTCACATCTTCCACAAACACTGTCACATCTTCCACAAACACTGTCACATTTTTCACAAACACTGTCACATCTTCCACAAACATTGTCACATCTTACACAAACATTGTCACATCTATCACAAATACCGTCACATCTTTGACACCGTCACATCGTCCACAAACACTGTCACATCTTCCACAAACACTGTCACATCTTCAAAAACACCATCATATCTTCTACAAACACGGTCACATGTTCCACAAACGCCGTAACGTGGTCACAAAAACTGTCACATTTTCACAAACACTGTAACATCTTTCACAAACACTGTCGCATTTTCACAAACACTGTGATATCTTCCACAAATGCTGTCACATCTTTGACACGTAACATCTTCCACAAATACCGTCACATCTTCCACAAACACTGCCACATCTTCCACAAACATTGTCACATCTATCACAAATACAGTCACATCTTCCAAAAATACCGACACATTTTCCACAGTCACTGTCACATCTTTCTCAAACACCGTCACATTTTCCATAAACACCATCACATCTTCCACAAACACTGTCGCATCTTTCTTAAACACCGTCACATCTTTGACACGTCACATCTTCCACAAACACAGTTACATCTTTCAGAAACACTGTCACATCTTCCACAAACACTGTCACATCGTCCACAAACATTGTCACATCGTCCACAAACACTGTCATATCTTCCACAAACATTGTCACATCGTCCACAAACACTGTCACATCGTCCTCAAACATTGTCACATCATCCACAAACACTGTCATATCTTCCACAAACATTGTCACATCTTATACAAACATTGTAACATTTTTGACACGTCACATCTTTCACAAATACCGTCACATCTTCCACAAACACTGTTACATCTTTTACAAACACTGTCACACAGTCACAAATACCACCTCATCATCAAAATCACTGCCACATCTTCCACAAACACAGTCACATCTTCCACAAACACTGTCACATCTTCCACAAACACTGTCACATTTTTCACAAACACTGTCACATCTTCCACAAACATTGTCACATCTTACACAAACATTGTCACATCTATCACAAATACCGTCACATCTTTGACACCGTCACATCTTCCATAAACACCCTCACATATTCCTCAAACACTGTAACATCTGCCACAAACACAGTTACATCTTTCACAAACACTGACACATCTTTCACAAACACTATCACATCTTTCACAAACACTGTCACATCTTTCACAAACGCTGACACATCTTTCACAAACACTATCACATCTTTCACAAACAGTGTCACATTTTTCACAAACGCTGACACATCTTTAACAAACACCGATACAATTTACAGTCACTGACACGTCTTTCTCAAACACTGGCACATCTCCCACAAAGACCGTCATATCTTTTACAAAGACCGTCACATGTTCACAAATACCACCTCATCATCAAAATCACCGCCACATCTTCCATAAACATCGTCACGTCTTCCACGAACATCGTCACATCTTCCATAAACACAGTTACGTCTTTTACAAACACTGTCACATCTTTCACAAACAATGTCACATCTTTCACAAAAGCTGACACATCTTTCACAAACGCCGTCAACTATTTCACAAACACCGTTACATCTTCCACAAACACTGTTACATATTCTAGAAATACCGTCACAGCGGTCACAAACACCATTATATCTTCAACAAATCATGTCACATATTCTATAAACATCGTTACATCTTCCACAAATACTGTTACATCTTTCATAAACACCGTTACATCTTCCACAAACACCGTAACATCTTCCACAAACACCGTAACATCTTCCACAAACACCGTTACATCTTCCACAAACACCGTTACATCTTCCACAAACACTGCTACATCTTCCACAAACACCGCTACATCTTCCAAAACACCGTTACATCTTTTACAAACACGGTTACATCTTCCACAAACACCGCTACATCTTCCAAAACACCGTTACATCTTTTACAAACACGGTTACATCTTCCACAAACACCGCAACATCTTCCACAAACACCGTTACATGTTTCACAAACATCTTTCCATCTGTAGTATTATGATCATTATAACAATGTTAATAACATTGATCACATAAATTGAAACCAATCATCAAGCGACTCCAGTTCCCTTCCATATATATCTGCTACTTCCACATTCAGCCCTCGGCTTGTCTTCGTTTTGTAATCAAGAAACTCGACCCGAACATCAGTATCGCGATCACTGGTGTCAATGTTACCCATTTCTGAGATTTATGGACCGTATATTTCTCCCTGTTTCCTGCCCTACTCTTAGCGTGAGATGCAACTTGATCGCATACAGCTGACATTCATAACGTATGTGGATAGCGAATTTCTGTTATATTATTTTCTTTCTTTCCCAAAGAAGAAGATAGATGACGGTCAATATTAGAACAAACATTTGGGAAATATCTGCCTCAAAGGATAAGATCTCTGAAAAATTAATTGAGGTTTTCTATGCAGAAAGAAGTCAACAAATTATTGGAGAATCAAAGGGGATCATTATCATCATCAAGTGCCGTATCCGCAGCGAAGGTTGGCTGCAACAGATCTCCAACATCATCTGTCTCTTGTTTTGGTGGCGCACTCTGCTAGCCTGTAACCTGTTCATCTTGTGATGTAACTCTCCCACTTGTATCTCTGCCTACCTCTTGCTCGCTTCCCTTTCACTTTTCCCTAAAGTAAAGTCTTCAATAAGTCTTTTAATGTGTCCAAAATATTTTATTTGCCTGATCATTACTTCTCTTAGTAATTATTTCTTCATATTAAATCTTTTTTAGAACCTCTTTGTTTGTTTTCTTCTCTTTCCATTATATTTTCCCTATTCTTCTATATACCTACATATCAAAGGCATCAATTATGTTTTCTAATTGTTTGTTTAGTGTCCATGTTTCTGAGCCATACATTAATATGGAATAGTTGTAGCATTTTATAATTCTCATTTTTAACTTGTCTCTAATATATTTAGATGTTACTATTTTTCCCATGCCATTGAAGCTACTTTTAGCCATTCCTATTCTCCTTTTAACAAAGGAGATACATTCTATGCAATTCACTTCCGTAGACAAATGAGGGGATGGGTTTGAGGGGGTTCACAAAACCCAACCATTTTTAAAAAAGAAAGTACGAAAAACGCCCCCCAAAAAGAGAGTAAAACCCTTCTAAATGCGCCCCCCGGCTTTTCCCACCCAAAAAACATTATGAGACTGTCCATAAGTAACGTCAAGAATTAGGGGAGGCGTAAGATATTCGAAAAAGTGTGACAGTTGTTGACAAAATAGAGGGTGGGGTTGATAAAAAAGAAGGCGGGGTTTGACAAAATAGAAGTTGGGTTGACAAAATAAAAGGGTGGGAGTTTGACAAAATTAAGGGTGAGGGTTGACAAAAAAGGGATACGGGTTCTCAAAAAAGGGGGATGGGGCTTGACAAAATAGAAGGTGGAGGTTGAGAAAATAGTAGGTGGGGGTTAACAAAATAGAGGGTGAGGTTGACAAAGAGATGGGGTTATCAAAATAGATGGTGGGGTTGACAAAATAGAAGGTGGGTTGTGATAAAATAGAAGGTTGCAGTTGACAAAATAGAAGATGGGGATTGACAAGAATCAAGATTCTTGAATCAAGAATCAAGAATCAAGAATCAATGTTGTGTTGACAAAATAGAAGGTAAGTTTTGATAAAATAGAAGGTTGTGGTTGGCAAAATAGAAAATGGGGATTGACAAAATAGAAGGTGGAGGTTGACAAAATAGAGGGTGGAGTTTACAAAATAGCGTGTGACTTTCGACAAAATCTAGGTTGAGGGTTGACAAAATAGTAGGTGGTTGTTTGCAAAATAGACGGTGTGGTTGATGTCAAGAAATAGTTTTTAATATAACAATAAGTTCTTCTTCTTTCTGTCCTCATGTACCTTTCGGTGTTGAGGGAGAGTGAGTGTACGGTCTTTTGCCCTTCTATTTGCCTCCTCTGCTGTTATATTTCCGAGTGTCTCTAATACACTATCTATCCACCTTTTACGAGGGCGTCCAATAAGTCTCCTGTTTTCGTATCGTTTGTTAAGTGTTTTTTGGATAATACTTTGCTCTTTCTGTCTGGTTATGTGGCCGTACCATTTAACTTGTTGTTTCTGTATGTATTCTATTGTTGGCTTGATCCCTAATTGTTTCCTTAGTGCTTCATTCCTGATTTTGTCTCTCAAGCAGTTATTTATTTAAATTAGAAAATATTTTAGAAAAATCAGAAAAAACGGTGTTTGTATTTTTTTCTTCTATTTTTAAGGGAGGGAGCAAATAATTTGGACATATTTAAGCAGGCGTGTCCCTGAATTATTTATAATTTGTTGACAAATGGTTGGAGGGTGTCAAAAATTGTTGACTTGATTTATGGGTAGTGTCATGTGACGTATTCTTTCCAGAACCTAGTCTTCCTTATGAATTTCCTGAAATTTCCGCGATCTCTTGAAATCTCTGGAAATCTCTGGAAAACGTCCGCTTCCTCTACCGACATGTAAGTGTATTTATGAATATCTCTTTTCCAACGACGTTTTGGTAGACCTCTGCCTCTAATGCCTTTTATTGCCCCCTCCAGCAACACACTTTTCATGCCATTGTGGCTCTTCAGATGGTCGAAAAATCATAACTTCCTTCTTAATCTGGTATTTAAAAGCCAGCCTTCTCGAACGTTAATTTTTTTTAATACGGCTTGGTTGGTCTTTCTTGCTGTCCATAGTATTCTCAGGACTCTTCTATATCACTTCATTCTGAAGGCCTCTATTCTCTTGGCTGTATTTTTATTTATTGTCTATGTTTCGCAGCCATAAATCGCCACTGGGAACACGCATGTACGTAACAAACATCTCGTACTTTAGTTCCCGTAGTATTTGTCCCGTGCTAAAGTTTTTTTCAGCTGTTGCAATTTGTATTTTGTTATTGATATCCTCCTGATCTTGACTGCACTGTCTCCAGCACTGTTTATGTTAGTTGCTAGATATTAGAAATTTGTTCACTTCTAATAAAATATTGTTATCAATATTAATTCTAGGTCTTGGTTTCACTTTGTCAGTTGTCATTTGTCATTATCCCTCAAAACAGCTTGAAGGTTGTCTTCAAAATTCTTCCAAATTAAATGACACCCCCCCCCCACAAAAAATGTCTTTAGCGGACAGCGTCGTATGGCATAATAGCGGCAACATTGTTACATGGCGGTCGTATAAACTCTAGAAAGAAGAGTACAAGAAATTATAGAACCACAACTGGACAACACTCACATGTGATTCCGTAAGAACAAGTGCTGTACAGATGCAACTGTCCAATTTCTGTATAATTAGTTGCCCTTTGTGCTTGTTATTTTTCGCTCTGCTTATTTTTACTGTTATTATTACTGTCTTATGGTCCGTGTTTGCATACGTGTTAGGTATTACTCGAACGTATGCTATTTTTTTGTCAATTTTTTTCTTTTATGAGTATAAAGTCTATCTGGCTCGTGCATTCCAAGCTATTCCATTTATACCATGTGTACACTCAATCTATATTTAAAGAAGGTGTTCATTATAAAGAGGTTGTGCTGAATGCATGTATCTATTAGTTTATAACCGTTGTCTTTAATCTTATTTCTTGTCTAGTAGAAAGGTCCTTTATATTCCTCTATTCCTTCTCTATGTGCGTTAAAATCTCCCAAAAATATAGGTGATCTTTATTGTTGCTGTTATGTTTATTTGTTTACATCCTCAAAATCATGATAACAAGTACCATAAATAACATTAGCAGTAACATTAACAGTAGATGCAAGCAATATTAGAAATAACCATAACAGTAATAACAGCTCTCTCTCTCTCTCTCTATATATATATATATATATATATATATATATATATATATATATATATATATATATATATATATATATATATATAGTAACAGTCTAAAACTAATAAGTGCAAAACTAATAGTAACAGTCACTTTCAGTAACATTAGCAGTAATAATAACATCACAAATCAGTAAAATTAGCAATAATAGTATAATAACAATAACAATATATATTAGTAACATTTGCAGCAAGTGCTACATTAACAGTAGCAGTAACTATCAATGTCGTTTGATTTTTTTAAAAATAACTGTAACTGTGAGATATTGTAGCACCGAAAATAAATACAGCAGTAACTATCACCGACAATCTAAATACAGATCAGTTAAAATAAATTTACACATGTGGAAATGTGGATATGCTATGTGATCAATTCTGATCTTGTTCAATAGTAGCACATTAAGTATTATAGAACCAAATTATTAAACTAATTCGATCATGCCATCTATTTGTCAGATAGTTACATCGGCGAGTGGTTGCCTCTATCAATCATCAGTTCTGTTAGAGTTTTATCTGCTGTATGGTACTTGAGAATGTCAATACTTAGCCTCCAGGTCTCAATCTTCAGCGCTTGAATCCTAAAGTACTATGGCATGATTGACACAAACTATTGAACTAAATTGATCAACAGGACATTACATGTCCATATTATCCGTCTTCATCCTTTTATCTGTTTGGGAAAATATAGTTTGTTTATCGATCTCTCCTTCCCTCTGTTGATTTGTCAGTAGTTTCCTGTTTAAAATATTTCTTTATACAGATTATCAGATATGTTAATTATTCGATGCGAATATCTGGTATCATTTGTAGAAACGGACATAGTTGCCAAATAGTTTGAACTGTTAAACGCCAAATTTTAGATTTAAAATGTTCAAAACAATTGACCTTCTAAATTATGTACAAAACATTGAAGACATAAAATAAAGAGCTAAGAAATGCAATTGCGAATTCTATTTCTAATTATTATATCTAGGAGATTAAAATTTATTCTGTTTCTTGATTGTTCCTCTACGATACCTTGTACCTACACATCCAGCAGAACTGTCGCCACGTAGTGACAAAAGGCATTCTGGCTCGGATAGTTGGAATGCACAGCAATTGGATGTATGAACAATATCGGGGTCCCGGTCTATGTGTATGACGCTAAGATATAGTAACATGTACAGTACATATTCACTGTCTCTGGACCCGGCAGCACATGCTACAGGTCAGCGTTGTGTAAGGGATGCAACAACGTTACAATCGTCCAGTACGAAACCGGCTGAAGTGTTGTTCAGGGTCTAGAACAGGGGTCGTCAACCTATGGCACGCGTTCCACACTTGGCACGCCAAGCAATTTCAAATGGCACGCAGACTCTTCACGTTTCCTGTCAAGACCATGCAAGAGCAAGGTTCCCATTAATAATAAAAAAGTTTTTTAAAAATCTTTCAAGAAACTCCATTTCTTTTAATGTTGTTTACAACTTTACATATTATTGAATATCACTTTATATTAATTAATTAAAATATAAAAATAAAATATATGGTAAAATAAGAATATTGACCTCGACTTGTATAAAATGATATGTGATGTTGGCACTCTGAGTAATTTGAAACCTTAAGATGGCACACAGTTAGCAAAAGGTTGCCGACCCCTGGTCTAGAATACACAACCGTCAAAACGATATTTCCGTTGGCAAACATTTCAACATAACAGACTCAATTCAAAGTAGGAGCCACTCTTTAGGTCTACATTACAAGGATGAGAAGCTACATTACAAGAATGAGAATCTACATTACAAGAATGAGAATCTACATTACAAGAATGAGAATCTACATTACAAGAATGAGAATCTACATTACAAGGATGAGAAGCTACATTACAAGAATGAGAATCTACATTACAAGAATGAGAATCTACATTACAAGAATGAGAATCTACATTACAAGAATGAGAATCTACATTACAAGGATGAGAAGCTACATTACAAGAATGAGAATCTACATTACAAGAATGAGAATCTACATTACAAGAATGAGAATCTACATTACAAGAATGAGAATCTACATTACAAAATTGAGAATCTACATCACACGAATGAGAATCTACATTACAAGAATGCTACAGCATATGAAAAAAGAAAGAATTATTGCATGGTGAAAACACACAATATTGAATTTGTGGGAATCAATAGAAGCATACATAGTTACATTTAAAGGACTGCATTGCGTATGTTTACATCACTGAATGAAAACATGCATGTTATTAGGTGATGAATACTAAATAATAATGTAAAAAAAGCAGGTATATGATAGTACAAAACAAACGGAAAATTGTCAGTACACAACAGAATATCTATGGTAGTAATTGAGTGTTAGGACCGAAACAGGTGCCGAAGTGACGTATATACTAAGATAAGCATACGAGGGAGGTGAAAACATGGAGGAATTATGATTAATTGAAAAATAATTATAAAACATGAATGGAGAGTACAGAACTAAAATTGGAAAAGAGTACAGTGCAGATCACTAGATGGTGGAACAGAGTACAGTGCAGATCACGATATGGTGGAATAGAGTACAGTGTGAGAATGTCTACACCGAGAACATTCAAACATGGATATATGATCTCTAGGAGATCATTTGTACTCAAAAAGTGCTTTGTTTATTGTGCTCATTCAGTGATACAAGATTTCATTGCACTCGAAGCTCTCTATATGCGCCCCGTCCATTTAAACGAAACGGCATGCCGCATGTTGAGAGTTACAGATTGGCTACGATATCTACGTTTTCCCGTTTTTTTACATCACATGACTCCAGCATGACTTTTCTTGGTCACTTGAACTTCTACAGGACGGGTAGCTAACCCCAGCGCGAGACATCTTTAATAGTCTCTTATAACATACATGACATGTCCGTTTTACTATTTTGCCCCTTTAAGACTCCGTTAACAAGCGAGTGATGTTAATCTGAATACCACTATACCTTTTCTTGGGGATCTCACTCACATGCTGGATAAACTACTTGCCTTGCGTTAAGAGGTCTCGAATTTGGTCGCGACGTCTTGTTTATAAGTGCATATTTTAGAGACCACTGAGGATTATCGCCCAAAACTACGAAGTTACATGATATGAAAGGTGCTCTCGACAGGTGGCGAGCCGCTTCGTTGAGAGGGACGGGGCGCATATAGAGAACTCCAAGTACATCGAAGTCTTGTACAATGAAGGAGCATAATAAAGAACACACTTTCTCTGACGTACTGTAGTTTATATTTCAATTCCTCCCTTCACATTGTCTACATCCCCCACTTTCTCTGACGTACTGTAGTTTATATTTCAATTCCTCCCTTCACATTGTCTACATCCCCCACTTTCTCTGACGCACTGTAGTTTATATTTCAATTCCTCCCTTCACATTGTCTACATCCCCAACTTTCTCTGACGTACTGTAGTTTATATTTCAATTCCTCCCTTCACATTGTCTACATCCCCCATTCTCAATGTAGAACACACATTCTCTGACGCACTGTAGTTTATATTTCAATTCCTCCCTTCACATTGTCTACATCCCCCACTTTCTCTGACGCACTGTAGTTTATATTTCAATTCCTCCCTTCACATTGTCTACATCCCCCACTTTCTCTGACGCACTGTAGTTTATATTTCAATTCCTCCCTTTCACATTGTCTACATCCCCCATTCTCAATGTAGAACACACATTCTCTGACGTACTGTAGTTTATATTTCAATTCCTCCCTTCACATTGTCTACATCCCCCACTTTCTCTGACGCACTGTAGTTTATATTTCAATTCCTCCCTTCACATTGTCTACATCCCCCATTCTCAATGTAGAACACACATTCTCTGACGTACTGTAGTTTATATTTCAATTCCTCCCTTCACATTGTCTACATCCCCCACTTTCTCTGACGCACTGTAGTTTATATTTCAATTCCTCCCTTCACATTGTCTACATCCCCCATTCTCAATGTAGCCGATGATGACATCCGATTTCTTGATTAAATTTTAATGTGGTTTAATTATTTTCTTTTTGGGATTGTTTCTTTAAGTAACTAATAATTCAACGTATTGTAAATGAAAAAAATTTAGCATCCAAAAGGAACAATCATTCAAAATTAACGATGCACAATGATTTCTCTTAGATTACATGTTCCATGTTACAGTCAAATATGAACAGCTTGAATGTATCATATAATTTTGTGGTTATTTCTATTGCATTTGTATTAGTTTAAATCAGTGCTGGGCAACCTATGTTGTGTCTGCGGGCCGAATTGGGTCTTTTTATTTCGACTGCAGGCCAGTGTATTTGTGTGTGTTAGTCTTTTGAAGTTATTTTAAAGTCGTTTGAAGTTTCAGAAGACGAAAAGCAGTTGTCACCAGGCACACAAATTTAACACACCGTAAGGATGGAGTTTGCTGCCTCTAATGTCGGACATGAAACAAAAGCCGGCGGCGAGCAACTCTGTTTAGTGCTAGTTACATTTTTAGTGTTAGCAGTTTCACTTACACATTTTCTCCTTATCATTATTTAGTGTTGCGATTTACAATTTGGTTTAGCTCCCTTCGAATTTGATATTTTATATTCTATGAGCAAAGGTGATGGAAAAATAGCGTGGTGATTCAGAAGAAATGGTTTGGGTCTGATTTGATTTTCGGATCATATTCTAATCGGTTCTAGTTTCGCGGACCATTTTCTGCACGCTTCTGAAAATACAATTTTGTATTTACCACTTCATACTTTTTTTCATTATCATGTTTTTATGTATTTGTGTGTCTTTTTGTAGAAGGACTAGATTCAAGTTACATTTAAACATATTAACATATTTTCTACTATGTAACCAGTAATCTAAGATTACACGCAACATAATCTATGGATTAAATGCAACAATTTTTGAGATCATTGCAAAATAATGAAACACGATCCGGAGTAAGACAAGGCTGCGTGCTTTCACCTCAAATTTTCAACAAATGCACGGACATAGTAATAAAAGAAGCTCACATCAACAAAGCGAAAAACATTGCAAAAAATCTGAGGAATTTCGAAAAGAGAAATCAACAAACAAATATTCGCCGACTATCAAAGACTAATATATGAAACTGAGAGCATTTTCAAAACCACGTTAATGCATATGCTAATAGAATATATAGAATGTATTTCTTTTATGAAAATATAATACTAGGGAGAGAAATAGAAAAAAAGGTGTCAGAAAGCAAAAACAGTAACTTACAAACTTTGAGATACGTTTCTAGAGTTCAGAATCGAAACGTCAAGAGATTAATATCATCGGCAAAACGCAAGTTACAAAGTAGTCTACCGCCAATAGTTATTGATGTCTGGAGATCTTATAATGCCTCCTGCATTATATATTCAAGATACATGTTGAAAAGTACTGGGGAAAAGTCTGCAGCCCTGACTCACTCCTACTTTAGTTATCTGTTTTGAAAAATTTACCAATGTCATTATTTATAGAAACATCACTGCTTGCATCTTTATACAGCGCTTCAATAATTTATATGATATTTGTATCGAAGTTATAATATCTCAGTATATGCCACAGACTTTTGTGGCACACACGATCACATGCCTTTGTGAAATCAATTACGTTATGATGCCAAGAACGTTGATGTTTGAAATGATTTTCTATCAATACTTTGTTTTGTGGTATGTCTGTGTTTTTATTAAACGAAAACCATTCTGTTCTTCTGATATCTCAAATAGTTTACCTTATTGTCTCGATAATAATTTCATATAGTTACCTTAGTATTTTTTGTCTGGATAACAAGTTTATATATTTACTAGTATCTATTGTCTGAATAATAGGTATATTGTCTATTGTTTTTCCCCAGGTGGTTTGTGATCCACTCTTGCCGTTAAGCGTAGGGGTGATTGGAGCTCGAGCTTGCGTTCTAAAGCCAGATGTGTGCCCTTGGCTGTGCTATGACCGTGTCTGTACAGGATGCATTTACTTTATTTTTACTTTTTTGTGTATACTATATGTGGATAATAGGTCAAAATAGTTAAATTAGTAACTATTGTTTGAATAATAAGTTGATATAGTTACCTTCCCGTTGTCATCTTAACTGGGTCCGTGTTCCCCAGTATTTCAGTTTTTAAAGTTATTTCCTGCAAAACTCAGCAGTTCTCCCCACCCCTCGTGGGAGAGAAAAGCATCCAAACTAGGAACAGAACCAGTTCGCACACCATGCTGCCAGCCTCACATTTACAGAACTTACTTCATCGAATGCGAGCACTATTTTTAAGAAAAAGTGTCACAGAACTATCTCCCTCTTCACGCGATTAATGCCGCCACAGTTGCTGCGCCAGTAGAGTGTTGGATGCGACAAAGTAGTCGACACTGATACAGTCAGTTGTCAGTAAATAAAAACTACATATTTCTTTATTAGGTATTTCTGGTAAAATTTCTGTGGACCGTAGGGGGTTGAAGAGTACTGTACTGGCACGGTAAAGTACTAAATGTTGTACTAAAATGGTAAAGTAGTGAGTATCGTACTGACACGGTAAAGTAGTGAGTGTTTTACTAAAATGGTAAAGTAGTGAGTGTTTTACTAAAATGGTAAAGTAATGAGTATTGTATTGAAAAGTAAAGTAATGAGTTTTATAAAAATGGTAAAATAGTGAGTGTTATACTGACACAGTAAAGTAGTGAGTATTTCTACTAAAATAGTAAAGTAGTGAGTATTGTACTGACACGGTAAAGTAGTGAGTGTTTTACTAAAATGGTAAAGTAAGGTGTATTGTACTGACACGGTAAAGTAGTGAGTGTTTTACTAAAATGGTAAAGTAGTGTGTTTTGTACTGATACGTTATAGTAGTATGTGTCATGCCGACACGATAAAGTAGTTTGTTTTGTACTGACACAGTTATGTAGTGAGTTTTATACTGACATTGTAAAGTAGTAATTGTTGTACTGACACGATAAAGTAGTATGTTTTGTACCGACATAGTAAAGTAGTGAGTTCTGTAATGACACTGTAAAGTAGTATCTGTTGTACTGACACTGTCAAATAGTCGTTTTTGTACTGATTTGGTCAAGCAGTGAGTTTTGTACTGATATTCTAAATTAGTATGTGTTATTCTGCTACAGTAAATTAGTATGTGATAGCATGTATTATGTTGACATTGTACTAGTGTGGCAACCAGGGCCTGAACTTCTAGTTCAGGGTGCAGATAATAGTGTCATTGACTTCTGTTTAGTCATATAGGCGTCGACCGATGCATGTTGAGGGATGGGTTGACAACCTATCACGTGAAAAAAGTCATTGTCCTTATGAGCGTCAATTCCGTTACTCAGCGGAGGATGACCCACGTTTTTGTCAGAAAAATTGTGAGCTATTAAGAGCTAACTTCCCACAGCTAAATGGATTATTTAATAATTATCATCATCACCATTATCATCATCACCATTATCATCATCATCATGTTGACTTTAACCGTGAGTTGTTGATAGTATAAAAATAATAAACACTACAATTGAAACAGATCCCGTGTTAAGATATGACTGAATTGTTAAAGGTTAAAATAAGATTCAAGTGAGATTAAGAAGAGAGCATGGTAGATTGATTGGGCATACGCTAAGAAGACTATTAAAATGGCATTGCTAGAAAGAGAATTGCAAGTAACCCGCAGGGAAACTCGGAAACAGGAAAAAAACGATGACCATCTGGAGACCAGAGATGACGAAGGACGGCATAGAATGAGACTCAGAACAAATCAAAAGGATAGAGACAATTTAAAAATCTTTGCCTGTGATTAATGAACACAAGAATGTTTAAATACCCTAGGGAATTCAGTGATTGATTGATTGAATGGACGCTTGTTAAGGGGTCCTCACAAGTGGTCAAGAATTGACTTCGCTGTACTGATATTTTGTGTGTGTACTATATCCCTCTTAACAGGGTACCATATAAGAGGAAGTTACAGCAGAGTTTCAGTCAAATGACCTGGTCAGATTGAGAATAAATGAAAGATATATCGTGCATATTGTAGACAATTGAAAGATCTGAAATGCAAATAACTGATATCGCGAATGCTTTCAGATCAATATTTATTTCTTTATCATCGATGAAGATAGACTGCTACTACAGTAATTAAAATTGGATACCGGACGGCAAAAAAAAATAAGTATAACAAAGAGAGACTCTTCAAAGAACAAACATCAAAGACTACGAGTTTCAACAATATACAGGAACTACAAGCAGTAGCATTACATCGCTCGAACTTTAGAGCACTGATTTTTGTCCTATTCGCCGTATACGCGATACGCGGAAGTAACATATGCGCTAAATGAACACACACACACACACATATATATATATATATATATATATATATATATATATATATATATATATATATATATATATATATATATATAGCTAGATAGATTAGATATATTAGATAGATAGATAGATAGATAGATAGATAGATAGATAATAGATAGATAGATAGATAGATAATGACAAATACTAGAGTAGTAATATCAGAACTCTTACATCTGTAAGATGTTCGAGAAGTCAAGATGAAGAAATAGTGCAGTAAATCAGGTAAGATGTCTGATATGGAGACATCAACGTTTACTCGGATAGTAACATTGAGAATGTGACTAAAGTGTTTCAGTGTAAGCTTGCTAAGTAACATTTAGAATGTGACTAAAGTGTTTCAGTGTAAGCTAGCGAAGTAACATTGAGAATGTGACTAAAGTGTTTCAGTGTAAGTTAGCGAAGTAACATTGAGAATGTGACTAAAGTGTTTCAGTGTAAGCCTGCTAAGTAACTTTGAGAATGTGACTAAAGTGTTTCAGTGTAAGCCTGCTAAGTAACTTTGAGAATGTGACTAAAGTGTTTCAGTGTAAGCCTGCTAAGTAACTTTGAGAATGTGACTAAAGTGTTTCAGTGTAAGCCTGCTAAGTAACATTGAGAATGTGACTAAAGTGTTTCAGTGTAAGCCTGCTAAGTAACTTTGAGAATGTGACTAAAGTGTTTCAGTGTAAGCCTGCTAAGTAACATTGAGAATGTGACTAAAGTGTTTCAGTGTAAGCCTGCTAAGTAACATTGAGAATGTGACTAAAGTGTTTCAGTGTAAGCCTGCTAAGTAACTTTGAGAATGTGACTAAAGTGTTTCAGTGTAAGCCTGCTAAGTAACATTGAGAATGTGACTAAAGTGTTTCAGTGTAAGCCTGCTAAGTAACATTGAGAATGTGACTAAAGTGTTTCAGTGTAAGCCTGCTAAGTAACTTTGAGAATGTGACTAAAGTGTTTCAGTGTAAGCCTGCTAAGTAACATTGAGAATGTGACTAAAGTGTTTCAGTGTAAGCCTGCTAAGTAACTTTGAGAATGTGACTAAAGTGTTTCAGTGTAAGCCTGCTAAGTAACATTGAGAATGTGACTAAAGTGTTTCAGTGTAAGCCTGCTAAGTAACATTGAGAATGTGACTAAAGTGTTTCAGTGTAAGCCTGCTAAGTAACTTTGAGAATGTGACTAAAGTGTTTCAGTGTAAGCCTGCTAAGTAACATTGAGAATGTGACTAAAGTGTTTCAGTGTAAGCCTGCTAAGTAACATTGAGAATGTGACTAAAGTGTTTCAGTGTAAGCCTGCTAAGTAACTTTGAGAATGTGACTAAAGTGTTTCAGTGTAAGCCTGCTAAGTAACATTGAGAATGTGACTAAAGTGTTTCAGTGTAAGCCTGCTAAGTAACATTGAGAATGTGACTAAAGTGTTTCAGTGTAAGCCTGCTAAGTGACGTTAGCCTACTACCATTTATCCAGGACTGTCACAGTTTTCTTCCTCTACTACTCTTTACTGTCTACACAGCAATGACAACGAAGCCGCAACTGACCGGCAATGGCAAAACATTATCTACAGATGGTATTCAGGTGTACATGTATATAAAAATCCAGCTTGCAATTACAAAAGAATTACAAATAGAACAAAAATGAAATGCATTACTATACATGATGAATACAAAGTCATGGACAGACCTTGCAAACGATGGATTACAGAACTAAAAATATCAACGAAAACAAACATATACTGCATAAAGCACACAAAAAAGCCATCTCCAGAGAAATCTTCTACTCCCTGACACTGCAAGACATAAAGTGAAAAGCAAGACGAAAGATACAAAAAAACTAAACTACATGCAATCATGGTATTAGTTGTCTGGCAACATGATCAACCAGATGAAGGTTTACTTCACATCAGTCAGTCAGTCAGTTACCAACAATCTCATCACTGGAATAAAAACCCCTGCAGTGAAATCTAATTATATTGATTTCTGAAAACCACCATTGAGTTATTTAGGAGTGACATTTGATCGCAGTCTGTGCGTCAGAGAACTCGTTGACCGTGTCATAACCAAAGTCAAGAAATACATCGGCGTTGAAAGCAATAGTATCTGGTAACATTTCATCTACTGGCACTGTGATATCGGGGACTTGTTGTTTCTTGTATACAATAATAGTAACTTGTAACATTCCATCTACTGGCACTGTGATATCAGGGACTTGTTGTTTCTAGTATACAATAATAGTAACTTGTAACATTCCATCTACTGGCACTGTGATATCAGGGACTTGTTGTTTCTAGTATACAATAATAGTAACTTCTAACATTCCATCTACTGGCACTGTGATATCAGGGACTTGTTGTTTCTAGTATAAAATAATAGTAACTTGTAACATTCCATCTACTGGCACTGTGATATCAGGGACTTGTTGTTTCTTGTATAAATAATAGTAACTTGTAACATTCCACCTACTGGCACTGTGATATCAGAGACTTGTTGTTTCTAGTATACAAAACGCATGTGCCAGAATCTGATTAGCATGCAGATATTTCTAGAATGTACTTGATTCAGATCCACATTCAAAAGAACAGATTCATAGAACCGCGCGGTAGATTTTCTCAGTATGATACAAGTCTTCGAAATGCCGCCCCTCTTAAATGTTTTTTTTTTTCGAAATGCCGTGACAATGTATTTTAATAGTTACCGCCTGATGCGGTTTCCTCTCTGCATCATAACACAACACGACCATATGCATGATATTTGGAGGCACCAAGGGTACACCCAGTGTTGCTACGATATTTCTCCTTGACTTCTGAATGTAACGTCTAAAATCAACGTGTGGCGAGCCATGTCATAAATTGAAATAGGTATCGATATATTTCATTAATGGCAGCATAGACAAATAAAGACAACATGTGGTCCAGACCCACTAAGCGAATGAACAGCACAGGAAAGAAGCAGAAGAAAGCGCTCCAACCAATCCTGCACAAAGTCCTTTTAAGGACTACCACCTTATAATCCAGACCGACACAGCGAAGGAACAACACAGCAAATAGCTCCGAATAGAAGAAAGAGCTCCAACCAATCACCACAAAGTCCTTCTTAGGACTATCACCTTATAGTCTCATCATACCAGAGACAGGCAGAGCCACAACATAGTCCATACAAGGACTGAAGCTAGGAGGCCATACAGCGAACCCGGCTAACAGAGCCACATCCTAGCAACAACCAGGCAAACAAGCCACAAAAATCACAGGTCCCCAACCGCCTCGATATAACCACTATGGACACCAGTCCTAGGTTGAAAGAGGCTGGCCTCGACCATATGAGGCATAAACCCCTACTAAACAAACAAAACAAAAGATATATTTCATTCATCAAATCCAGATCTTAGATAGATCAAGGATTCCAAGCTCAAAAGAAGCAGATCGTGGTTGGGGCAGGCAGATTATTCTTACATAAACCATGTGATACTTCGTGCAGTGATTCTGAGAAGGAGTGGATAACCACTCATCATTACGCGTTATCTTCTCTGCAGTTATCACACTCAAGCGAAGTTTCAGTGACATGATCTTGTGGTGGCTGCTAACGCGGAAGTGAGTACGTTCATTGACGATAACACTGCAGAGAATGATATAAGAATCTATATTGATAGGTCAGGCATTCATCGCCAACGTTGCCCTTGTTATTTTTTTGCATGTTTCTGTAGGAAAACTGCCAAAGAATCCAGCGGAGCCTTCATCACAACAATGAGCTGTCTAATGATGGAGGTACAAACTGTAACTGAGGCATTGTATTGGCTGGTGAGCCACACGATTATTCTCATACATTCATACTTAACTGATTTAATTAGAATGCTTCGAAATGTGGATACAGGGGTAGCACGCGGATAATAGCTGGGGTTGTTGATGCAATAAATGACCAGAAAGATTACTTTTGTATTCCTGCCCGGTCATATGGGCATTGAGGGTAACGAGCGAACCGGTACACTGGACAGCATGGTTACATAATCAAAAGGTACATTATCTGACATAATCAGCGCACTGAAACACTTCGTCCGCTCAGAAGATTTTCAAAAATCTTAACATCATGGTCGCTTTGGAGATTGGTGTAAAGATTGAAAGTCCATAAAAAGAAACATACTATAGGAGGAGACTATAAAATCAACACATATCTGGAAATGTCAGCTGATAGACTCTGATGGATTTATTGAGATGAGGATCAGAGTACCTATGGATATTTTCGTAGTACGCATAAGATAACTTGCACCCATAACTCATAAAGAATTCTCAATCCTTAATCCATAAAATTCAAACTGGATAGCTACGTCATGCGTGGATGCGATATATTGGGTTGTCACATCGCCATGGACGTATGTGGACGTTTTGCACTGGTCACTCGGGAAATGACGGCAATAAGAGAGTCGACAAACTAGCGTGAAAAACAGCACATGTGTTGGAACAGATGATGAACAGGGGAGAAATTGGAAACTCCGTATATATGCGTGTGTTGAATGAGGGCACCATGGCTGATGAGACAGTTATTAAGAGATTGAGGGAGTGCGGAAATGGTCGAGGGGGCGATTGACTGGTAGGACTAGGAGAATATACGAGCAATATGCAACGGGGACTATCAAAATACGTACCCTTCGCTATTTGCTGAAATAGACAAACTCATATAGGGATGCCCGGAGTATACCGCCGTCGATTCAGATAATCACTAAACCATAACCCAGAATACCCCGAATAGAAGACTTTATCTTACAGCATTTGCATATCGCTGAGGAGTGAAGTCTTCAGACAATCAAATAAATCACTGAATATCCCTACTTCTATCATCACACACAAGTACCAAGGAGCCCGATACTTTTATCATCACACACAAGTACCAAGGAGCCCGATACTTCTATCATCACACACAAGTACCAAGGAGCCCGATACTTCTATCATCACACACAAGTACCAAGGAGCCCGATACTTTTATCATCACACACAAGTACCAAGGAGCCCGATACTTTTATCATCACACACAAGTACCAAGGACCCCGATACTTTTATCATCACACAGAAGTACCAAAGAGCCCGATACCTCTATCATCACACAGAAGTACCAAGGAGCCCGATATTTCTATCATCCCACAGAAGTACTAAGGAGCCCGATATTTCTATCATCACACAGAAGTACCAAGGAGCCCGATATTTCTATCATCCCACAGAAGTACCAAGGAGCCCGATATTTCTATCATCACACAGAAGTACCAAGGAGCCCGATATTTCTATCATCCCACAGAAGTACCAAGGAGCCCGATATTTCTATCATCACACAGAAGTACCAAGGAGCCCGATATTTCTATCATCCCACAGAAGTACCAAGGAGTCCGATACTTCTATCATCACAAAGAAGTACCAACGAGCCCGATACTTCTATCATCACAAAGAAGTACCAACGAGCCCGATATTTCTATCATCACACAGAAGTACCAACGAGCCCGATATTTCTATCATCACACACAAGTACCAAGGAGCCCGATATTTCTATCATCACACAGAAGTACCAACGAGCCCGATATTTCTATCATCACACAGAAGTACCAACGAGCCCGATATTTCTATCATCACACAGAAGTACCAACGAGCCCGATATTTCTATCATCACACAGAAGTACCAGCGAGCCCGATACGTCTATCATCACACAGAAGTACCAACGAGCCCGATTTCTCATAAGTGATAGACATCGATGAAATATAACAATATACAGACTTTTACGTTGTTTAAAAATGTGACATAAAATAGAACTAAACTGCTAAAACAATGTCTGAAAACGAGATTGTTTTAAGCCATAGAGAAAAAGCCACGAATAGCCATTCATCAATACGTTAAATTAGACAGCAGCTGTAAAAATAGAAATGCTTTCAAAAGTATAAGTCTGGAAATAAATAGAATCATTTTTAATTTCATTTTAGTGTTGCGAAAAGTAGATTAAGATTATGATTAAGATTATGATTAAGATTATGCACAAACACTCAAGAGTGCTCCTAACCACAGATTGCTAAAGTTGGTCGCATATTCTAGTACTACCGGTTATCCGGTATATTTTTGTCTGTGGTTATTTTTTTAGGCAAAATAAATAAGTTCAGTACGTTGCTCTTGCTTTATTTTTGATATCTTTGCTCTTGGTTTCCTTTACGATATCTTTGCTGACGGAGAATCGCTCCATCCCGTCACAGAAATGGACACAAAGTATGCAATGACATCAGAAGTAGCAAGATTATTTGCCATTTTGTGGCGTCTTTATTCCTTTTAAACATTCTCTTTCAGTGCGCATGTCAGACCAGTTGTTCTAAGCGTAAGGGGTGAGGGGGGTGTCACAGAGATTTCCAGATGGGGACCACGGAGAGATAAATGAAAAATTGAGGGTGAGGATAAACAGGGCATGGGAAAACAGGATGAACTATTTGACAATTTTTTAATTATAGGGTGAACACATATCTGTTTGGCGCAAATTGTGGGGGGGGGGGGGGTGACAGGAAGGTACGATTCAAAAAATAAATATTGGGGGCGGGGGAGCAATACAAAGTCACCTATATGAAAAATGATAAATTAGTGGTTGGACGCAGATTGTTCTGGGGGGGGGGGGGAAACAGAGATTTCCGGAAGTTTACTATGTGAAATCCTGCTTATTGAAAACTAATCTGAATAACCTTCAATAAATTTCACATGATTTATTTAAAGCTTCAGCGGACCACAAAAACATTTTTTTTTTCAAAATGTGCTACGGGTAAAAATGACGGAGAGATTATTGGATTGGATAAGTGGTTCTCAAAGTGAGCCATATGGTTCCCTGTAGGAAGGGATGGACAAAAAGACTTGCAGTAGGAAGTGGAACATGAAGAAAGATTTTGAACTTCTGAGGCCTCATCCCTTCTGTAGGGTATATAGTGTAACTAAGTGAACAATCCACGTCGGCCAACTTTAAATACTTTTGCGATAAACACTGACTGTCAATTACCATTTTTATGCTCCTGGTTGCCATGCATACACACTCTTACCAGAGTATAGACTTTCCTATTCAGGACGTCGCATTCGACAGAGTATTCTATCTATCTATTCGCTAAACCCTTTATTGCCTTTCAGCGTCAGGGGTAGAAGGGTTCTCTCGAGATGGGCCTCGTGTGTGAGGAGTATTTTGTGGAATTTGTCGCCTCTTTTATTTCGGTGGTCCATCGATTCCGTGGTCGGCCTCTAGATCTGCCTTCACTGTACCTGTGTAGCATAGCTTGCTGTGGTATGCTGTCTGGTGGTAGTCTACTGATGTGTGCAAACCATTTGATCTGTTGGCTCTTAATATATTCCAAGATTGGGGCGGTGCCGGTTCTTTGTCTAATGTCCTCATTTCTCACTCCGTCTCTAATCGATATTCCTAGGATTCTTTGCAAGCATTCCATTTCACCTGTCACTAGTTTACGTTTGTCTTGTGATGTTGTTGTCTATGTCTGGCATTGGTAGCCAAGCACTGGCATAATAATCGTTTTGAATAGTGCTATTTTGGTGTTTAAATCTACATTTTTGTTTCTGAAGATTGGAGTCACTTGCCCTAGGGGCACTATTATGCTTTACCACAGCTATTGTGTATTTCTTTACCGCTCTTGTCGTCTTTTGTAATATTACTTCCTAGGTATGTGAATTCTGACACTTGTTTAAGTCTGTTGTTTCCAATATATATTGGTGTTTCTTTATGTTAACCCTATCTTCATTACTTTGGTCTTCTTTTTTATGTTTATCTTCATGTCAAAGGTTGGTATTTTTGATGTAATTTGTGTATTTGTCTTTGTAGTTGTTCTTCTAATGATGCTACTAGTGCTTGGTCGTCTGCAAATAGCAATTCGTTTAAGTTATCCCTCAGATTGTTTTCTCCAGACAGTAGAATAGTACAGTAGTTGTTGACTATATTAATTTTATAGGCAATAAAACACGTTTTATAGTTTGCCGTTTCTTCCTGAACTGTCGGGATGCAAAATTATCTGCGGTGGAAAACGAAACCAGTACCTTAGATGTCACAGACTTGTGCTATACTTGGCTGTCTAAAAATGGTACACGGGCACAAAAGTTGAAAATCGTTGGATTTAGACGATGGTGTGGGCAGTAGCACATATCACACGCAGATTACTCTTGTGGTGGTAGACATTTCGTCTAGTGAAACTGGTTATGTTACTATTTCATGATATTTAATCCAATTTGTCACGTGATGGAGTACTACTAGTAAAATTATTTCATACATTGTGTATGTAATTGATATTCTCGTTTTCAATATGACAATCAATACAAGGTAACTGCGTGAAACGTAACAACAATTAGACTTACGTAAAACACAGGTTTATATTCTGTTTCAATGGGACACCACAGACTATATCTAAAACTAGTGGGTAATGATGGGCAATGATGAGCACACAAGAAATCATAAAAATGACAATACACAAATCACATTGAAACGGAATATAAACCTGTGTTTTACGTAAGTCTAATTCTCGTTTCCGTCGATTTATTCTGGGGTTTTTTGTGTGTGACTATTTCACTTAGTTGTATTCATGTTTGACCTGTAACTATGCTAATGTTTTCGAGAAAAAATCTCCTTCGTGGATTGTAGTACGTTTTCATAACTCTTGTATCATAGATAACTCTTGTATCATAGATAACTCTTGTATCATAGATAACTCTTGTATCATAGATAACTCTTGTATCATAGATAACTCTTGTATCATGACAAATCTTGTATCATAGATAACTCTTGTATCATAGATAACTCTATTATCATAGACAACTCTTGTATCATAGATAACTTTTGTATCATAGATAACTCTTGTATCATGGCAACTCTTGTAAAATAGATAACTCTTGTATCATAGATAACTCTTGTATTATAGATAACTATTGTATTATAGATAACTCTTGCATCATTGATAACTCTTGTATCATAGATAACTCTTGTATCATAGATAACTCTTGTATCATATATAACTCTTGTATCATAAATAACTCTTGTATCATAGATAACTCTTGTATCATTGATAACTCTTGTATCATAAATAACTCTTGTATCATAGATAACTCTTGTATCATAGATAACTCTATTATCATAGATAACTCTTGTATCATAGATAAAACTGTCTCAGAAATACAATTATTATTGTATGTGTAGATGTTGTGTGATCTATCTATCTATCTATCTATCTATCTATCTATCTATCTATCTATCTATCTATCTATCTATCTATCTATCTATCTATCTATCTATCTATCTATCTATCTATCTATCTATCTATCTATCTATCTATCTATCTATCTATCTATCTCTGTCTGTCTGTCTGTCTGTCTGTCTGTCTGTCTGTCTGTCTGTCTGTCTGTCTGTCTGTCTGTCTGTCTGTCTGTCTGTCTGTCTGTCTGTCTGTCTGCCTGTCTGCCTGCCTGCCTGCCTGCCTGTTAACATACCTACCAACGTAGCTACCTACTTAGCTACATACCTACTAACCTGTCTGTCTGTTTGCCTGCCTGCCTGTCTCTCTGTCTATCTCTTTGTCGGTCTGCTTGTCTGTTTATCTATCTGTATGTCTGTCTAATTTTTATATCTAATATTTATAATTTGTTTCACGTGTTCTTTATAGAACGATGTCCTCGCTGCAATCATGTAAGCTTCACGGTTCTGTGCAACCTGTCCATTTTTTTCCCTGTGTCATGCTCCGAAGGTCTTGACAATCCTGTGTCCATCGTAGTATTTTTCTGCATGTGTTTCCTTTCCTGGAACTATACCCTCCATTATTATTCTTTCTAAATCGATGTACCATTATATATATATATATATATATATATATATATATATATATATATATATCCAAAATATGTTAGCTTGCGTTTTATTTTAAAGTCGTGAGAAGCAACTATTCTTTTATGTTCATGTTTTTGCGAATGTCTGCGGTGTTTTCTCGTTTTGACAATGATATTCTTTGGACATTAACATTTCCTTTCAAATGATACTGTAAAAACATAGCTTCTGAATAGTTTAACTTTTGTTTGTTTTCTGTTTGTCCCTTGCCGTCTATTAAGTTTTTTAATAGGATTATTGCTAATATCTGTATGATATCTGCTGAACCCGCTGAACAATCCCCTGTGTCTTTTTTTTATAATTGTCTGTTGTCTATTCCCAGGTGGTGTTGTCGTAGCTTCCACACTTGCCGTTGAGCGTAGGGGTTTGTGAAGGAGATGTAGTCTGCGTTCCAGAACCAAGTGTATTGCTCTGGTTGAGGTGTAGTCATGTTTATTCAGGATTATTCAGGATATTCTTGATGTTGTCTATCTACCTTTTTCTAGGTCTGCCCTTGGCTCTGTGTCTTGATTCCATCTTGTTATAAGCTCTTATGGGAAGTTGATCGTTGATCTTCGTAAGATGTCCAAATCATTTTGTCTGTTTCTCTATATATTCAATGTATGATGTGATACCTATTATCTTTCTGATGTTCTCACTGCGAATTCTGTCGTGTCTTCTGACTCTAATATCCTTCCCTAGACATTTCATTACGCAAGTTTCGATCTTTCTCTTATGTGTAGATAGCAGAAACAAGTTTGACATTGGCAGCATATTCTTGGTATAAAGATGTTCTTAATCATTTGTTTCTTTACTTCCATGTTGATGTTTGGGTGCAACAGGAATAGTGACAGCTGGTATATCACAGCATTTCTTTTTTTCTATCCCTCTATCGAATTTTTCGTCATCTGTGAAGGTACTTCCTAGGTACTTGAACTCTTTGCTTTATTTTTGTGTTCTCTGGATGATTGAATGATCTCGTTATTTGCATATTTTCTGTCTTTTGTGTGTTTACAAAAATAATATACCCGATATATTCAAAGTTCTTAACATTTTCGAATTAATTCTTGTCAATGACTGCTGTAGGTGTGAGTTTACTTCTGTTGACATGCATTATTTTTGCCGCATACGCATTAAGGAAAAGAATGACACTATATTTGACTGACACAATCACGTGTTCTAAAACTATGGGGCTTCTTGATATGTGGGTGTCCATCTGAATACCTAATTTCTGAAATCATGTGGCCTCCGATATTAAGAGACTGACATTTTTCCTAATGCCAGTTTTCCTGTACATTTCGCATGATATTTGTTAGCGTTATGTTGAATAGATATGGTGAGAGGATGCATCCCTGTCTGACTCCTTTGTGGACTTCAAACCATTGAGATGTTTTTGCGTTAATGCGGACAATAGCCTGTTGCTTCTAATAAAACATTTCGACTTAGTGTTAATCAAATTGTGACATTCAGAGAAAAATAAAAGTGTAATTGTTTGGAATTAGTACAACGCCACAACACAAATTCAGTATAGCACAAAGGTATAGCTATACCTTTAATGTATAGCTATACCTATAATGTATAGCTATACCTTTAATGTATAGCTATACCTATAATGTATAGCTATACCTATAATGTATAGCTATACATCCCACGGGCCATATCTAGTCAGCGATGTGATCTTTTTCCGATCTGATTAAAATTCCTACTATGTGTATACTATTGTTCACATCAAAAATCAGATCACAAGATATCTTGGCCACTTTGTAAAGCTCAATCTTAAACAAGGATGCCAAAGAAATTATTAGGTCATAGCCTACATCATTCGTTCATCACAAGTGATGATAACCATTTGTTACATCCAATTTTAATATTCAATTAAACTTTAGTTCTTGATTATGAATTCGTGGATGACTAATACGCCATATTCTGACCATAAATATCATTGGAAGTTTGGGCATTGGATGACCCTTGTAGATAGTTTTTGGTATACCCTTGACGTTTTAGCTACTCTCCGCTGTTTAGCTTTTGCATTTCTTCTCGTTTCACAAGTTATTTTGTGAAAGTTCTTTCCTTGTATCCTGGTCCATTTAAAATCCATTCAGCGAGGTATGTCAATATCTGTTAGCGACAGTGGTATCCGCAATCTTGTTTAGCCATCTAATGTTCACAACGATTTTGAGACAGGTTGTGTGAAAGCGATTGAGCTTCCCCACATGTTATCAATCAATACATGTTACATGTTTCACCAGCGTATAACAACACTGGAAGTACTACTGCACTGTCAGTTTAATCTGTAGGGTAATGTCATTTCTACTGTCAGTTTAGTCTGTGGGATAATGTCATTTCTATGTCATAAATTTGCGTACAAGATGTCGAAAGTGCTGCTTGCCTTGGCAGGCAAAAATTTCGAAAAAAAATATCTTTTGATATTACACTTAAACTCCTCTGTCAGGCACAGGAAATACGAGTGGTACCCTCCTGCTCTCTCGGAATAAGTACGACACACACACACCTACATATACACATACACACACACACACACATACACACACTGACATACACAATGACATGCACGCCGAAATAAACACAGACATACACTTGCACATACACGCCTACATACACACCTAAATAACAAACTGACATACACGCCGACCCGACATACACACCGACATACACACTGACATACACACCAGCATATAAAACAGAACACTCGTATAATGTTGATTCGTAATTTCGTTGAAGATTGATTATATATATCTATATAAAGCCCTGCTGATATCATAAATAATTGTACACATATACATCTTTATGAAACCCTGCCGACATCATAAATACTCGTACACATATACCAGAGGCAAAACTAGGAAGGTGCCACGGTTTCAAGCGCCAAAACAATCCACAGAGGAGACACAAACAATTCCCAGAGGATATACAAACACAATAATGTAATTTTTCCAAGAAGATAGGAAAAATGTCATGGGAAAAAAATAAGATAAAATGTTTGGACAACACAGAATATATAAAAAGTATCAAATGAAATAAAAAGAGCAAATATTTGGGACATATTAAAAGTCATGACACCATGTCGAAGACCTGACTTGAAGGGAGAATTGAGCAGCAGTGAACAAGAGGTAGGTAGAGATTCTTCTTGATTCTTCTTCTTGATTAGAAACTGACCTCACAACACGTGGGACATTCCCATAAGTGTTACGCCCTCTGTTCTAGCAGCCATCCGATTCGATGGTGTTTCGAGTCTAATGCTGCCGAAAAAGATGTCGACATCAGGGCACAACTCTGGCCCCTGCGACAGGTTTCTTTGTTGTTCCGCCCATCTACGCCGTGCCCATAACTAGTTAAAGCACAACGTCAGCCTGTCAGAACAACATGGTAACTATTATCGAAGGTTACGACTACGGGATTGTATAGATGACGTGCCATGAAGCTTCTATAAGAAGATAACCTCAATATAAAGGCATGTCATCTACGAAGATTTTCTGTTGCATAGTTGGTTTGTCTAGTGAGCCATTGGTGAGACCCACAAACGTAACCGCATGCGCAGGTAGAGGTAGAGATAGATGTATGAGTGAAATATTATGAGATGAACAACAGGATACAGTCATTCAAACTGCATCACCAATTCAAGAGACAGAGGATGTTGGAATTCCGTTGTTGTCAACCTTCGTTACGGCGACGACAATTTTATGGCGATGAAGATGGGGGGGGGGGGAGAACTAGATCTTGTCAGGGTTACCATAATAGTTATTTGCAAACCTCTAAATACCTGCTGCCAGCGGTTCTCGAATATTCAATAGCTATTTTTGCCACGCCTACTCTAACTTAACTATTGTGCGGTTTCCGAATAATATTAGACCCGCAGTGAATTTGAATTCCTTCAACATCTCAGTCTCTCTCTTTTTCTCTCTGTCACGTTGAACTCTCTAGAGAAGACATATCTGCACTCAAGTATATCTCTAGTTTCATCAACAAATAAACCACGATCTTCTTGTCAGTGTAATGTCGCAATCTGGGTTTTTATTTTCATGTTTGTTTTCTTATTTGTCCGTCAGTGATTTTTTAATTTCTGTTTTGTATATCAGTATTTTTTATATGGATCTCTTTATATGGATTTCCATGCTACAACAAGCTTTTGACAATATAGAAAATCATATTATTAACATTAATATTTTACATTCTGAGACCGTTTTATTTGTCTCTATGTGATTGTGGTTCATGTATCAATTGTCTATTGTCTGTCCCCAGATGAATGATGGTTGATCATTTATCATTATTATACTAAAAGTTAGAAAGTTAGTTTTTATTGTATTGATGATTATCATATAACTTTATACTTTTGTAACATTATAATGAAGATAGTTGTGCAAAATTATACTGATAGTAGAAATATAGGATTATACTGATAGTAGAGATATAAGATTATACTGATAGTAGAAATATACGATTATACTGATAGTATAACTGTAACATTATACTGATAGTAGAACTGAAAGATTATACTGATAGTAGGTGGTTGGTTGGTTGCTATCCATATGAATTGTAAGCGATTTGCTCGTACTTTCTATGTTCAGTAGGGTGGTTTCTCAGAGCTTTCTTTAATACTCAGGAGACTGATGCAGATATGTCACATTATATTTATGGTAGATATGTCACCTTCTACTGATGATACATATGTCACTTTATACTCATAGTAGATATGTCACTTTATACTAATGGTAGATATGTCATATTATACTGATGGTAGATATTTGTCACTTTATACTGATGGTAGATATGTCACTTTATACTGATGGTAGATATTTCACATTATGTTCATGGTAGATATGTCAATTTATACTGATGGTAGATATGTCACATTATACTGATGGTAGATATGTCACATTATATTAATGGTAGATATGTCACTTTATACTGATGGTAGATATGTCACTTTATACTGATGGTAGATATGTCACTTTATACTAATGGTAGATATGTCATATTATACTGATGGTAGATATTTGTCACTTTATACTGATGGTAGATATGTCACTTTATACTGATGGTAGATATTTCACATTATGTTCATGGTAGATATGTCAATTTATACTGATGGTAGATATGTCACATTATACTGATGGTAGATATGTCACATTATACTGATGGTAGATATGTCACATTATACTGCTGGTAGATATGTCACTTTATACTGATGGTAGATATGTCACATTATACTGATGGTAGATATGTCACTTTATACTGATGGTAGATATGTCACATTATGTATGTTGTTGTCCGTATATCTCAAGTGATGATGACAGATTGTTAGAATGAAGATGATCAAACAACGTAGAACCGGAACTGTCTGTAGAGGTGTAAAGGCGGATACACTCAAGGAGAGATCGGATCACCTGTGGATTTGTCTCTGTATCTCGTTGTTAGGTTATTTTATGTTTTATTTTGGTAACACATCTACCTATTTTTGTTTATCTTGATATTTGCCCTGTGTTACTCCAGTCACCTACTTGAAGTTTAGGATTGTTTCCCTACACTGGAACATTTATCTCGTGAGAATTGCAATGACTTTTTGATCCCCACAAATCCGCTATTGGTAGTCATTGTACTTTATTTTTCACTAAATTTCACTTATGCAATAACACAGCTCTTAGACTGGTTTTAAAAGATTCGATGAAAAGTCGCTATTCGTCGACTATGTGCTCATGAGTGAGGTGCACCATTAGACCCTTTACATTTTGCAATATCAAATGTCATCATCCATCTCAAAGTACTGAACAAGTTCTCTGTGTCAATGACAGAATTCAGATATCGGAGTATTGATTGCTAACAGATTCCATTCTTTGAGTCACAAACCAAGCAATTCCGCTTGTCCTTTGGTAAGAGCGAGATCACGTATTAGATCTGAAAGTTCTGAATGGTTAATTAAGTGAACACCATCATTCACCGATATATAATCCGAATCAGAATTAGTTTCTAACGCAGGTGAACTATCACTTAATCCGAATCAGAATTAGTTTCTAACGCAGGTGAACTATCACTTTCTGATGGTTCACTCACGTTCGACGGATATTGTTCTGGTGCGATGGGTATCGGACACCTGATAGGATCATGAGGCACTGGTTTCGAAACAGATTCAATATTTGGGTAGACCACATACTTTTTTGTTTTAAAAGTGAAACAATGGATATTTATCAATCAGAAGTAACAATCAGTAGTATGATTCTTCGGTTCACGCCATATTACTGGGACTCCAAAAGGCATCGACTGAAATTGTGGCTATTGTCGTAACCAACCTGCCAATTTATTTGCACAAGTCGAAGACACTGCATTTGCCTTCACCGATTTATTTGCATCATCAACTTTCGAATCGAAATAAAGTTCATATGAGTTCTTTAGTAATGGTGTAAAGTTTATTTTGTGAACACAGTCGGTAAAATATCCACACACGAAACAGAACATATCAGCAGAATTTATACAACTTCTAGAATCCATATTTCGCTCAGAATTATTTCGAAATACAGTAAATAAAAAATATCTCACATTATGTCAGACATGTTTTAGTAGTTATAAAAAGTAGAATTATTTAGCAGTATATTAATTTAAAAAAAAAAGTTATATAGAATAAATGAAACGGAACATATAATGATTTTTCAAAACATATACATTCACAAATATCTTAAGAACTCGATGTGATAGAAATAAACGGATTTCAAATATGAAATCAACGCTAGATACTGACCTAAAAACACTTATTCTTATATAAGAAAGAAAAATGTTGTTGGGCAGTGTAACTTTAGACATATTCCATCTTTGTGATAGAAAAATTACTTTACCACATAAAAAACAGAAATTATTACATGTCCTGGGAATTTTTAACAAAGACACTTTTGAAAAGGAAAATGCGAAACTAGTAACGAAATTTAATCAGAGATATGACATTTATACACAACAATATCAGGCAGAAGTGCATCATATGTTATATTTCAGAACCAATAATTCAGTTAATCACAGCTGTTGGGATATATATATATATATATATATATATTATATATATATATATATATATATATATATATATATAGAGAGAGAGAGAGAGAGAGAGAGAGATGGTAATTTAAAAAAAACCCACAAAATTCCTAAATATTGAAAAAACTAGTTGAAATGAACATTTTTAAATATCATTTTCGATTTCAGCATGCCAAAATTAACTAAGATCAACTTTTGTCATTACTGGTACAATTTTGATGATGACTAGTGTTATACTACAAGACAAATCGTGCCTCTACCTGAGGCAATGTACTATTATGAAGAAACTGAATGCCTCAGTTTGATGTTTATGGTTGCGAGTGTGTTAATGAACAAATTCTATAAGTATTTACTAAACTATTCATGTCGTATTCAATTTCAGTTGGATACCGAAACGTAGCAATGTCTCTGTGAAATGTGAATATTATAACAGACGTACGTAATGAGAAATGAGCAAAGAGACTTTTCTTGTACTCATTTGTACATTACTGAGGGATTTCTGGGTAGGAGATTGAAGTTAGAGCGAAACAGATATAACTACACTGTGGAAGATATTCATCAATCCAGAATGACTGATACTTCTGAACGACAGATATTATACAGAAAATAGAGGTACGACAATTTTTGTGTTCTTGTAGAAACATTTCTTGTTATTTCAACAACGTTAATTTTCTCCCGGTTAATTTTTTTTTTCGTGATTGTGTTTTTGCATTGAGTTTTGTTTCGTCTATATTTAACCAATGATCAGTGTATATCCTCATTTGCACCAGGTACAAAATGGCCGACGACAATGAATGGAATTTCCTACCGAAAGAAACGGCAACCTTCGAGAGTATAGTTTCTAGAAATTCAGAATGAATGCATTGAACATTGATGTCATTAATAATAACAGTGAAAGTGGTGATTTCGAAGAGATAGAATAGGATACATGGGTAGAACATGTATGAACGTGTCTCTGGCCAATGCTGGACTGCTTGTCCGCACAGAGAGGCGTTCAGAGTATCCACAACGAAGATAACTTTCTAGAAACAATATGTCACTTGTTATATATAGCTAAGATAAGGAATGTCAAGCCATTTTTATTTGCCTGCCAGGGATATACAAAATTATGTACTGGCCCACGATCCGAGATAATATAAATCACAACTGTAAAATACGCTTTTATTTATTTATCTACATATTGAAGTTTTGTAATTACCGAATCTCAATGAAGGGTAGATTCTAAATATCATCATAAGAAGGAAGCTACATTATTTTTGACACTTAAAGCGACATGATGGTATCGAAAGGCTAATTCTAGAGGGCAGAATGCTTGGAAAGAGAAGAAAAGGAAGACCAAGAAGACCATGGACCAGCGACGTCGAAGAATGTATGCACATGTATACAGAATGTTTGAATGATGGCTGCTTACCAAGAACAGAGGCGTTCAGAGTCTTCACGACGAAGACAACGTTACGGAAAGAATATGTCACTTTATATATATATATCTTTTCTCTACTTTTGCTTTAATGCGTATGGTTGAATGTTAATCGGTTTCCGGGTTATGGCACGTTTGGTCGTTGGCCACTCAATGATACAGAAAGAAACATTCGTCCGTTTGAAAACAAGTGTAACAGACGTTTGTTGTGAATTAACTATATAAAACACAAGGCAAAATATCTCTCCAGTAATATATAAACAAACTTACAGGTTATAAAAAAATCACTTTTGGCAGTGGTGATACTGCGTAAACGTGTTTGGTTTGGACATGTAACGAGACAAGACTCACTTTCTAAGATTATTTTGCAAGGAACAGTCGAAGGCGGAGAGGAGGAAACTGAAAATCCTGAGTTTATAACATCAATGAATGGTCTGAACGGGGTGCAAATTGAACGCAATGCTCTCGGCGGACCCAGGGTTAGCAGATAACCAAAATCCCAAATGTACCTCCTCGCGGTGCACCCTAGAAACAGAAATACAGCGGCTCGTGCTGATTCTGGCTAAACCATTTAGGGATCGTGTCCGAGAATGTGGAGGTAGCAGATGGAAAATTTTTCACTTTTACTAGATGCGTTGCCATCCCTGCGCTATTATGGAGACGGGGCTTGATGAAATATAGACATCTATTTTGTTTTTTATTTTGTCGTTTTCTGTTGTTTGTCTCTTGAAAAAGGTTCAATTTGAGCCGATACGTGGAGAATTGTCCTGTTTAGTTTTATTGTATGTTTTTTAAAAATATATTTTTATTAATAGGCTAGGTAAGTGTTTTAGTAACCTGTTTACCTCATTTTGCGTTACTACAGCGCCAAAGGGCAGCGCCAACTGGAAATAGAAAGTGGAAACGTTACAAATAAATGGAAACTACAAGCTCTGTTAGCTCGCGATGAGCTTCTACTTCCCTGTTTTTCTTATGGGCAGAGACCCACACCCAATCATGGGCGTCTAGCAAAGCAAGAAGACCTGGCATAACTCTCATGTCGAGCCTTCCTATACCGGAAACATGCTCGCGAAGAGAAAGGGTTCCGTACCCGACAGGCTCAGGCAAGAAATGGACAATGATTTTAGCTCTGGCCGAACTCTACTGTCAAGCTTTCCTATACCGGAAATACGCTTGCAGAGAGAAAGGGTTCAGTACCCGATGGACTCAGGCGCTGTTGGGACAAGGTCGCTCAGCTCGAGAACGCCTTGCTCTCAAACGCGTGGTATGAGACTTGAACTTGGGCGAGGAGTTCACGATGTCTGTGTACGACACCTCTGCTAAGAAGGCGAAAGAGTCAGGTCCAACTCATCTGTTGATTTCTTCCTCTTACGGAACCAGGCTCGCGGATGAGAAATGGTTCGGACCCGATGGGCACAGGCTCAGGTCGTCCAATTACACTAGGTGAGTTCATAGACAGTAGAGCACCTCGTGCGAGATAGACGTAAACGACAATCGTCTCGGCGAAGAGGCACTACACACCCGCGTGCCCGGCGACAGATAGACAGGCTGCCACGGAGTAGGGAAGCGTACCCGAATTAAAGGCATGACGAAACGGATGTGCTGGACCTCGGACGTCCAGACCACAAATTGGTCAACCGAGGTGCAAATAACACATTTCTACTGTGGAACTTGCAGCACTACGTACTTCACGCTACCCGACGGAAATCACACGATATAATCGTGTGGTTATATGATAGCGAAGCAGAGGTAAGGTAGACGGGATTTGGTGAAACAACAACGGATGACGGTCACAAAATATGGTATAGCGGAGATGAAACAAAACATCAACATGGAGTGGGGTTTATTGTAATGGACAGGGCTAGATATTTCCACACTCATCCGCATCTCTGAGTATATAATTCGCTGGAGGACTCTGTGTGCTGAAGCTTCCAATGTGGTACCCCTACGACCCTGAAGGGTTATGGGTTTTATTGATTGATTGATGATAGCGAACGCAGAAGAAGAAGAAGAATGGTCAGAACGTGATTTCTCTACAGTCTTCCGAATGGCTGAAAATAGAGTTGCTTGGAGATCTTTTTTTTGGTTATGATGTCTCCAGTGTGGCAAGCGATTTTTGTGCTGATGTGTCTAGTGTGGCAAGCGATTTTTGTGCTGATGTGTCTAGTGTGGCAAGCGATTTTTGTGCTGATGTGTCTAGTGTGGCAAGCGATTTTTGTGCTGATGTATCCAGTGTGGTGCTTCTACAATTATAGCGGATTATGGGTCTTATTATTATTACGTTTGTTCGCTTGATATGCAGTAATATTGTGATGTCTCAGAATGTTGGTAACTCCTTCAATCCACCATAATCTTGGCTTCCATCTGTATCTTTCTTTTCCCATTTCTCTGCTGCATGCTCTTACCGCTGGCCAATAAGTGTTATTTCTCATTAAGAATTTTATCCATGCCAGTCTAGTTAGTTAGTTAGTTAGTTAGCTAGCTAGCTAGCTAGTTAGTTAGTTAGTTAGTTAGTTGGTTGGTTGGTTGGTTAGTTAGTTAGTTAGTCATCGGATCATCATAACTGCAAACTGTACACGTCCATAGTTGCTCCGATCTCTCCTTGAGTGTATCCGCCATTACACTTCTGCTGACAGTACCGTTGACCATCATTCTTTTGCGCCCTCCAAAAAGTTCACCTCTAGCAACACCGCATTGTAATCCCTGATCTTTAATCCTAGCCAGTGAAAAGGAATCATCATCCACATTAGTCTGACTCTCTAGTGTTATATCTCTTAAGGAGTTAAAAACGTCAGCTCGATCAATTGCCCCATCGCCCTGTGCCACAATCGCTCACGATGCCAGACTGTTTTTCAATATACTTGATCACATATTTATTTCCAACAGTTTTTGTAATCTCTTCATTTCTCACATGATCTGTTCTTGTTTAGTTTTACTGCTTTTCTTAGACATCTCATTTCACGCAGAGTAAGGGAAAAAAACGATGTTAAACTTTGATAATGAGGGAATTATTTATTCTTTTTATTATTTTACTATCCAATCTATAACTTTCGACATTGGTAACTTCAAATTCAGCAAGTCTTACAATATAAGGAAAACTTTTGATTACTGCGAAGTACTTTGGAACTTCAAATAACAAAATCAGAAAATTGTTGACAACATTTCACATGAAAAATGGTGAACCTGGCGAAATCTGGTCCATTGAAGCTAAAATATCTTGCCAGTCTATGATGTACTTTCTCGTCTTACATCCATTATACTTTTGTCACGTTCAGTTCTCTTCCTCTGTCGATTCATCTGTTTTTGATGTAATAACACGATTCTCTCTTAATTTCTTTATCTAATGTTTATATTGTCATTTTTTATTTATTATTCATTTGTTATATTTTGTTCATTTCTTTATCTTTTTTTCTTCATTTCTTCATACCTACATCTTCATTGATTTCTTCATCATTATTCATTTGTTATGAATAATGTTAACATTACACCTCTGTTCATTTCTTCATTATCGTTCATTTCTTCATCATTTTTCATTTCTTCTTCTTCGTTCATTACTTAATTTATTTTCATTTCTTCATCTTTCCTCATTACCTCACTTATGTTCATCTCTTCATCTTAGTTCATTTCCTCATCTGTTCTCATTTCTTCATCTTAGTTCATTTCCTCATCTGTTCTCATTTCTTCATCTTAGTTCATTTCCTCATCTGTTCTCATTTCTTCATCTTAGTTCATTTCCTCATCTGTTCTCATTTCTTCATCTTTGTTCATTTCCTCATCTGTTCTCATTTCTTCATCTTAGTTCATTTCCTCATCTGTTCTCATTTCTTCATCTTAGCTCATTTCCTCATCTGTTCTCATTTCTTCATCTTTGTTCATTTCCTCATCTGCTCTCATTTCTTCATCTTTGTTAATTTCCTCATCTGTTCTCATTTCTTCATCTTAGTTCATTTCCTCATCTGTTCTCATTTCTTCATCTTTGTTCATTTCCTCATCTGTTCTCATTTCTTCATCTTAGTGCATTTCCTCATCTGTTCTCATTTCTTCATCTTAGTTCATTTCCTCATCTGTTCTCATTTCTTCATCTTAGTTCATTTCCTCATCTGTTCTCATTTCTTCATCTTAGTTCATTTCCTCATCTGTTCTCATTTCTTCATCTTTGTTCATTTCCTCATCTGTTCTCATTTCTTCATCTTTGTTCATTTCCTCATCTGTTCTCATTTCTTCATCTTTGTTCATTTCCTCATCTGTTCTCATTTTTCATCTTTGTTCATTTCCTCATCTGTTCTCATTTCTTCATCTTAGTTCATTTCCTCATCTGTACTCATTTCTTCATCTTAGTTCATTTCCTCATCTGTTCTCATTTCTTCATCTTTGTTCATTTCCTCATCTGTTCTCATTTCTTCATCTTAGTTCATTTCCTCATCTGTTCTCATTTCTTCATCTTTGCTCATCTCTTCATTTCTTGTAAGTTTTTAATTTATGTTCTCTTCATCTTTGTTAATTTCTTTATCTTTTACTTCATCTCTGTCCATTTAATCTTTGTTCATTTCCTAATATTTGTTACCTCTTTCATCTTTATTCATGTCTTTATTTCTTCATTTCTTTTAATTTTTGATAACTTCTTCACCTTTGATCATATTTTTTTCATATTTGTTCATTTCTTCATCTCTGTTCATTTATTCATCTTTGTTAATTCCTTCATTTCTTTTTTACTTCTTTTTTCTTTGTTCATTTCTTCAATTTTGTTCGTCTTTTTTTTTAAATTTATTCATTTGTTTTCATTTCTTCTGTGTTAATATTTTTCTTCTTTGTTCATTTCTTCATCTTTTTTATTTCTTCATTTGTGTTAATTTGTGTTCATTTATTCATTGTTGTTTATGTCTGTATCGTTGTTAATGTCTTAATCTTTGTTAATTTCTTCACCAGATTTCATATCTTCACTTCTGTGAACTTCTTCATTGCTTAAATGTTAGCTATTTTTTCATGTTTGTTTATTTCCTCATCTTTATTCAATTCTTCATCTTTGTTCATTTTTTAATTTTTGTATTTTCTGTTCATTTCTTAATCTGTGTTCATGTTATCATTTCGTCAAGTTCTTCATCTTTGTTCATTTCTTCATCTTTGTTCATTTCTTCAAATTTGTTACATTTTTTCATCTTTATTAATTTCTTCTTTGTTCATTTTTCATCTTTGTTCATTTTTCATCTTTGTTAATTTTTTATCTTTATTCATTTCTTCTTTGTTCATTTTTCATCTTTGTTCATTTTTCATCTTTGTTCATTTTTCATATTTGTTCATTTTTCATCTTTGTTCATTTTTCATCTTTGTTCATTTTTCATCTTTGTTCATTTCCACATCTTTATTCATTTCTTCATCTGTGTTCATTTTTTCATCTTTGTTTATTTCTTAATCTTGGCCATTCTCCAACTTCCCTTCCTATTCACATGTCTTCACGTTGCTCATGTATTAATTATTTTCAAATTTACTTCACACAATACTTTCTCTTCTTTTACTATTTCTATTTTCATGTATTCTTCACTATATTTTTATTTATCAAATACTAATAACAATAATAATAACAGTAATAATTTGAATAATAGCAATAATAATAATAGTAATAGTAATAATTTGAATAACAATAATAATAAGCCCCCTAACTTGGTAGGGTCGTAGGGTGCCACACTCGACTCCATCAGCACAAAATGCCATGCCATATCCTCAGTCATTCGTAGGGGTGTAGAAAAGTCATGCGCAGACTATTCCTTGATGTTATCAATCGAGAATTGTATTTCTCTCCTCTTCTCCTATCATGCCTCCAACATTTAGAAATAAGTGAGCCGTGTCTGGTTATATGTCCAAACCAAACACGTATACGCAGTGTTACCACTGCCAAAAGTGGTTCTATTTAACCTTAAGTTTGCTTATTTGCTACCGGACGAATATATTTGTCTTGCCTTCTGTACAAATAGTTTCTAGCAAACGTCTATAACACTTTTTTTCAAAAGCATCAATCCGTCTTTACGTGTATGCATTGAGTGTCCAATTTCCACATCGGTATACACGCATACTTAGCACTGGCGATCTGTATCGATTGATCTTTAATCATGAGGAAAGCAGGGGTGATTTCTAGCCCCACACCTTCTTCGGAATCTTCTTCGCAGCGCTTCTGAAACATGTTCTTGCAGATACAGCAGGTGACGTTTTCATATCGTACCCGTTCGATGGATCACTCTTCAACTTGACGCGCATCAGGGCAAAGGTGGAAACATCAGATATGCTCTTCAAAGAACTTCTCTTCATGCTGCACTAGTGGCACACAGTGTCCACCTTGTCGCACCAAATTGACAATATGACAAAGGCCTACGAGCTGTTCTATATGACAATAAGAATCACTAAAACTGTGGCAATGAGTAAAGGATATACAGTACCAACAAACTTCATTTTAAACAACACTCATATAATACAAGTTGACAGACTTTGCTACCTAGGTCCACAAATACATTTGAAACAAGACATTAAAATAGTAATTGAGTGTTTAAAAGCAAGGGTTGGACCACGAAGAAGATGGGAGGAAATGCATGCGGTAGGACATTTCGTTATCGGCCGAAGGAATGAGAGAGGAGAAAGACTAGTAGATTGTTTCATAGATAACAACTTGGCAATCACTAGATGGGAAGACAAAAAAGATGAAATAGATTACATCTTAATTCAACACAGATGGAGATAAAGCATTCTAAGTGCCAAGACCCTCAAAAGTACCGACTGTGACACAGGCCACGAACATCTCATGGCGAATGTAAAAATAAAGCTTAGAATGGTTATAAAAGGCGCTAGACCCATACGCTTTGACAACATCAACATACCACCAGAAAATGGTATCAAAGTTCACAACAAATTTGAAATACTTCTGAAAATACAAAAAAAGTTAACACCTGATGAATTAGCCAACTATAAAAGAGATATTCTTGTTTCTAAGGCAAAAAATCTTATACCCATCAAAGTTACCAAGTAAAAGACTACATCTCAGATAAAACTCAAATTAATTGTAGAAAGAAGACAAATGAAAACAATGAGTTACACTGCAAATCACAGAACATACAAAGAAATCACCAAAAAATAATAAAGAAAAATGCAATACACGACATAAATAAACATTTACTGGAGACCTGTAGCAAAATAGAGGAGATGAACAAACAAGGAAGACGTGATAGTATGTTCAAAGAGATCAGAACTTTGACATTCAACTTCCAGCCAGCACCAAATATCCTTCAAGACAAACATGGTAACAAATTGACAGAAAACAAAGATATCATGTAAATAATACTGTAAGGAAATGTATAAGGAAAGCCACAGAAATACTGACAATAACACCCACAATAGCAAGGAAATAAAAACAGAACCCAGTTTAGATGAAGCCAGATGTGCCATTGAAAACCTGAAGACAGGGAAATCTCCAGGGTGTGATAATATAACTGCTGAAATTATCCAGACAGGAGGAGTAACCACTATCAGCATCTATCACACACTCTGCACCAAGATCTGAAAAAGTGAAGTTTAGGCCAAGTAATGGACACTACATACCGCTACCGAAGATAAGAGATCTAACACTATGCACCAACTACAGAACTATTGTACTGATCAGTCACACCAGCTAAATACTTCTTGGTATTATCATAAAAAGACTGCAACAAAAGCTGGAAGAATAGTTAAATGAAGCACAGACATGCTTCAGACAGTACAGATGCACCAAATGCATCTCAACCAAAGATATTGATACACGTCTTGGTATCAGCCCAATACTTCCCTACCCCAGGAGAATGATACATTTCGCCACGTTCTCGTGCTCTCATAAACAAACACGATTTTCAGTAATCTTTTCAGTAGGATTTCCAGATCTATCGTTTAGATTTTATTTACGAGAAGGGAGTTTCTCATTTAAAAAAAAAATAAAACATGTTTTGGAAAAACTAATATATATGCAGTGGTTTATCGTAAGAAAGAATGTTTTCCAATGGGTAAAATTAGTTCTAAGTGTGTTTCTCCACGGGTTACAATTTGTTTTCAATGCTAGAAGGAAGGTTTTCCACCGGTTAAAAACTTCAGTGCTAGTTGGGAGAAGGTTTTCCACCGTTTAAAATTAGTTTTCACTGCTAGATGGGACAAAGTTTTTCACCGGTTAAAACTAGTTTTCAGTGATAGATATAGTATTTCTATAGAGGAGAAATAAATATCACAAGTTCCCTCTTCTACAAATTTACGTTAATAAGTAATCACATATTTATTTTTTGACAATTTATCACAACACACTTTATCACTGACAGCATGTTTAGAGAACATAGAAACAACAGTCTAAATTGAAGGCAACAGAGACAGAGGGCGAACGTGAGAAAATATTAGACAGTTTGACAACCTGGCACGGCAGGGAAACAACAACGACCTTGTTAAATAATACTGTGGAGAAAAATGACAGTCTACACCAGCCAGCATGGTACCTGATGATGATGATCACAACACATATTTATTTTATTCACAATTTATTCCACCACATATTTAATTTATTCATAATTTATCCCAACACATATTTATGTTAATTACGTTCTTTTCCGGTTTATGTTTCTACCAGTTTCTAATTCATTTTTGCTGTCTACTTGACGTTTGTAATCAGTTCCAAAGTGTTTTTTCTCATTTCCAAATGTGAAAAGGGGCATTATGCGACCAGGAAACACTTTGAATGGGCGGAAATTAATCAAGGCGTATGTGTCCTAGTTAATACACTTAAGAAAAATGACAATTGATTGGCCGAATGACTGATGCTGATGTCACGTGCAGTGTTCCTGAACAGTATAATGTTTCTAATTTATATGGGCGTCCTATCAGCCAGGTTTTATATATATATATTTTTGGAAGGTTGGAGGTGGTTTAACAACTATTCATGTGTAAGGGCTTTCAATCAGCCAGGTTTTATATATATTCTTCTTGGAGGGTTGGGGTTGGGTTTGTAATGGAATCCTATCAGTCAGGTTTTTATTCGTAACCTTCGTGGAAAGAGGGAGTGGGAATTTTAAAGTTGGAAATGTAATTTAAAAAAATGATTTCTGGTCCAATCCTATATCATTTAGCTCAGTTTTTTTTATGTCAATCTAGATTGCAGTTTGTTAGTAGATTGTGACGTCACTCTGTCGGTTCATTTCTATTCGTAAAATGGCTGCAGTATCGATGCTTTGATCTGCGCGCTACGTACTGAGAATCCCCTGCCCCCTTGTATTACCCGGGGGCGGGGGCGGGGAGCGGGGAGGAAGAAGCCTCTCAGTTCGTAGCGCGCAAATTGAAGCATCCGCCAGCAGTCCCTATCGACCACGTTTATCCCTTCTCCTCCGATGCATATTCAGGGCATTAAATAGTCGCATAATTTAATCTCCGCATCTAGTATTTAATCTAGTAACACGGACTGCTAGTGAAGTAATTTCGTTGACGGCCAAAATACTGTACGCACTAAAACACACTTGGAATGAATATGTGCATGTTATTTATCTTCGCCCACAATTCTGAAATATGCGACATACTATGTAAGTACATGATATTGGATTAGACCTTATTCCTTATATTGTAGGAAATTTAAAGCTATTACAATTTTTACACAAAAAACGGTTTCTGAAGTTTCTTTTATCAATATATAAGAAACAAAATCCTGTCGCAGCGTGTCAGTAAATTAAATAAAGGTATCAGAAAGAAGATGAAACAAGCTAAAGAGAACTGTATTTCTGAACAATGTCAGTCCATCAATAAGGATATGAGGCAAAGTAACAATAACACACCATTTGTCAGGTTGGAAAGGTTAACACAACAACACCGACCAAGGGCAACTATCATTGAAGATAACAACGGAGAGTTGATCAACGAAAAATAAGACAAAATAAAAACGTGGACGGAATATTACAGAGATTTATTTAAATATGAAACCTGACTTTCAAGCATTCAAATGTACTTCGTTTATTAATAACATTTTTGTGTGTAGAAATTACATGAATATTGAAGAAGTAAGTGTCAGTGGCCGTAGGATCATTGAAAGAAAATAAATCACCAGTAGTAGATAATATTCCAGCGGAATTTCTAAAAGATGCGGGAGAGGTGATTATCACTATTATGACAGCCATCTGCCAGAAAATATGGACTAGAAAAACATGGCTTAGAAAATTGATACGATCGTTAGTGACACTACTTTCCAGGACAGGAAACCTGAAACTGCAAGAATTATATAACTATTAGGTTAATTGCTCCTTCTAGAGCAGTGATGCTAAAGATTATTTCTAACAGAATATACGATAAATTAGTTAAATTGTTAGCTAGAACATAATAGTTTCCGAAAAAATAGAATTACCACAAAATATATTTTTAATCACAAAATATTGATGCAAATATTTATATCAACGTGCTTTGTATAATAATTTCATTGATTTCACAAATTGTGTGTGGCACCAAGGTCTATGGCAGAATCTGAGACAATATGGCAGAATCTGAGACAATATAACTTCGAGACAAACATCATAGAAATTATTGAAGCGCTGTATAAATATTCAAGCAGTGCTGATTTCATAAATAATAACATTGGTGAATTGTTAAGATGGATATAGGGATGCGTAAGGCTGAATACTTTCCTCTGTAAGTTTTAACAGTTATCTTTAAGATATAATACAGGAGGCATGACAAGATCTCCAGACATCAATGACTAGTGGCGACAGGCCAGTTTGTAACTTACATTACACCGAGGATATCGATCTCTTGACTGGTTTCGAATTTTAACTTCAGGAAATCACCTCCAAGTTGGAAGACATTAGTCGGAAATATGGCACGAAAATTATCATTGCTAAAATAAAGATATTGGTGACTAACGATACCAAGAAATATTCCACGAATATCCAGTTAAACGGTCACAAACTTGAAACTATCACCTTAAAATATATCCGGTCCCAAATATGAGATTAATCTAAAAATGAGATTAAGCTAAGAAATGAGGTTAAGTTAAGAAATGAGATTAAGCTAAGAAATGAGATTAAGTTAAGAAATGAGATTAAGTTAAGAAATGAGATTAAGTTAAGAAATGAGATTAAGCTAAGAAATGAGATTAAGTTAAGAAATGAGATTAAGTTAAGAAATGAGATTAAGTTAAGAAATGAGATTAAGCTAAGAAATGAGATTAAGCTAAGAAATGAGATTAAGTTAAGAAATGAGATTAAGTTAAGAAATGAGATTAAGCTAAGAAATGAGATTAAGCTAAGAAATGAGATTAATTTAAGAAATGAGATTAAGTTAAGAAATGAGATTAAGCTAAGATTCAAGACGGCGATAGCTGCCATGACATGCCTTAATACATCCTCTGAATGAAGCACACTGTTTACGTCACCATCTAAAAAGAATATGTTGTATTTTAAAAAAAATCACAAAAAACAACAATGATCACCACTGAAACAATTGCAGGAATTTAAATATCTTGGGAGCATTTTTTACAGACGACGGAAGAATGGACAGAGACCTGGAGACAAGAATTCGAAAAGCCAACAGTAAGTTATGAACGTACACCAATTTTGAAACACAAATCTATCCTAATGGAAACCATAAGACAAATAATAAACTCAAATAATAAACTCAAAAGGTTAAATATAATTTGAAAAAGTAAGATCAGTATTACAGTAAAGATACGCTCCCGGCGGAAATCGCACGGATATCCGTGATGGTTACAATGGAGCGAACGCAAAACAAACAAACAAACAGTAAAGATCAATTATTTCTGATCGCTAGTGCTAAGTATACTTTTAGATGGATGTGAAAGTTGGACACTCAATGCAGACACGGAAAGAAAGGATTCAGGTTTTTGGAAAAAAAGGTGCTACAGATGTTTGTTAAGAATTAGTTATATAGAATACAAGACACATACATTTGTTCAACAGCAAATAAACAAACTTGCAGGTTATCGAGAAACAATTTTCGCAGTAGTGAAACAGCATAAACATGTTTGGTTTCTACATGTAAGGAGATTTTTCTACACTTCTCCGAATGGCTGAAGACCGAGCGTTGGAGGGCATTATTATTATTATTATTATCGACACGATGACACGTTATTTTCCACGACACGTTCGTCCGTTCTTATTTTTTTTCATTTCAAAATGTGTGTTAATTTCTTCATTTTTGTTCATTTCTTCATTTTTGTTCATTTCAAAATTTCTGTTCATTTCCATATTTTGTTCATTTTTTTCATTTTTGTTCATTTCTTCATCTTCCTGAACGTCTTCATATTTGTTTAGTTCTTCATTATGGTCATTCTTCCACCTTATTGCCAAGAAGTATATCTTATTTTAGTCTTGGTATGTGCTTATAACTAAAATGAACTAAAGCTGTTTTCATTCATCATCTTTATTTCACAATTTATAAAAGCCCTTTTTCGTTTATAAATAGCAATAAAAAGTTTGATACTAATAACGTAGATAATAGAGGTTGTTTTCTTGTGTCTGATTGTGCAGACATGTTCATTATTCTCCCTCTGAATGGCGATTGGCAAAATCGCAGCTTCTATTTTGGGTTTTTCGGGACACTACGAGATTATAAATGACATTTCACCGGCCATCGATTACACGCATCTCTATTGGAGCATTCATGAAATTGTAAAGCACTGTAATCCCGCATAGTTTTAGTATTCTTATCCACTTACGAACAGGTCAAATTACATATGGTAGATTAGCTGGATCGCTGTTAAGTTGTATAGTAAACTTTATCTAGTAAACAATTATTGCCAAAGTCAAGGTAATAAATTTTCCACGGCTTGCAGGCACTCAGTACGGGTTCTCAATCCCTGGATCGAGAGCCAATAAGTGAAAATAACAATTTACCTCCTATAGTGAGGAATGTTCAATCGCAAACGTAACCCCCTATTTGGTTATAGCAGTGAGTTTCACCATAATAAATAATGGGATTTGTGATTCACCGAACCACAACCTCCGATGTTTTATCAGAAGGTTATTCTGTTGAGCAACCAGTTAAAACAGATGAAAAACGAATTTGTGGTTCAGTGAATTATTATATTACATATAATAATGTGAGGGGTTGGGCATGATTTGTTGACTCCTTCGAATGGTTGAGGATAGAAGTGTATGGAGAACTTTCTGTGCGGATGTCTACAGTGTTCACAAGAAAGAGGGGAAGCTCACAACCTCGGGGATCGGATAAGCAAATCTCCAGTGTAGAGACCCGTACGAACCTGACGGGTTATAGGTGTAGCGACTCTTACGGCCCTGTTTGATTAGTGGTGTAGCGACCTCAGCGACACTGACGGGTTGTGGCTTTTATTATTATATTATACGGTGTAGCTTGTTTTTTTTTTTTTTAAAAACAAACCAATTTGGCTCATATTTCGTGGTCATTTTTCTGTTCACAATTTTTTAAACAGTTATTTCCCTTTAAAGCCAGATATTTTTTATGGAAAGTGTAACTCTCAAGATGGTATATTATTTGCATTATATTCTGCGTGTATGTACATTTATAAGAATAATTTTTGCTAAAGAATTTTATAAAGAAAAAAATGTGTGTTGTGAGCAAGTAATATGTTTAAAAAAATTAGTTTCAATGTAGTTAGATTTTAAAAATGAAATATTCAGTATTGATACAATCTCAATCTATATGACGCGTCCATTACAGAACGTTGTCCTCAATGCCACGCTGTAAGCCTCTCGGTTCAGTGCTAACTGTCCAGCCACTTCCAGTGTCATGTTCAGAAGATCTTCGATGTCCTATGTCGATCCTAGTCTTGGTCTACCTCTTGGTCTCTCCTGGAACTTTCCCTCCATGATTAATCCTTTTAAATAATCCATATCTTTATATGTCCGAAATATGTTAGGGTGCGTTTTTTGTTGTTGATAGTTTTGAACAGCCAGTCTTATTCTTCGTGCAGGTCTCTGCAGACATCTGCGTTGGTTCGTCTTTCTGTCCATGATTTTCTCAGGATCTATCTATAACATTTCATTTCAATTTCCGATATTTTCAACTCTATTGCGGATCTCATTGCACACATTTCACAACCATATGTTGTCACTGAACAAATATAACTTCTTAATAGTTGTAGCTTTGTTTATCTGTTTGCCCTGTGCCATAGATTTATATATGTGATGTTTTATTTTGTAGGGCCATTGCTAATCTTTTTTCTGATCTCTGCTGAGCAATCATCTCCTGTGGTATTATTGTTTTTTGACCCGAGATATTCTAATTTGCTGACAACATTTCTAGTTGTTCTTTGTCAATGGTTATTATAGGTGTGAGTTCATCTCTTTCTATATTAATAATTTTTTTTTTTTTGCATTAATGAAAATATTTTGTTTCTCGCTATGATATTTCTCTGACATATCATATTGATACAACTTTTGTTTATTTATGAATTCAGTTTTTGTAATAAATAAACTCCTTTCCTCGAAGACCGTGGTAACTGGATTATCTGAACCGCGATCTCCACTATTCTTATGGTTGTAAAGCTATGAAAAAGCAAAATTGTACTAACGGTCGCAGTTGAAAAGAGCGTACGTCAGAATAAGGGGTAGATATTACATAACCAAAAACATACATCACCAATTTCTGTGACTCAACTGGAGCTGTTTTGAAAACAGAAAAGGGGAAGGGGTTTCTTCATAGACACACAGAGGGTGACCGACACAGAATGTGGAACGTTCTCAGCTACAATTCCGAATGAAATATGGATTAATATGTTGTTGTTGTTGTTCGTCTGTCACAAGTGATGATGACAATTTGTTACACCCACGTTCTAAATTCAGTTATGTCTTTGATTACGAGATGGTTGATAAATCTTATTTTGATTGCAAATATCCTCGAATAGTTCAGGCATGGGATGACCACGGTAAATGCTTTTTGATGTGCAGTTACTTTCTATTTTTTTTCCACAAGATGATGAGATTCTTCATCTTCTTCTGCGTTCAGCAACTATGGTCATGCTATATTGTCAGGCCTGTCGTCAAGACGAAGTCCACCGTCTTCTCCAAGTCAGAGCGGCTGCCCCATAGCTTTTGCCTCAAGTCTGTATCCTCTGGCCAGGTCTGCTGTCTCTGCTGTTTGTATGTTAGCAGTCTTGAAGTATGTGTTCCGGAGCTGCGCTTCTTTTGTACTTTAGAGCGCCATGTTGCTCTATTTTGTGGAAGTTTTCCTATGCCAGGAAAAGGGACTTGTGATAACGTCTCTTGATATATACATATTATGATTACAAGGGTTTCTATGTAAACAAGGAGACGGTTGCAGTAACAATCGACTTAGACAATTCTTATAACAAAGTAGACTTTTCAAAACTGATTCTCTCTCTCTCTCTCTCTCTCTCTCTCTCTCTCTCTCTCTGTAAAACTGTAGACCAAACCCTGGATCGGATGTTAAGCTGGATTTATGTTGATTTACTGGAGTTGCACTAAGTTTGGGGAAACTTAGACAGTACACGAATATGCTTGGGAGTACCACAAGGTTCCCCTCATCACATGTGCTGTTCAACATCTATACACCAAAGTCATCTAATATTCACCGCCTGGACAGGGTCGGGCGTTGACCTTTGCTGACGATATCATAACCCAAATAACCTGTTCCGACAAGAATTGATCAGACCATGATATGCTTTCAGAAAGCAATTATCACTCATAGTAGGGAAGGTAGAGACTGGGGAAATGGAAAAGCAATTTTGGAGATCGATCAGTTGACTGTTGATAGTTCTTGAGATGATGATAGTATTATGTTTATCGATGAATCTGCATGTTGTGGTAAGAATTCTGGTTGTGGTTTCATGGCCAGCTATCGCGGTAGAGTCCATGCCGAGAACAGAGGAGCATACGGAACAACTGCATCCAGTATGAGGATGAAAGTTGAGACTGCCACTGCTGCCCTCAATTAGATCTCTGGAATCTAAGTCACCAAAGCAGTTATTGTGTCAGACTCCCAGTCCATGCTGCAAACATTCCAATAATCCGATATCGATATGAGTGGATACATCTATAGCTACATCCAACCTCCAGTGTATCACATGGATTTACTGCCCAGGACATGCCGGTGTTCACGATAATGAGAGAACAGACAGACCTGCATCTGACAGCAATATAAAGGGCGTTAACAGGTCACATGAACCATTAGTATTCATACCCTTCGTCATCTGCTGCAATAATGTCTGTCCATAACTAATACCTAGTAACTAACCAAAATACAAAAACATTTTATAGATTAAAGTGTACCACGACCATAGAAATATTTTTATACTTTTCCAATTATTTGAATTACATAATATTCATATATATCAAGTGATATATTCTTTTCATAACGTTGTCTTCGTCTTGGATACTCTAAACGCCTCTCTGTTCCAGGCAAGAACATCTGCGTTGGCCAGAGACATGTACATACATTCTTCGATGTCGCTGGTCCATTGTCTTCTTAGTCTTCTTCTTCTCTTGCCTGGCACTCTGTATTCTATAATCAAGTGCCAAAAATACCGCAGTTTCCATCTTTTGATGGTATTTAGAAGCCACCCTTCATTTAGTTTCAGTAATTTCAAAACTTAAATGTTCTTCTTTTTCTCTGTCCATGATATTTATAGGATCTTTCTGTAGCACTTCATTTCAAATGAATTTATTCTTTTGGATATTGTCTTGTTTAAAGTCCAAGTCCCGCATTCATATGTTGCCATTTAGAAAAAAACATTATTATAAAAAGGCTACTTTAGTGTCGTATTTACTATTTTGCCATAGCTTTCTTATTTCTGTTAATTTGAGTGTTGCAATTGCGAGTCTTCCTGTAATCTCGACTGAACAACCTCCGGAACTGTTTATATTTGCCCCCAGATATACAAATTTGTTTACAAATTCTAGTTTCATATTGTCTATGTTGATTATTGGTTTGATCTTTGTGTTGTCTGTTGTCGTAATTTTTGTTTTCTGTGAGATTAGATATAAATTTTTAATCTCGCTGTGTTTCTCTTTCAATCCCTCGGGTGTGTAGTAAATAGGATTGTGTCATCTGCATATCTTATTTTTGGAAAATTGTACCTACCGATATTTATTGGATGAAACTCATTTTCCTCTAGTTCTGGTCTTATATCCTCCGCATAGATGTTAAAAAGATAAGGGGATAGAGTGCACCCCTGTCCCCTGTCTCACTCCACTTTGAACAGCGAACCATTCAGATGTTTCTCCCTTCACTCTTACCGCTGCTTATTGCTCTTAATATATTGTTTCAATAAGATGTATTAGATGTTTGGGGAAGCCCATGCCTCCCATTATGGACCATAGCTGATGATTATTGAACACAATCAAACGCCTTGGTGTAGTCTATGAAACACATATGTAAATGTAAACTGTATTCTCTACATATCTCAATCATATTCCTCATGTTGAATATGTGGTCTCGTGGTCCTCTTCCTGCTCGAAAACTGGCTCAAACTTCATGAATTTCTATTTATAATTTGCGTTGTATTCTTTTCATTATGATCTGAAGTGGCAATTTGCTGGTTTGGCTAAATTAGTGATACTGTTCTATAGTTGGTACATAGTTGAAGGTCTATCTTTGGCAAGTATATATATATATATATACTGACTTTTTCTATTCTTTGGCCATATTCCGCTGTTCCATATCTTACAGCATAAAAAAGGTATATTTGAATACTGGAATCTCCACCGGCTTGTATCATTTCTGATGTTAGTCCTTCGTTATCTGGAACTTTTCCTTTTTTTCAGATTTCTGACTGAATGTCTGACATCTTCTATTGTAGGTTCTGGTTCTTGTTCTTATTTATTGATGCTTTCATTTGGTGACTGGGTTGTTCCTTTATACATTTCTTGACAATATTCTTTCCATCTATGTAGAATATCTGTTCAGGTATTCACTGTTTTAACTTTTAGTACTCGAAGTGCGAGCTTGAAGTTATTTTTTTGTAATGTTCTTATAGCATTGAACATATTCTTGCAATTTCTTTTTTGTCTTTGTTCATCGATTTCTCTGCACATATTCATTATGTATTGTTGTTGTCATTCCTAATTCTTTTCTTAGTTTGTTTTGATAGTTCTATGTAGTTTAATTTACTTTGATTTACTTTTCCGGCGATTTTGCATCTCCTTTAATCGTCAAATAAGTTAATTATTTTTTCTTAATGTATTCTTGATTATTGCGTCTTTTTTGGGTAGAAGCTTTTCTGCAGTGTTGGTGATAACTTCGCTTATTTTGTTGGCAAGAACGGTTTGAGTCAATTCTTTTTGTATATCTAGGAAGTGTAAATCTGTGGGTTTTTTTTATCTCGATGTTATATTTACTTGGTATGTCTGATGTGTTATATCTAATGGTATGGGTGTTCTTGTTGATTTTCTTTTTTTTTTACTTTAAACAGCAGTTCGTGTTCTGTATCGCAGTCTGCTTCTGGTAATGTTTTACTTAAGGAAATGCTTATTTTCCATCTTTGTTGGATCAATATGTAATCTGTTTGATTTTGCACTTTCCATTTTGGTGACCTCCACAAATACAGTCTTCTGGGATGTTGTTCAGAAAATTTATCATGATTACTAGATTGTTTACCAAGCAGAAATTGAGCAATCGTTCACCCTTTTCGTTTCTATTTCCTAAGTCATACTTCCATTGAGATCTAATTTGATGATGTGCGCTTTATTTTCCTACTTTAGCGTTGAAATTCCTCAATATTACAATAACGTCTACTGCCGAAAACGGATGTGGCGGACCATTGGCGCAAATAAATCGGCGACACAACGGATTTACATTCTCTGGACTACATACTGCTGGAAATCTAATGGTACCATAGTCCTGCTACAAGAGAGATGCAGTGGGAGTTTGAGAATGAACGCTGAAGAAGTAGAAGAATAATAATGTCTGTTCGTTGTATCTAGAGTGTGCCGTAGTTGTTCGTAAAAGTGTCAATCTCTTGTTCATCTGTTGCTGTTCTTGGTGCGTAGATTTCAACAATAGATATATTCTTCTTTTCACCCTTAATTCTAATGGCAACAATACGGTCGCTTTTAGGATAGTACCCTAACAGAGAAGATTTTATCCGTACCGACAAGAAGAACGCAGAACCTCGCTGACCTCCTTTACGCTACCTGAAAAATACACATTTCTCCTGACGTCTGTGACATAAATGTCCCTTGTTTGCCTATCTGTGCTCTGATATACCCATTATACCTATGTTTAGTCGTGACATTTCCTTAGTTGTCGTATATTGTTTCCCGTGATTTTAGCTTCGTATGTTCCATGTTCCTATTTTATACTTCTGTTGACGTGATAATTTTGCCTAACCTGTTCTTGATTCTGTGCACGCGAGTTGGACGAATTGATATTTACTTTTAACGCATTATGCACTGCTGACATTGAAACCTCTTCTATTTCTTTAAATACACAACTTTCGCCGTTATTATTATTTACATCACTGTTCAATGTATCCATTCTGAATTTCTAGGCCCTTACTCCCATCGGTTGTCGTTTCTTTCTGGAGAAAACTCGGTTAATTTGACGCCGTAAAGAAAACATTCATTTTGCTTGGCCATTTTGGCTGAAAAATATTCATACTCGAACCTAATATACTTGAGATATTCAGTAAAAATATTTTTATCACAGAAAACCTGAAATAATGTAATCGATAATTCAAATCAATAAACCCCTAACCCTTCAGGGTCGTAGGGGTACCACATTGGATGCTTCAGCGCACAGAGTCCTCCAGCAATTCCTATCCTCAGCGATGCGGATAAGTGCTGAAAAATCTTGTCTTGTCTAATCCTTGATGTTATCTGTCCATGCCTTTCTTTGCTTACCTCAACTTATTTTTCCCCCTTCGACAGTTCCCTGCAGTATTGTTTTTGACAAGAAATCATGTCTACATACATGTCCAAACCATGCTAGTTTTCGTAGTTTCACTAATGAAAGAAATGGTTCTTGTATACCTACATACATTTCTATTTTATTTCTTATGTACAAGTTGATCTTGATTTCCCCATAATGACGCTATTGTAGTATTTCAGTGGGCGACATGTTTAACCAGTGGTGCCCATCAGTTGTGATGGGTTACACTCTCCAGCTGTCTTTACAATGTGGTTACATAGATATGCTTTCTCTCGCAGACTTCATTGCTATTTACTAATTTTGACATTACATCGCGTTTGAACTTCGCGCTGAGCGCTTCACTGACAATTAACTAGATTACAATCGTTAACGTCGTACGATTTCCAACAAATACCTCATAATTACATCCGTTTTGGTGTTATTTTTGAATCGGTTGACAAAAGAACCTTCAAGATATTATCCCGACATTAGACGTATTGCGTAATGCACATTTTTTCACTGAAACTTATAACACGGTTCCCTGCACCACGGAAAGAAAAACACAGCGTCATGTTGTCGTGCTGACGTCAACACCAATAATGTAATAGATGACAATAATGTAATAGAGGATTTTAAAGAAATTTAAATTGTTTATGGAATATCTGAAATTACCGACAAATAATTTTAAAATATTGAATATAACACATACAAATATCATTAGTTGTATACTTTTTGCTGCTAGTGGATACACTGACGATGTTTCCATACCTTAAATTTTCAGATTCATTCATATACATATATACCCCAATTGTACATACATATATACCCCAATTGTACATACATATATATGTAGCATACTGGTACTATTGGTCTTTGGTTGGTTGGTTGGTTTGGATGGTTGGTTGCAGATCCAGCGGTCTATGGGCTCATGGCCTTTGACCCAATGCCATTAAATGGCATTATATTGCTGGGAAATCTGTCGATTTTCGGCCCACCCCGAGACAGAGCAAGAGAATAACTATCACACCTCCAGGAAGGTACGTTTCAACCTATGCACTGCTCCGAGCCACTGTAGCCAAGATAGGGTTCACTGTGCTCATTCCCCGCCACCACAAGACTACTGGTTATGCCGAATTTCTCTATTGCTCCAGGCATGCAACCAAATGTAAAAGTCAAAAGGATTGTCACGTCCTGAGTCACTGTGCCTCTCTATGTCTCAGCTATAGGAAAAAACAGTGCTGTCAGTTTCCTCCTCCCCAGTGCTGCACAGTACATCTCTGGCTCCCTCCCAACCACAGAGGGTGTATACATATATTCAAGTAAACATGAAACACAATTCAACAACAAAACAACAGCACAAGGAGCATAATTGTATACATGACGTATATCTCTAAGAAGATAACCTCAATATAACGGCATGTCATCTACTAATGTTTTCTGTTGCATGGGTGGTTTGTCTAGTGGGTCATTGGTGAGACCCACAGACGCAACTACATGCGTATTGGTCTTTCAGTCGTCCATCTTAATTCTTATGTGATAGTGCCAGTATTTTACCCGCCTCCCTCCCCCATTAACGTATACTATTTGTACCCACTATACTGCGCCCCGCCCCCCCCCCCGGTCAGTCTAATTACAGCGTTGCCAATATATGCAGGTAGATTGGTTTTTCCGATTCCACTGCACTTGATGGTGTTGTTTTTCCTATCTGTTGTGTTCTAGTATTGTTTTGATGAAGATTATTGTTGTACTATTTGTTATTGATTTATTTTTCTGAGTTTTGGTTGATGAATCTATTGATTGTGAGTTGCTCCTGCTTGTTTTTGTAATGTTTGTGTAATGTTTATATGGTGGTGAGATATGTCACAAGATCCCTTTACAATTTCACTCTCAATATGTGTAGAGGGGAAATTAAATGCACTAGACACCGCCGAAGACGGATGTGTCGGACCATTGGCGCAAATAAAACCGCGACACAATAAATTTCCATTCTCTGGACATCCTGCTGGAAATCTAGTACTATGTATGATGTGGAGGTTTTTGTGTTTAGATGTCTCATGTCAGGTGTCATGTTGAGTATCTTTCTGTGGTCCTGTCTGGTTTCTGTTTCTTATGGTGTTGATGAGTGTATTTTTTGGGTGATTATGGGTTGAAACTAATTCTGGTTCAGCACTGTCGTAAGGTTGTGTCGGGGTGTGGGGTGTGATTTTTGTTCATTGGTTGTGTGGGTCTGCTATTCTGTTTTGAATTGAAGCTTTGGTCCTGCACAATCATGTGGTTGTTAATGACGGTGTGGTGGGTTATTTTCTGTGATTAGTGTTATGTTGAAACTCTTATTTGCACAGCCGCGTGGTTGTTAAGGAAATAGTGAGGATTTGTTTTGTGTGATTTGTATTATGTTGAAACTCCTGTTTGCACAATCAATGGTACTAATGTAAAACACAGGTTTTTAGAACGTTACACTTGGACAATACTGATTATCACTAAAACTAGGGGGTTATGATGTGCAAACAAAACAAAAACATACACATTACATTGCACAAACGTTTCTACCAAAAGGCCTTTATCAAGATAAGCACAGAACATCAAAAGACGAATAGAAATGATCACAACACATAAACGTGTCCAACCGAAATATGGAATAGAAATGAATACAGTTTGCATAATCGTGAGGTTGTCTTTGGGTTGGATGTTGTTTGGTGTGTTGTGTCCGGTTGAAACTCACTTATGCAAACACGATCATGTGGTTGTTAGCTGTTGTGTACTGGGGCGTTGTTTGTAGTGGGGTGTGTTTGTAGGACCCCCCCCTGTGTTCTGTACAGTTATGAGTTTGTTATTGTATAAGACGTTATCTGTTCTCAGTTGTTGTCCATTGTTTGTCTCGGCTCCTTTAAGTTTGTCAATTTCGTTTCACCATTCGTCAATTTTGTTTTGACAGATTCGTTTTGAGAGCCCTTTGTTGTCTTGCCTTATTTGTCGTGTTGGGCCTTTATGTGCCATGTTTCGTCTTCTTATTTATTGTTGTCCGTGGTGTTTCTCATGTGTTTGTTGTTCTGGGTACCTGGTATCGCTGTTTTAATGTTGGGTTGTAACCTGTGTGTCTCTGCTAATGTCAAGCTACTCAATGTTCCTTGCTTGCTTGTACTCGGTTATCTCCATGTTATTTCTGCTGTAGCTTTGTTTAAAAAAATTTATCATTTGTACCTTGATGCAATGCAGTTCTGGGTTTTCTTTAGTCAGGATGTCTTTAATCCCTTCATCAGAGATATCTTTTTAAATACCTTTTATGACTATTCTGGTGGTCTTTTCGATAAGCTCAGATTTTACTCTTTTCCTGATGGGGCAGGGTGATCACGTGTTTGTTACTTTGTACATTATTAGGAACTTTTCTTCCATCTGCGGTGTTTCCGATGGCTATTATAATGCATTCTCTGCATTTTAGTATTCCAAGGATGGGGGGGGGGTGTCTCCCTGTTATGGGGGGGGGGTGAAAAAGTTCCTTCATTGATTTATAAGATAGTACCTGCAGTGACGCTTCCTGTCCTTCTACTTGAGTGATTTTAATTTTTATTTGGACTGAGCTTTAGTCTTGACTTCTTGGTCTCTTGACTGGTTAGTGCCTATTTTGTCTTTTTGTGTTAGCAGTTGTGGTGCCTTTTTCTGTGCTGGTTCCTTGATAACATAGGCAAATGACTTGCTTATATTCTCTTACACATCCCTTAACATCACATACTCTTGCAGTTCTGTCTGTCTATACTATACTATCACTCTTTTAGCCTCTTCAAGCGTTTACATAATAATAATAGTGATAGACATATCGTTCAGGATGATACATAATTGCGTCCATACGCATTGCTTTACTTTTTGTAGACAATTTGTATGTCTAATATAATTTCTTCGTATAGCATGGAAGAACATTACTATACATTACTGAGTAGGTTTCGGTTATAAATACGTTATACAGCCATTCCCTTATGTATCATTTTTATCTTTCCTTAGACAAAGGGCTATAACCTTTTCTGTTGCATAAGACAATGATCTCATGGGAGTTTAGATCGTGTTTTATCGGTATTGTTCTCCTCTGTGTGTGTTTGTGTTTTATCTATATTGTTCTTCTGTGTGTGGGTGTTTGTGTTTTATCTTTATTGTTCTTCTGTGTGTGTGTGTTTGTGTTTTATATATATTGTTCTCCTCTGTGTGTGTGTGTTTTTGTCGTATCTGTATTGTTCTTCTGTGTGTGTGTGTCTTTGTGTCTTATCTGTATTGTTCTCCTCTGTGTGTGTGTTTGTGTCGTATCTGTATTGTTATACTCAGTGTGTGTTTGTGTCGTATCTGTAGTGTTCTCCTCTGTGTGTGTTTGTGTATGTATCTGTATTGTTCTCCTCTGTGTGTGTTTGTGTCGTAGCTGTATTGTTCTCCTCTGTATGTGTGTTTGTGTTGTATCTGTAGTGTTCTCTTCTGTGTGTGTTTGTGTCGTATCTGTATTGTTCTCCTCTGTGTGTGTTTGTGTCTTATCTGTATTGTTCTCCTCTGTGTGTGTTTTTGCCGTATCTGTATTGTTCTTCTGTGTGTGTGTTTGTGTCGTATCTGTATTGTTCTCTCTGTGTGTGTTTGTGTATTATCTGTATTGTTCTCCTGTGTGTGTGTGTTTGTGTCGTATCTGTAGTGTTCTCCTCTTTGTGTGTTTGTGTCTTATCTGTATTGTTCTCCTCTGTGTTTGTGTCTTATCTGTATTGTTCTCCTCTGTGTGTGTGTTTGTATCTTATCTGTATTGTTCTCCTTTGTGTGTGTGTTTGTGTCTCATCTGTATTGTTCTCCTCTGCGTGTGTTTGTGTCTTATCTGTATTGTTCTCTTCTGTGTGTGTTTGTGTCTTATCTGTATTGTTCTCCTCTGTGTGTGTTTGTGTCTTATCAGTATTGTTCCCCTCTGTGTGTGTGTGTTTGTGTGCTTGAGTCGTATCTGAATTGTTCTCCTCTGTGTGTGTGTTTGTGTCTTATCTGTATTGTTCTCCTCTGTGTGTGTTTGTGTCTTATCTGTATTGTTCTCCTCTGTGTGTGTTTGTGTCTTATCAGTATTGTTCTCCTCTGTGTGTGTGTGTGTGTGTGTGTGTGTCGTATCTGAATTGTTCTCCTCTGTGTGTGTTTGTGTCGTATCTGTATTGTTCTCCTCTGCGTGTGTTTGTGTCGTATCTTTATTGTTCTCCTCTTGTTGTGTTTGTGTCTTATCTGTATTGTTCTCCTCTCTCTGTGTGTGTGTGTGTGTTTGTGTGGTATATGTATTATTTTTCTCCTCTGTGTGTGTTTGTGTCGTATCTGAATTGTTCTCCTCTGTGTGTGTTTGTGTCGTATCTGTATTGTTCTTCTCTGCGTGTCAGTGTGTGTGTGTTTGTGTCGTATCTGTATTGTTTTTCTATGTGTGTCTGTGTGTGTGTTTGTGTCGTATCTGTATTGCTCTTCCCTGTATGCGTGTGTTTTTGTGTGGTATCTGTATTGTTCTTCTCTCTGTGTGTGTGCTTGTGTGGTATCTGTATTGTTCTTCTCTGTGTGTGTGTGTTTTTGTGTGTGATTTGTCTGTGATTGAAGGAATGGAAGCTAGAGTTATATATGATAGAGAGCTATCTGCAATTTTCCTATCTCAAATGGAGTTAAACAGGGATGTGTATTAACAGCTATCCTGTTTAGTATCATGTTCTCTGCTTGTTGGATGATGCTTCCAGAGATCTGAAACTGGAAGTAGACATCGCATATCGCATTAATGAAAGATTGTTCAACCTTCAGCGATTTCGTGCAAAAACCAAGGTCGAAGCATACACAATCAGGGATCTATTTGCTGATGACTGTGGACTCATTTCCAGGATTGAAAAGAGCGTGATTGGCCATAGTGAAGTGTTAAATCTCTAACTTTGAATTGATTTAAAAAACAAACATCGACTGGTTAAATTTTTAAGTCGTAGTGAATGGATTACCTGAACCGCAATCTCGACTATTTTTAATTATTGTAGACCTCTGATATAACCAAATTAGGTTAAGGTCACGGTTGAAAGTAGCGCACTTCACCGTAAGAAATACATTTTACCTAGCCAAACTAACCAGATATCCATTTAATCATGCACGGATGTCGTGGTAATTTGATTAACCACGGTGTCTAACACCGTATTCCTATGTCCATCACAAAAAATATATGTCCTAAGAACAACGCGACTCATCCTGGTTAATCGATTTTCCGTTGGTTGGTGACATACAGAATGCGTAGTGACCAATGAAAATCACGGCTCTATTCACATCAGCCAAGAAGAATGACGCTGTGTTTGATTATTTTTGAAATATTAGGAAAATTATCTGGTATTTCCGTATACCCAACGCACTATGAGAAAGGTTCTTAAGGATGACGAGAAATGAACCAGGTCCGTTCTAGCAGCGAGCCCGAATCGCCTTGTAACTCATGTAATTTGTTGTTTTTTTTATGGACCAACCATACAACCAGAAAAAGATGTCATTTTTTCAATACATTCAACCACACCCCCTGAAAAAGATCACTGATCACTGACCCCTAATCACTGAGATTAGACTTATCGAGACAATGACCATAACATCAACAATGAACCCTACAAGTATTGAAATATCCCCAGAAACACAAAAACAGAACATTCGTATTTGTACTACAAGGACAGATATGCCTACTAGTCAACATAAATAACATAGAGACATGACAACGTTGCTTAAAATAATAGCGTATACAAGTAAATTCAAGCAGGAAGAATGAGTATCGTATGACAAATGTATGCTACTTTTTACATCAATGGAAGGTTTGGACATGTCGTTGTGTCCTAACATACAGAAGTCACATGCTCTTGTCAACAACAGTGAATGGTTCCACGTGAAAAACACATTAAACTAACCAAATTGTCGATTGTTAGAAAGATGAGTACACAATGATGGAAACATTTTCCTTAATGATTGTCAGGGCAAACATTTGCTTAGCTCTTGTTCCGGGTTTCTCCACAAGGTGTTCTCGTGTCATAGATAATACTGTATTAAAACAAAGGGTTGGCTTCAGTTGTGTGAGTATAGGATTTTTGTCATATATAATCTTCTACGAGTATTTGTGACGTCTATTATAAACCTGTTTATTCTTCTGTACTTTAGTTGTAGTTGTTATCATATATAGTCTAGTATATATGTTTATTCTTCTGTACTTTAGTTGTAGTTGTTATCATATATAGTCTAGTATATATGTTTATTCTTCTGTACTTTAGTTGTAGTTGTTGTCGTTATCCACTTGTTGCTGAGTGATAATATGCTTGGCAGAATAATGCCAATCTTTAAAAAGTGCAAGTCTTCTGAATTGACATAGTGAGCCATACATTGCGTTAGTGCATGCTAAGGGTGTCTGTAAAGGTTTTTTTCCTGTCAGTTAACAGAGAAGGGCAGTCAATAAGGAGGTGTTTAGCTGTTTCGTTGGAATAAGTGCAATGTCTACACGTGGACAGTTGCTAGGTCTGATACGATTTAAATGACTATTGACTCTCGTATGTCCTTTTCACACCTATCGCATGTCCTGATCACACCTATCGCATGTCCTGTTCACAACTCTCGCATGTCCTGTTCACAACTGCCACATGCCCTGTTCACAACTGTCACATGTCCTGTTCACAACTGTCGCATTTCCTGTTCACAACTAAAAGATAAGAGATTGGTTTCTCTTGCATGTTTATGTTGTCATTGTCCTTTGGTTATGTTATTTCACTATATACATTTCGCACAGTCATCCCACTTGCCCATTTGTTTAGCTAGATTTTCCTGGTGTTGTTTCTGAGAATCTGCGTGATTTTCCCCCCATGTTTTGAGACACCTCTTATTGTAATTCTGCCCGCTGCTTCATTTGCTTACATGTCTGACATTATTAATGCAATCATTAATTACTATGTCTGCTGGTTTTTGTTCGTCCGATCAAACTTTTAGTGTATTCAATCAATCTTGCAAAGCTGATCAACGCAAATACATCTTGATAACTTTAGCCCCTGCTTCCTAATTTGAGCAGTACTCACAACAGACACATAGCGTATAGGTCGACCTATCATGGTAAATGATATAGATGCCATAGGTAGACCCATCATGGTAAATGATATAGATGTCATAGGTCGACCCATCATGTAAATGATATAGATGTCATAGGTAGACCCATCATGGTAAATGATATAGATGTCATAGGTCGACCCGTCATGTAAATGATATAGATGTCATAGGTAGACCCATCATGGTAAATGATATAGATGTCATAGGTAGACCCATCATGGTAAATGATATAGATGTCATAGGTAGACCCATCATGGTAAATGATATAGATGTCATAGGTCGACCCATCATGGTAAATGATATAGATGCCATAGGTAGACCCATCATGGTAAATGATATAGATGTCATATTCTGCAATACAGGGGGTCTTGAAAGCCGATTCATTAGTGTAAGCCGTGATTGCTAATAATGAGTCAATCAATCAATATTAATAAAACCCGTAACCCTTCAGGGTCGTAGGTGTACCACAATGGATGCTTCAGTACACAGAGTCCTCCAGCGAAGTCTATCCTCAGCAATGCGGATGAGTGTGGAAATATCTTGTACTGTCGATTCCTTGATATTGTCTGTCCATGCCGTTATTTGCCCTCCTCTGCAACTTTCCCCTTCGATATGAATGATGAGTAGCTGTTTATCGTTTCTAGAGCACATGTTTTCAAAATTGTTTCTAGAGCACATGTTTTCAAGATTGTTGGTAGAGCACATGTTTTCAAGATTGTTGGTAGAGCACATGTTTTCAAGATTGTGTGTAGAGCACATGTTTTCAAGATTGTGTGTAGAGCACATGTTTTCAAGATTGTTGGTAGAGCACATGTTTTCAAGATTGTTGGTAGAGCACATGTTTTCAAGATTGTTGGTAGAGCACATGTTTTCAAGATTGTGTGTATAGCACATGTTTTCAAGATTGTGTGCTGAGTACATGTTTTCAAGATTGTGTGAAGAGTACTTGTTTTCAAGATTGTGTGTAGAGTACTTGTTTTCAAGATTGTGTGTAGAGTACATGTTTTCAAGATTGTGTGTAGAGAAAATGTTTTCATTCCTTTATGGTTGTTTTAGTTATCAATTTCATTTGGATATTTTGTTGGCGGACGTTCTCCCGCCCAATGGGTTGTTATAAGGCGTTTGTTTTCCAGTTCTCTCTTTCATGTAGTAAATGTTGTTTATCATTCTTCTTCTCGATTATTTCTAAGATAGACAGTTGTTTTAGACATTGTTTTTTTGTGTGTGTGGGTGCAATTGTCAATTAATACTTTATTTGGGTGATGATTCCCTTGTTACTTGTGCCTTTCTACCGCTTTCGTTAGTACTAGTTCCAGTCTGATATCCATCGACTCTACATTTGCATGTGTCACACATACTGCTAGCAGCATGCTTTGGATGTTTTTCACATTCATCGACAAATTAGTCTCAGAGCTTGGCTCTGTACCCAACCCAAAGTAGAGATTCTACTGTTGCTTACAATCGGATGACGAGGGAGGTTATAATCCATTACTGATCTCACATATCTGACATACAGTTGACTGGGACTACTTGTCTGCCCCCAGCCCTCCAGATTGTATAAGCTAGTCTCTTAATGAGGTATAGGCGTTTACTTGCATTTATCTCAGATTTTCAATCTGATATTTTAGTGTTAGTTATCTCTTTAATTTTACTCATTCATAGATAGACATATGACTATTTCCCTTTGTTGCTATTTATTTCCCACTCATTGTCAAATTGTTTAATCTTGAGTGTGTGATATATCAAATATATTTTCAATCTGTCTGGCCGTAGGCTAGTCAGGTTTAAAGTCTATTTTCGATCTATTTAGTCCAAAGCTTTACTGGCTCAATAACTAACTTGTCACTTCACATTTTAATTAATTAAAGAACTAGTATGTATTGTACTCATTTTAACGACTCAAGAACTAACATGGGTATTCCCATAATTTAGCTGACTCATGAATTAACTTGCTAACCATAATGTAAATGACTCAAGAACTAATATGCACTCTTTAATTTAGACTTACGTAAAACACAGGTTTATATATCGTCTCAATGGGACACCATAGACTATATCTAACACTAGTGGGTAATGATGGGCAATGATGATCACATAAGAAATCATAAAATTTACAATACATAAATCATATTCACACAAATCATATTCAACGTTTCAACCAAAAGGTCTTTATCAAGACACAAACAAAACATTAAAAGACGACGAATAGAAAAATTATCACAACGTCCAACGGAAATATGGAAATGATATACCGGAAGGTCAGAAAGTACATAAAAACGTAAATATATGTGGAAACGAAACGAACAAAAAGGTGAGTAAATGACGGAACAAAAAGAATAAAGACAAAGACCACACCAAACCAGTACTAGACATAAGAGTGGTCGGAATTGAGTCCAAAAGGCTTGAGTGTACCCATCTCGAAAATGAGACGATTTTCTAGAGCATACCTAGATCTATCATCGGTGGTGCAAGATCTGATGGCGGTGACCTGAATATCCAAAGCACCATGATGACCGTCGCCGTTGAAGTGTGTGGCCACAGGAGTGGGTGTTCTGTGCTTGATGGCATGAAGATGGTTACAAAAACGATCGCTCAATCGTAGGCCGGTTTCCCCGATGTACTGTTTGCCACAGCGTTTACATATGATCACGTAAATGACATTACGGGATTCACATGTAAAGGCCTCATCGATGGAGAAAGTGGCCTTGGGAAATGAAATAGAGCGCATCTGAACCACATACGGACATGTAAAGCAACGGACACGTGAGCAACGAACAGTGCCAAAATGGTCAGGAACAGAAGACTTAAGATGGCTATGAACCAAGATGTCCCTCAGATTTCTATCACGCCTATAAGCCACCAGAGGTAAGTCATGGAAAGCGTCACGGGTGTCAGGATCAGACTGGAGAAGAGAATAATGTTTGAGCATGATGCGTCGAACAGAAGAGTTATGGGGATGAAAGGTAAGAACAAGTTTAACCCTATCAGAGGAGGAGGAAGAACCCTGAGAGTTAGTCAAGGTATCGAGGCGAGACAAATGGCGCACACGGAGCCAAGCGGAAGAAAGAATGCTGTCAGGGAACGATCGTCTACGGAAAAACTCAATCATCTCAGAGGACTTGTCGAGAAAATCGTCGTAATCGCTACATAAGCGACGCAGGCGAAGAAGCTGGGAGTACGGGAGAGAGTTGCGACAAGCAGGAGGATGAGAAGAAGTGTAGAGAAGAAATCCATGTGCATCAGTAGGTTTATAGTAAACGGATGTGCTAAGGTAAGGGGGATGAATGGTGACAATGATGTCAAGGAAGTTGACAGAAGTAGTGGAGATATTAGATGTAAATTGAATAGCAGGGTTAAAACTGCCGATGAAGTTGATGAAACGAGACAATTCAACTTCGGACATGTCGGTGATACCTATCCCATCGTCAATGTATCTATGGAAAAGAGATGGGAACGGGCCATCATAGGTAGACTAAACTAAATGTTCCAAATGTCCCATGAAGAGACACGCATAGCTAGGTCCCATTTTGGTTCCCATGGCAACGCCACTGATCTGATCGAAAAAGTGTCCATCAAATTCAAAAGAGTTGAGCGTAAGCACCAGTTCAGCAAGACGGATAAGAGTAGAAGTGGATACAGAGGGGTGGGGACTCTTGTCAAGAAAGAACTGTAGAGCCCTGAGACCATCTGCATGGGGTATAGAAGTGTACAAAGAACAGACATCAAGCAAGAACAGACGATAGGTACGGTCAGAAGACAACTGGACGGTAGAAAAAATAGTTAGGGCATGCTTAGTGTCTTTCAAGAATGAAGGCAGTTGTTCGACTAACGGCTGAAAAATGCTGTCAAGGAAGTCGGAGATGCGCTCAGTCGGACAAGAGCAAGCAGAGACAATAGGTCTACCCGGATTCGATGCCTTATGGATTTTAGGCAGCATATAGAAAACAGGTTTGCCTAAACAACTTTGATCGATGCAAAGATATTTGGCAGTGGTAGGAAGGTCATTGTTAAGGATAAGGGTTTTCACAGTGTTGTTAAAACACTGTAACTAACCAGAAGGTTGTTAACAACACTGTGAAAACCCTTATCCTTAACAATGACCCTGACAGCATTCTTTCTTCCGCTTGGCTCCGTGTGCGCCATTTGTCTCGCCTCGATACCTTGACTAACTCTCAGGGTTCTTCCTCCTCCTCTGATAGGGTTAAACTTGTTCTTACCTTTCATCCCCATAACTCTTCTGTTCGACGCATCATGCTCAAACATTATTCTCTTCTCCAGTCTGATCCTGACACCCGTGACGCTTTCCATGACTTACCTCTGGTGGCTTATAGGCGTGATAGAAATCTGAGGGACATCTTGGTTCATAGCCATCTTAAGTCTTCTGTTCCTGACCATTTTGGCACTGTTCGTTGCTCACGTGTCCGTTGCTTTACATGTCCTTATGTGGTTCAGATGCGCTCCATTTCATTTCCCAAGGCCACTTTCTCCATCGATGAGGCCTTTACATGTGAATCCCGTAATGTCATTTACGTGATCATATGTAAACGCTGTGGCAAACAGTACATCGGGGAAACCGGCCTACGATTGAGCGATCGTTTTTGTAACCATCTTCATGCCATCAAGCACAGAACACCCACTCCTGTGGCCACACACTTCAACGGCGACGGTCATCATGGTGCTTTGGATATTCAGGTCACCGCCATCAGATCTTGCACCACCGATGATAGATCTAGGTATGCTCTAGAAAATCGTCTCATTTTCGAGATGGGTACACTCAAGCCTTTTGGACTCAATTCCGACCACTCTTATGTCTAGTACTGGTTTGGTGTGGTCTTTGTCTTTATTCTTTTTGTTCTGTCATTTACTCACCTTTTTGTTCGTTTCGTTTCCACATATATTTACGTTTTTATGTACTTTCTGACCTTCCGGCATATCATTTCCATATTTCCGTTGGACGTTGTGATAATTTTTCTATTCGTCGTCTTTTAATGTTTTGTTTGTGTCTTGATAAAGACCTTTTGGTTGAAACGTTGAATATGATTTGTGTGAATATGATTTATGTATTGTAATTTTTATGATTTCTTATGTGATCATCATTGCCCATCATTACCCACTAGTGTTAGATATAGTCTATGGTGTCCCATTGAGACGATATATAAACCTGTGTTTTACGTAAGTCTAATTGTTGTTACGTTTCACGCAGTTACCTTGTATTGATTGTCTTTAATTTAGCTGACTCAAGAATTAATACGTGTTCTATAAATTAGCCAACTTAGGAACTAACATGTCCCGAGAATTTAGTCGACTTAAGAACTAGCATGTCCCGATAATTTAGTCGACTTAAGTACTAGCATGTCCCGATAATTTAGTCTGCTTAAGAACTAACATATCTCGAGAATTTAGTCGACTTAGGAACTAACAAGTCTATAATTTAGCGTCCTTAGGAATTAACATGTCCCGATAATTTAGCGGAGTTAGGAACTAACATGTCCAGATAATTTTGTCGGTTCAAGAACTAACATGTCCCGATAATTTCGTCGAATTAAGAACTAACATGTCCCGATAATTTCGTCGAATTAAGAACTAACAAGTCCCGATAATTTCGTCGAATTAAGAACTAACATGTCCCGATAATTTAGCCGACTTAGGGACTAACATTTTTTGATTATTTGTCGAGACTGTCTGCAGTAAATATCTCGGTAAAGAAAGAAACACGACTTCATTCGCTTCTTTTATTATTGTCAAAATTTTCGTTGTTCAATATTTATATACTTAAAGTCGCATGCCAAAAACAGCCAAGACAGACAAACGAAAAGCACAGAAATAATAAAAAGATCAACCTTTCAGGTCATGTTTGCTTTCTGTATACAAGTCTTTACGGGAGTCATGTCATCATTTACCCGACTCAAGAACTAATATGTTTCTTATAATTTAGGGGACTCAAAGAACGAATGAATACCTGTAAATTCTATTGTTAATTCCTTGGACTGAAGAACATATTACTGACACATTTGTATATCTTAGATAGTTACAGAAGTACATTGTCTGTATCTGTCTGGTCATTAGATTTATTTCTGATTATTGCGTCTCGCCTTGTGGAACTCTCTAACAAATGCAATTAGTAAATCTCCTGGTCGTCTGGGAGATTTATTTCCAGACAGCCAGAACTCTTGAGTTACTTCTATGATAAATATATCCCGGGAAAAGAAATAAATAGGTAAAAAAATGAGGTAATTTTGTTTACCAGAATTCATGCAAGAATGAGATGATGAAGGGAGGGGAGAGGAGGGCAGCGACAGAGTTGCGATGTATATAGTTGAGATAATCTTGATGTTAAACGTTTGGGAGAGATATTAATTCATATCATAAAGTCGTGTGTGAATTCATATAGTCGTTTGTGAATTAATAAACTTGTGTGTGAATTAATAAGTGTGAATTAATTCTTTATATATATATATATATATATATATATATACATATATATATATATATATATATATATATATATATATATATAATAAACAAAACATAAAGTGGATTAAAAACATGTTTCAAAAAAGAGTAATAAGAAGACACATCGAATCGACGTTTCGATCAAAAGGTCTTTATCAGAGATACGCAAATACTGAATAAAGCACTAGTATAGCCGTAGACGTGATACTTGATTGATTTATTCTTGATTAGGAACCAGCATCGCTACACATGAAGCATTCCCATAAGTGTTATGCCTGCCATAAGTGTTAGCTATTTAGGAGTATATAACTTGAGGAAAATATTAACATCTAAACACATTAAAAAAAAATGTGAATTATAAAATGTTACATCTATTCAATATTAATGTATGGCTCAGAAACATGGACAATAAACAAACAATTAGAAACAGAATTGAAGCCTTTGAGATATGGATATATAGAAGAATAGGGAGGACACCATGGAAAGAGAATATAACAAACAAAGAGGTTCTAACAACCATTCGGATGAAGAAAGAATTATTAAAAGAAATAAAGATCACCCAAATAAAATATTTTGGATATATTAAAAACATGGCACCTTGTTGAAGATCATACTTGAGGGTAAAGTAGAAGAGGAGGCGAGCAAGAGGTAGACAGAGATACAAGTGGGAGAGAGAGTAACATCACGAGATGGACATGTTGCAGACTAGCAGGGTGCACCACCAAAGAAAGAGACAGGGGATGTTGAAGGTCTGTGTAGCTAACCTTCGCTGCTGAAAAAAAAGTTCTTTTACTGCATGTTTTCATGTGAAGGAGTGCAGGGTGGGTTTTCTATGGGATGTGGAAATAAAGGCCGCTTTGCATAGAAGACGCCGCGACATGTATAGGAAGGATTTTGATTGTATCACCGAAAGAAAAAAAATCATGTCCCAACCGTGGATTTAACCCGGGACATCAAGGGTCATTCGCTGTAGAGATGGTACTTAATGATGATGATGTTGATAAAATTGAGTATCCCGTCTGTTTTGTTGTTTGTTTGTTGTTGTTGTTTTTTTTTTTTTTGCGTGGGTTCTCATCTTTCCAGAGATAACGTATTTTCTTCCCTCTATTCTGGTCCGCTCCATTTCCATCATTCTCTGCATATCTACGTTATCTGTTTTCATCGTTTTGTAGTTAATTTACGACTGCCGTTATTAACTCAGATGTCTCCTCCCATCGATTAGCTATCCACTAGAACTTTAACCACCAACAAATCAGCTCTTTCGTTGCCCCTGATTCCCGCATGAACTGAATAGTAGATCATGCGATGCTTTGGACATTATTGAGAAGGGAGACCTACCACGTTGTTATCAAGCACATAATAATTTAATATTTTGCATGGCATACTCAAGGATTATAATAGAACATTGTGGGTGTTGGTGGTTGCGACGTTAGCCTACTGTGAGTCCTTGTACTGCCTTCGCCCATGTGTTGCCGGGGCCCGAAAGGGGAGCAAAGAATAGCAACACTTTTTACCTTCCTTGCATGTCGTAAAAGGCGACTAAGGAGGTTATGGGATGGAGTTGGCTGTCCCATCCCATATAGGGTCAGTGACCCAAAGCCATGCTGAAGTCGGATGTGTCAGGCCGAAAGGCGCAGATATCGCATCAATGCTGTAAACCATGTCACAACGCATACGGTTCTCCGGACTACATCCTGCTAATTTGAAGGAGTTTGAGAACGAACGCAGAAGAAGAAGAAGAAGAAGTACTGCCTTTATTTCCATTTTCATAATCGATGTTGGTGTGGGATAGATAGCAAATTTCTCAACTTTCTTACTATTTTGGTAGGCGACAAGACCCCATCCACCCCTGTCTATTTCTCTTATTACTGAGCCCATCTATGTAAATAATTATAGTGAAACCTCGGGTTTCATCGGTAATCCGTGTAGAACGATCAGCGTATTCCGAAACCGACGAAAACCGAGAGAATTATTTTCATATGAGTCAATGTAAATACAATTATTTCGTTCTAGACACTACAAAATACATACCAAAAACATATTTTATTGAGAATAAATTTAATGTTTAATACTAAAAACAATAAAAAATTAATATGAATATACAAGACTAATGTAAAGAATAAATGAACATTTAACATGGCACTTACTTTTCTGAAGATTTCTTGGCGTTTGGACGAAGGCGAGGATGGAAAATTGTATTGTTTGGAAGGAAAATAATCCCCCACAAGCATCTTAGGTATCAAGGGACTATCTTGGGTCATTTCCGTTCTTCCAGTAATGATCTGTGGACACTTCCGTTCTTCCGATATTTTACACTAGGACAAGCTACACATCCGACGAAATTCGAGGTGACCGACGAAAACAGAGACAAATTTATCGCTGAAAAAAATCGACGACAAGCTAAACCGACAATAACCGATGTCAATGAAAACAGAGGTTTCACTGTATATCTTGTTGCTTTGAGTACTGCAGGATGTGTTCTTGTATCATTACCTCTGTTTTGGTTGCAGTTTAATATCTATATTTTATTCCTAGCTGTATCACAACATTTGCCAAGAATTTCTGTGTTTTCTTCCATCCATTCACATATTTATTTTTCTACTTCTTCCAACTCACTACTCTAAATAGGGTGTTGTATTCTTCAGCCATCATAGACATTTTTCGTTAAATGCGAATTTTTTGTCTTCTCTGGAGATTGGTATAATGGGTGGTGGTCATTGCTGGCGACTTAAAGTACTCTTTCAACTGGGCTACGGCGATGTCTTCCCATAATGTTGAGTAGGTCAAGAAATCCGATGGCGGCGATAGGTGTATCTCTGGAACATGATATAACTGAACTCGTGTTGTCATTATGTACTACTTACAACCCACCGACCAGCGTTTACGATAATATGAGCATAGAATATAATCCATCACAGCTGGTACCACTGTCTGCATGAGCAGAAAAAAAAGTCCATTGTTGCAGTTCTGCGACAGCTGTGATTGTAATTGCACTAATACACTGATTAGATTCCTGAATCATATTGTCGACATGTGTCTCAAAATATAGGGTTCTATTTCATGGTCTACTCATGAAATATGTTCTTTCGTCAAGGTGGCAGCTGGCACTATGTGTCTGTAACTACCTTGTTGTTCAAAGAGAACTAGAGTTCTTTGTCTTCGAAAGATTGATGACCGTATGACTGGTGCCCCGGAAGAAAAGGTAATTTGATTAACTTAAAATTAATGCACACCCTCACTAATGCCAGATCTGTGTCAGTCCAGATTGTACACAAAATGGTCACCCGCGTGAGAATACTAACTGGTCTAGCAATCATGTTAAATCATGGTAACGATCCAGTAATGCTCATAGTTCTAGATGAACCTTCTCAACCTGAGTGTAAATCTTCAACTTACTTTTTTCGTAAACCTCCTCAACCTGAGTGTAAATCTTCAATTTACTTTCTCGTAAACCTCCTCAACCTGAGTGTAAATCTTCAATTTACTTTTCTCGTAAACCTCCTCAACCTGAGTGGAAATCTTCAACTTACTTTTCTCATAAACCTCCTCAATCTGAGTGCAAATATTCAACTTACTTTTTTCGTAAACCTCCTCAACCTGAGTGCAAATATTCAACTTACTTTTCTCGTAAACCTCCTCAACCTGAGTGTAAATCTTCAATTTAATTTCTCGTAAACTCCAAACCTTTTGGTGCTATATGGTTTCATATCGTTTGTGTTCTTCAAGACCTAAATCTTCTATTCTCTTCTTCAATTCGTCCAATTGTTTTATGGTTCATCATTGGCCATCTACTTGATTTATATCATCACACCATCGACAAAAATCCCGACGACGCAAGTTCTTTTCTTCAATTTTACTCTTCGAGAAACACCCACTATCCATGTAACCCAGTAATACATCCCTACCTTTGTCCAGCCAAGATAACTCAATTTCCGTTAAACCTAGATATTCCAAAGCAATTAATTATCGATGAGAGTGTTGCCATTTGAGCCCATTTTGGCATCAGTTTCGCCGTCAAAGCTACTCTTCCATTTACTAAGAAATTACAATTTATCAAAGCTATGCAACGAGATTTGATTTATTATTCTTTTTAACACAATAATCTGTGATTTGATCCGACTCATCCGTTTTTTGCCAATGTGTACGTTTTAACATTGTAATCTCTGTATTATAATTAAATAATTGACATTCTATCTTAAAAAAAATTCATGACACTTTTATGTACCTAAAGCTGTATATAAGAACATGGACAAGAGGCGGTGAATGATAGTGTTGTAATAAAGACAGATTAGTGCACAGATGTGGCTCATCAAGGAGTCGTTTCTTAGAAAGAAAGACAGGTCATGTAAACACAAACATTGAAGTTGCAGCGACCAGGAACATACTAGTTTAAGTGCAGATTTAGAAAATATTCTAAAAGTCAAATGTTCAGTTCCTAAACAGAATAATATATAGAAAAACTGATTACTTCATGGGAGAAATCTTTTCTGGGAAACCTAGTTATTTTATTGATATAATAATATCTTCATGAACTGGTTTACGAGTAGTTCATCAATATAATCTGTTTGTTTTGCGTTCTCTCCATTGTAACCAGCATGGATATCCGTGCGAATATCGCCGGGAGCGTGATTACGTTGTGCCACCGGTATGCGCATTGTAGGCCCTGCACATCCGATTTCAGCATGCCTTGACAATTCGGGTGGGCTACCCTAGCCTGTAACAGCCTTCCTATCTGTCGCCAGGCAGCGATTGTGTACTGACTCTGCGCCGAGACGGTTTGTCCTTCACGTCTGTCCTGCACGAGGCGTTCCGCAGTCAGTGAACTTGTCTCGTTTAATTAGACGTATTGTGCCCGTGCTCATCGGGTACTGAACCTTTTCTCGTCCTCAAGCCTGGTTCCGGTTTAGGAAGAACTTGACAGAAGAGTTGGACTCGGGCTCGTTCGACTTCTTAGCCGAAGCATTGCACACCAACTTCGTGAGCCCCTCGTCCAAGTCTGAATCTGTATACATATTTAGGAACTTTAGGGACTTGGCGTTTTGTTCTAGAGCTGAACAGTGCTTGTTACCTCGGACTGCTATGCCTGTGTCCATCGGGTACTGAACCTTTTATCTCCGCGAGCATGCTTCCGGTATAGGAAAGACTCGACAGTAGAGTTGGGCCCAGGCTGGGATCACCGGTAACTAGAAGCTTGTCTCGAGCAAACAATGCTTTAGTTCCAATTTCATCGAACCGTTTTCCGTGCTCTTTGCACATGACGCTGTCCTCTAGCGCTGTACATCTTTCTCAGTGTACTCATTGTGCTTTTATTTTTATTGGGACATCTGTCTGCTTCGTACCGACTACATTGGCCAGCCTCCAATGCTTCTACCAGACTTTCTAGCTTCACTTTGTGTCGACAGTGTTGCTGCATGTGATGGCACAGAGGTGTCGGAGATATTGCCTGTCTTTTTGCAGTCAAATCTCTTTCCATCTGTTACCTCCACATTCACGGACACGATCCCCAGAAGGTTTAGCCAGAATCAGCACGGGCCGCTGTATTTCTGTTACCACGCCACGAGGAGGCACTTTTGGGATCTTGGTTATCTGTTAACCCTGGGTCCGCCAAGAGCAATGCGTTCCCTTTGCACCCCATGAAAATAGTCATTTCTAGAATAACTGGTTAGTTCATTTATTCTTTTGTTCACGAGAAACATGTCTATATCTGTAATTCTGTCTCCTGAATAAAACTCACTGTCTTTTGTAGTTCATGCAGTGGCCCATAGAGCTTTGATTTCAGTGTTGTTTCCTCTGGCCAATATGTCTGCCTAAGCTTTTAAATTTCAGAACACTCTTGAAGTATATGTTTGACACTCTGTGCTGCCTGTCCACATGCACACATGACCATGTTGCCAATTTCAAGTTTGTGCATATGTGACTGTGGAGTCGTTTGTGTCCTGTTCTGAGACGTAGAATTACAACTTTATTCTGGTTAGTTCATGAAAAGCATAGTTTCTATGAGAAGTGATTAGTTCTTGAATAAAATAATTTCTCCAAGAATTGGTTAGTTCATGAATAAAATAATTTCTCCAAGAAGTGGTTAGTTCAGGAATTAGTTTCTATGAGAACGGATCAGCTTCTGAACAGAATAGTTTCTGGGAAAACTAATTAGTTCATGAATATAATAATTTCTGGGAGAACTAATTAGTTCATGAATATAATAATTTCTGGGAGAATTGGCTAGTTAATTTCTGGACATACTATTTTCCATAGGAGCATCTCAGTTCACAAATTTAATAATTTAAGACGAGAACTTGTGGGTTTAATTTGTGTGAAACACGTGTTTCAATCTGTCTTCCTTTTTAGGGTTATATTTGTGTGTGAAACACATGTTTTAGCCTGTATTCTTTGTCAGACGTTATGTTTTTGTGAAACACGTGTGTCAATCTACGTTCCTTGTCAGGTTTTGTTTATGTGAAATACATGTTTCAATCTACCTTCCTTATCAGAGTTTTGTTTGTGTAAAACACGTTTCAATCTACTTTCCTTGTCAGGGTTTTGTTTTTGTGAAATACATGTACCTTATTTGTCGGGGTTTTGTTTGTGTTTCAATCTGCTTTCGTTATCAATACAATAATTTATACATAATTACTTATATTTTGAAAACTAATTTTACAAGAGCTATTGTGTTTTAAACAATAACATTTTAGTGATAACTGATTTATTTGTTTAATAATAACATGTAGGTGCTTACTGCTTAACTTTGAAGGAATCCGTCCCAATTCATCATCCGATTGTGAAGAAAATTGTTTAGTATTGAGACTAATTGGTTATTGATTATATACAGGCATAATTGCATTTTTGGCAGATCCATTGTTGCTCAGTCTCGCCTAGCAAATGACGACGGATATGTATGCTGATGGTTCATGTGACCTCCAGGTGAAACAGTCTTCTCGTTTCTTCCTTGATGCGCCCATTTCTATAACTGCCACACTTAATACCGAAATCCTAAAATCTCAGTCTGGATGATTTATTGTCGAGATGTCCGCATCGAGCAGGCGCTTTTGACGCAATTTCAGCACAACCCCGTTATCTATTCTTAACACTCCGGCTATTGGTGCCTGAGATGCATGTCTGTCTGCTCTTTCATTACTGCCAAAACAAGCGTGATCTGGCCAGTAAAATCAACGTGATGCCCTGGAGGTTAGATGTAGCGATAGGTGCTGTCCACTCATTTCGATATCGGTATTTTTGAATCGACCTCAACGTGGACTGCGAGTCTGACACAATAACTGCTTCGACGAATATAGTCCCAGATTGCCATTTGAGGGTAAGCTGAACTTCTACTCTCATACTGGATGTAATTCTTTCGCATACACCGCTGTTCTCGGCAACGACTCTATCGCGATAATTGACTGTAAAGCCCCAGCCAGATTTCTTACCACGATGCACTGACACATTATGCATCTCCAGTTATCAGCAATCAGCCGATCGATTTCCAGGTTTGCTGTTCCATCTCTCCAATCGCTACATTCTTTTCCAAGAGTGATACTTACTTTGTGAAAGTCTATCATGGCCTGATCGATTGGACGCCATTCTTCGTCTGATAGTCCATGTGGTTACCTCTTATATAATTATTTCAGACTGCGCAATCCACGACATCTCTATTTTCTTTCTTTGCTTTTGTTGTAAGGCGTTGCAGGATTGAATAACGATTGGTTTTCAGACTATTGGACGTACGGTAGCTTGATTTGCAGTAATATTGTGACGTTTCAGAATACTCGTAAGTCCTTACATCAACCTTCTTCTTGGTCTTACCCTGCCTCTTGCTGTTTCCACTTTCATGTTGTATGCTCTTGCCGTTGTGTTCATTCACATTAAGTGGTCGAACCATTTCAGTCTCTGTTTTTAAATATATTTGACAAACAATGTTCCAACAGTTCATGTAATCTATCCATTCCTCACATGGTCTCGTCCTGTTTTGTTTGTTGTTTTTCTAGACATTTCATTTTACACGTAGTATGTTTTTTTCTTTAGTAATTGTCAATGTCTGACATTGATAATAAATATCCAAAATATTCCGCGCTTAATTCTTTATCCCTTTATGTCTTTGTTATGCTTGTCGAGTGAATGTTTATGATCTGCAGGGACACGAATGCATACTTTAGTTTGAGCAAGAACATGCCGAGAAGGCAGTGGGAGGAGAGCCGAGTGTGGTGCAGCCCTGGTCTATCTGCATTTCCTAAATCTGCACATGATTTAGACGCTCGCATTGAGAATGTGAGAGCGTGAAGATAGATTCCTAATCTATTGTCGACCAGAGTCATAATCAGCAGATGAAGGTAACGATCCAATAGTCGCTGCTCAAGTTATGCATCAACCATAGCTTCAAGTGCTGCAGGCCTTCTCTTGCCTCTCCGTATCGTTTAACATGTTGATTGTGAGATAATCTGCAATCAGAGGTTACTCACAGAAAACACAATCCATCACAACGCTCAGTGTTTTTCCTATCAAAAAAGATTTCTGGTAGGTCAGCTTTCACTGTACAATTGTTCAGCGAGTATCATAGTAATACCACTTTCTCAGGATTGACCTTGGAACATGAATCCGTACACTAGATCGATATGACATCTAATGTCGTCTTGGAGGCCTTGGGCCATCTGTCTGTGGGATCCACTCATGTAGCTTAGGATTATATCAGCAAAGGTCAACGCCCGTCCCTGTCCAGTGGTTGAATATTGGCTAACTTGGTATAGACGTTAAACGGCACGAACGATATGGAAGATGCTTGTGGTAGTCCCAGACATATTGGTGTAATGTCTGACGTCAACGTTCCCAAACGTAGATTTACGGTCCTCTCCAGTAAGTCAACAGTGATCATGTTTACAATCCAGAGATTGACTCCATAGTAACGAAGTGAGTTAACATCACACTGCAAATATAATTGTTTAGTTTTACAATAATATAATTTCGATGAGAAAAACTGAGTTTTACAATAATATAATTTCGATGAGAAAAACTGAGTTTTACAATAATATAATTTCGATGAGAAAAACTGAGTTTTACAATAATATAATTTCGATGAGAAAAACTTAGTTTTACAATAATATAATTTCGATGAGAAAAACTTAGTTTTACAATAATATAATTTCGATGAGAAAAACTGAGTTTTACAATAATATAATTTCGATGAGAAAAACTTAGTTTTACAATAATATAATTTCGATGAGAAAAACTGAGTTTTACAATAATATAATTTCGATGAGAAAAACTTAGTTTTACAATAATATAATTTCGATGAGAAAAACTTAGTTTTACAATAATATAATTTCGATGAGAAAAACTGAGTTTTACAATAATATAATTTCGATGAGAAAAACTGAGTTTTACAATAATATAATTTCGATGAGAAAAACTGAGTTTTACAATAATATAATTTCGATGAGAAAAACTTAGTTCTACAATAATATAATTTCGATGAGAACTGTTCAATCTTAGAACCATCTAGTTACACGAAACACTTTAGTTTTCGAATAATCTATTCCTGACGACAACAGCTAATGTATGAATTAATTGAGATTCAACAAGAACAGCTTATTTGTAAACTCTGTTCACTCTAAGAATGAAGTGGGTCAGTGCTTCTGATTGGTTGTTGGACGCATAGCGCATTAATCGATTGGTGCCCAATACTATTGTTTTTAAATTTCGTTTTTAAATATTAAAAAAAATGTTGTTTAAATATTGTTTTAAAATGTTTTATACAATATTGTTTTACATGTCATCATATGTTTAAAAATCACCAGTTGTCGCCGAGTAATGTGGGGGTGTGTTTTGACCCACTTCATTTTTAGAATGAACGTAGTATAGACAGTTTTAATCTTGAGAATAACGTCTGAGATCGTCAACAAGCACACTTTCAAAATCATCACACTTTCAAAATGATCACATTTTCAAAATCATCACATTTTCAAAATCATCACACTTTCAAAATGATCACATTTTCATAATCATCACATTTTCAAAATCATCACACTTTCAAAATCATCACACTTTCAAAATGATCACATTTTCAAAATCATCACATTTTCAAAATCATCACACTTTCAAAATCATCACACTTTCAAAATGATCACATTTTCAAAATCATCACATTTTCAAAATCATCACACTTTCAAAATCATCACACTTTCAAAATCATCACACTTTCAAAACCATCACACTTTCAAAATCATCACACTTTCAAAATCATCACACTTTCAAAATCATCACACTTTCAAAATCATCACACTTTCAAAATCATCACACTTCCAAAATCATCACACTTTCAAAATCATCACACTTTCAAAATCATCACATTTTGTCAAACATTAATAAATCAAGAAGTCGTTGATTTTCCACAGAAATTTTGTATACATATTAACATGCATCATTTCAGCACACAGAAATTTTGTATACATATTAACATGCATCATTTCAGCACACAGAAATTTTGTATACATATTAACATGCATCATTTCAGCAAAAATTCAAACAAGGAAACTACTTTTAATATAAAAAATCTACTGATTTGTAAAATCCGTGACATTTTTGCATCTTGATAAAGCTTTTCGAGAAACTGTGACAAAGCATCCACATCTGCTACTGTTCCGCCTGGAAGTCTGATCACCCTAGATATATAATACAATATGAATGTGTGATAAAACAATCCCCGATGTGAAGACACCTTCTTTTAATACATCTTGTTCTCAGATATGTATCTTTGTTAGAGCCACTTTTCCATGTGAAGACACCTTCTTTTAATACATCTTGTTCTCAGATATGTATCTTTGTTAGAGCCACTTTTCCATGTGAAGACACCTTCTTTTAATACATCTTGTTCTCAGATATGTATCTTTGTTAGAGCCACTTTTCCATGTGAAGACACCTTCTTTTAATACATCTTGTTCTCAGATATGTATCTTTGTTAGAGCCACTTTTCCATGTGAAGACACCTTCTTTTAATACATCTTGTTCTCAGATATGTATCTATGTTAGAGCCACTTTTCCATGTGAAGACACTTTCTTTTAATACATCTTGTTCTCAGATATGTATCTTTGTTAGAGCCACTTTTCCATGTGAAGACACCTTCTTTTAATACATCTTGTTCTCAGATATGTATCTTTGTTAGAGCCACTTTTCCATGTGAAGACACCTTCTTTTAATACATCTTGTTCTCAGATATGTATCTTTGTTAGAGCCACTTTTCCATGTGAAGACACCTTCTTTTAATACATCTTGTTCTCAGATATGTATCTTTGTTAGAGCCACTTTTCCATGTGAAGACACCTTCTTTTAATACATCTTGTTCTCAGATATGTATCTATGTTAGAGCCACTTTTCCATGTGAAGACACTTTCTTTTAATACATCTTGTTCTCAGATATGTATCTTTGTTAGAGCCACTTTTCCATGTGAAGACACCTTCTTTTAATACATCTTGTTCTCAGATATGTATCTTTGTTAGAGCCACTTTTCCATGTGAAGACACCTTCTTTTAATACATCTTGTTCTCAGATATGTATCTTTGTTAGAGCCACTTTTCCATGTGAAGACACCTTCTTTTAATACATCTTGTTCTCAGATATGTATCTTTGTTAGAGCCACTTTTCCCTGTGAAGACATCTTATTATCAGATCTGAACATCTGTTAAAATATACTTTCGATGTGAAGACACTTTGTTATCGAATAAAACAAGTATTAAATATGATATTTTTCTTTTCATCATCATCATCATCAGGTGCCGTCTCCGCAACGAAGATTGGCTGCAACGTATCTCCAACATCTCCTGTCTCTTGTCTTGGAGGTGCACTCTGCTAGACTGTAACCTGTCCATCGTGTAATGTTACTCTCCCACTTGTATCTCTGCCTACCTCTTTATTTGTTTTTTTCTCCTTCCATGATGTTCTCCCTATTCTTCTATATACCCACATTTCAAAGGCATCAATTTTGTCTTCTAATTGTTTATTTAGTGTCCATGTTTCTGAGCCATACATTAATATGGAATAGATGTAGCATTTTATAATTCTCATTTTTAACTTGTTTGTAATTTGTTTAGACATTAATAATTTCCTCATGTCATTGAAGGTACTTTTAGCCATTCCTATTCTCCTTTTAACTTCTGTTTCACATCTGCCATCATTTGTGACTATGTGTCCAAGATATTGATACTGTTGTACTTGTTGTAGTTTCTCTCCCTGTATGTTTATGTTTACCTCCTGTTATTCTGCGTCTTTGCTGATTATCATGGTTTTTGTTTTTTGAATGTTTATATCAAGTTTCTTTTGCACAAGCCCAAAAGAAGAAATTATGTCAAGGCATCGTCATTTCTATGTTTAAGCTGTTTTACGTCACCTGATGCACGATTATTATTTCAAATTTACAATTAAAGTTAGTGTTTTGGACGAAATCTTTAATCCTTTTATTCCGCGTGACATTTCTGGTGGCAAATGTTAGAAAACTAAACATTATAATCCGGTATCTGCTGTCAAAGATGATATGGTTTATGTGATTCTTTTAAGCAAATAGATTTGTTATTGTAACAAAATATAAAGTAGAAAGCTGTTGTGTAAACATTGTATTAGACATTGTCTCCACACTTTGAATCTCGGCTTATCAGATCTCACACGATCTTGTGCTGACAGGTTCCAAAAAAGGGAACAGAGAATAGCAACAAAGTTTACCTTCCACGCATGTCGTAAGAGGTGACTAAGAGATTATAGGGTAGAGTTGGTTGTCATATTTTATTAAAACTCAAAGAGATCCGTAAGCCAAGCTGAAGCTGGATGTGTCTGCACAAACGACTCAGGTTTCGCAGCAACGCTGTAAACTATGACACAACACATTCCGTTCTCCGGATTACATCCTGCCAATCTGCTGGATTTTGAGGACGAACACAAAGAAGAAAATCTTCAACATGTTTTTCCTGTGGCCCTGATCAGGTCACATGTCATCTCCACATATAAATCTTCATCAGATCACATGTCATCTCCACATTTGAATCTCCACATCAGATCACATGTCATCTCCACATTTGAATCTCCACATCAGATCACATGTCATCTCCACATTTGAATCTCCACATCAGATCACATGCCATCTCCACATTTGAATCTCCACATCAGATCACATGTCATCTCCACATTTGAATCTCCACATCAGATCACATGTCATCTCCACATTTGAATCTCCACATCAGATCACATGCCATCTCCACATTTGAGTCTCCACAAAAGATCACATACCATCTCCAAGTTTAAATCTCCATATCAGTTCACATGTCATCTCCACACTTAAATTCTATATTATGTTCAAGTTATAATTATATGACTGTCTTTCTCTTGTCCGATGCTTTCTTTTTTTGTGTGTAGATGTTTTATAATGTTAACCAGTACTTCTATGTCTGCTATTAACCAAAATCTTACTCTTCTCGGTATTGATTGGCATTCCGTACTTACTGATGACTTTTTTCAACTTTGCTATTAACTCTTGTTGTTCTTGTTATGTGTCAGGCATAAAATCAATATCTCAAGCGAAGTGCAAATTGCAGATGTGGTGATCTCCGATCGATAGAGGCGTGTTACAATCCTGACAATCAATAATTATATGACTGTCTTTCTCTTGTCCGATGCTTTTTTTAGATTTTGTTACAATCCTGAACTGTCTCTTGTATTATATGCGACATGTATATATTAAATAGTACTGGATACATGATGCATCCTTGTTGGACTCCTACATTTGTTCTAAAGAATTATCCTATTGTATTATTGTATAAGAAAGCATTACTTGCGTTATTGTAATGAATTGAACAATGTCTTGGAGGTGATACACAACTAAATTATCTCAGTAAGTATATACCAGAGACAATCGTGCCCGACACGGTCAAACATCTTCTTCAAATCGATACAGTTATGGTATACATTACATTGCTATTGATTATGTTTTTCAATTAAAATTGTGTTACTGAAGATTTGCTGTACAGTGCTCCTGTTAGCTCTGAAACCATTTTAAAGCTCTGTTCGCAGGTAAAACGATCAGGGATAAAAGTGGTGCCTTTGCGGTCACTACGAGTAGTATGACTATGAAGACTATAGCGGTGACCAGGGCATTTGAGTGGGTATGCATAGAGAAGGTAATGCCGGACTGCATCTTGAGTGACTCTATGAGTATGATTAAGAAGTACAAGTGGGTCTCGTTCTCAAACAGTGGATTAAGGCTTTAAGAATGGTGAGGCTGAAAGTGGTTTCATTTTTTTTCGTGCCGGGACATGTGGGTGTTCGAGGCAATGAAAGAGCGGATCAACTGGCATCATGCGCGATTGTGGCACAGGGCGATGGAACAATGGATCGCGTTGACGTTTTGAACTCCTTAAGAGATATAACACGCGAGAGTGAGACTAATGTGGATGATGATTCCTTTTCAATGTCCAGGATTAAAGATCAGGGATTGAAATGCGGTGTTGCTAGACGTGAACATTTTGGAGGGCGCAGAAGAATGATGGTCAACCAGCATAGGACCTGTACTGTCATCAGAAGTGTAATGGCGGATACACTCAAGGAGATATCGGAGCAACTATGGACGTGTCCAGTTTGTAGTGATGATGATCCAACGACTAACTAACTAACTAACTAACTAACTAACTAACTAACTAACTAACTAACTAACTAACTAACTAACTAACTAACTAACTAACCATTTTATTGTTGTGTAATTTTTTCCTCGGATCTCTGCTTATTCTGTCAAATATTTTAATCATCACTTTACTCGGGTGCGTTATAAGGCTATAGGTTCCATAATTCTTGCACACGTCAAATGTCATTTCGCGGTGTGTCCATTCAGAGGATCAATGTTTTTTATTCCAAATTTTCAGGTAATCATTGTAATTACTACATTAATTCTTCCATATTTCAAAAGTTCTGCTGGGATGTTATCTCCCCCAGGTAACTTCCTTCCTTTCAATTTTCGTATTGTCCCTTTTATTTCATCTACTAGAATTTATGCGTTTCCTATCTCCATATTGGTCATTTCAGAATACTCTAGTATAGTATAGTCAGAATCACATTTACAAGTTATACATCTGCTTGCTATATTTTGTTGATCTTTTTTATGACTGTTGTTTGATTTGGCATATTCTATATATGTTCTATATTAGATAACTTTGGTTTTATTGGTTCAGTTACCGTTCTTATGGTGTTAAATGCTATATTACTGTTTCCGTGTTTAAATCCAACATTGTTGTTTCACGTTCTTTCTCTATCCATGCGTCTTGTGCATGTTTCATTTTTCTTATGATATTCTTGTTGATTTTGTCAGATTACTCTGCCATTTCATGGGACTCTTTTTTATCTGTATTCGATCATCGCATAGTTTGTGAATGCCATCTGTTACACAAGGTTTGTGTGTTATTCTTCTTGTCTTCGATTATAGCAGTACATCTTTCATGGTTTCTATGTGAGAGCGCCTTCATTGACAAAGTTTAAGTCTGCAAATTCTCCACCGACAATCGCCTTAAATATTTCGGCTATTTCTTGGTCTTTTAATTTTTCTATGTTGAATCTTAAATCTGTGCATTTGAGTTAATGGTGTTTCCATTTGAGTTAATAGTGTTTCCATTTGAGTTAATGATGTTTCCATTTGAGTTAATTATGTTTCCATTTGAATTAATGATGTTTCCATTTGAGTTAATAATGTTTCCATTTAAGTTAAATTGTGATCGCCATTAACACCATATCATGGTCGCTTCCTTTATTGATGGATATAAACCAGCTACATGGCGCACTGGACATTCATAAATGTGCTTCTCTCTCCGTTTCAGCAACTATCCTAGAGTATGCAGATTCAAATTTCCCGTCAGATGTTGATTATGTGATTTTTGTAACTTTCCAGAGAGGACACACTTATTCATTATCTGATGGATATCTGATTCACAATCTGATGGGTATCTGATTCATTTTCTGATGGATATTGATTCACTAATGGATATCTCATTCACTATCTGATGGATATTGATTCACTTATGGATATCTGATTAACTATCTGATGGGTATTGATTCACTGATGAATATCTGATTCACTATCTGATAAATATCTGATTCACTGATGGATATTGATTCACTGATGGATATTGATTCATTATCCGATGGATATCTGATTCATTATCTGATGGATGTTGATTCACTGATGGATATCTGATTCACTATCTGATGGATATCTGATTCACTATCTTCCATTAATGATTCACTATCTGATGGATATCTGATTCACTATCCGATGGATATCTGATTCACTATCTGATGGATATCTGATTCACTATCTGATGGATATCTGATTCACTATCTGATGGATATCTGATTCACTATCTGATGGATATCTGATTAACCATCTGATGGATATCTGATTCAATGTACTATCTGATGGATATCTGATTCAATTAACTATCTGATGGATATCTGATTCACTATCTGATGGATATCTGATTCACTATCTGATGGATATCTGATTCACTATCTGATGGATATCTGATTAACCATCTGATGGATATCTGATTCAATGTACTATCTGATGGATATCTGATTCAATTAACTATCTGATGGATATCTGATTCACTATCTGATGGATATCTGATTCACTATCTGATGGATATCTGATTCACTATCTGATTGATATCTGATTCACTATCTGATGGATATCTGATTCACTATCTGATGGATATCTGATTCACTATCTGATGGATATCTGATTAACCATCTGATGGATATCTGATTCAATGTACTATCTGATGGATATCTGATTCAATTAACTATCTGATGGATATCTGATTCAATTCACTATCAGATTGATATCAGATTCAATTCACTATCTGATGGATATCTGATTCAATTCACTATCTGATGGATATCTGATTCACTATCTTAAAGAGAATTTACTTTCTGATGGATATATGATTCACTATCTGATGGATATCTGATTCACTATCCGATAGAGAATTTACTATCTGATGGATATATGGTTCACTATCTGATGGATATCTGATTCACTATCTGATGGATATCTGATTAAATTCACTATCTGATGTATATCTTATTCACTATCTGATGGATAACTGATTCACTAACTATTGGATATCTGATTCACTATCTGATGGATATATGATTCAATTAACTATCTGATTGATATCTGATTCAATTCACTATCTGATGGATATCTGATTCAATTCACTATCTGATGGATATATGATTCATGATCTGATGGATATCTGATTCACTATCAGATGGATATCTCATTCACTATCTGATAGAGAATTTACTATCTGATGGATATATGATTCACTATCTGATGGATATCTGATTCACTATCAAATGGATATCTGATTCACTATCAGATGGATATCTGATTCACTATCTGATAGAGAATTCACTATCTGATGGATATCTGATTCACTATCTGATGGATATCTGATTCACTATCAGATGAATATCTGATTCACTATCTGATCGATAGAGAATTTACTATCTGATGGATATATGATTCACTATCTGATGGATATCTGATTCACTATCTGATGGATATCTGTTTCATTATCTGATGGATATCTGATTCACTATCAGATGGATATCTGATTCACTATCAGATGGATATCTGATTCACAATCTGATAGAGAATTTACTATCTGATGGATATATGATTCATGATCTCATGGGTATCTGATTCACTATCTAATGGATAACTGATTCACTATCTGATTGATTTCTGATGGATATATACTTCACTACTTTATTCTACCACTACTTTATTCTATCACTTTGCTTCTGTGCTATGACGTTGCTTTACATCGAAAAATAGAAACTACTCTGCTTATTTAAAAAATAAACAACCAATAGCTTAACAGCTGATACATTCTAGAAAAATACCGATGTGTACATTAAATACAGACTGTAGCCACAATCATGGGCACGAAATTCAAGTTGGATATGACATTAGGAATGAAATATAATTCGCCATATTTGCAGGCTGATGTCATCATCACAGTTTTCTAATCATCTGTGAATCATCTAATCATCTAGTGATCTGTGAATGGGAAAAACACTGTGGGACCAAAGAATTCATTTCTTATTGATTATGTAATGATATCTCTACACTACGGATATACCCATAGGTTCTCACTTTTCCCAATTAGATGCATGCTCATTGTTCCTCAGGCTTATTGGTTGAACGTTCCTCATTCTTTTCATTAGTAGTTCAGTTTTGATAGTTTAATACTGGTCGGCTCAATGGCAGAATGCTTATTAGGCCCTTCGCATAAACACAAATCGATCGAACAAATTCAGCCAAAAACTTTAAAAATTAAGAGCCCATGTGAGGTATAGATATCAATGTACCATTTTGGATGTCCTGCTCATGCAGGTCTACATCTTGACCGTTAAGAAAGAAAACTCCAAAAAAGTCTTGGTTCACCGCTGCCTCCTGAATAAGATATGATATCAACTTTCCAGATTGTCGTATCGACTGATTTTCCTTTTTTTTTTTAAACTGTCAATTTAACGATTTCTTAATTACGTAAGTTCCTCACGTTATTGTAGAAGAAGCACTGACAAATAGCCCAGTACACAAAGATCCGAGCGCAGATGGTATAACAACAGATTTAACAAACAAATGTGGCGACACTGCAGTAAAATAGCTACACAGAATATTGAACACGGGGTGGAATGAGAGAAGAACATATAAAGGCTGGCAGACAGCAAAAAAATACCTATATGGAAGAACAAGGGTTCGAAGAAAGACTGCGACAGATACAAAGGGATATCGCTACTGAGTCAAGTTAGGAAGACATACGCAAAAATAATATAAAAAACAACAAAGTCCTCTCATATTGTCTATTGTCTTTCCAAAGGTGGTTTGTGATCCACTCTTGCCGTTAAGCGTAAGGGTGATTGGAGCTCGACCTTGCGTTCTAAAGCCAGACGTGTGGCCTCGGCTGTGCTATGACCGTGTCTGTACAGGATGTCCCTGAAGTTTTCTATCCATCTCTTCCGTGGTCTTCCTCTGGTTTTGATCTCATTTGGTTATATGCTTGTACGGGCAACTTTTCGTGATGAATTCTCATAATGTGGCCAAACCACTTGATCTGTTCTCTCTCTATGTAATCTGTACAAGTTATTATACTTATTCTTTCCCTGATATATTCATTCCGCAATCTATCAAGCCTGGTGACCCCTGCAGCTGTCCTCAAGCATTTCATCTCACATGTCACTATCTTTCTGTACTGTGAAGATGAGAGAGACCAGGTTTGGCACTGGTAATACAGTGTTGGAAGGAATATACTGTAGATCATTTGTCTCTTAACTTCCATCTCGATCTTGGGGTGAAGAAGAAGTGGTGAGAGTTGGTATGTTACTGCATTTGCCTTTTGACATCTCGTCTCTATTTCTCTATCGAGGCTTCCATTTTCTGTAAAAATACTACCGAGATATTTGAACTCTGTTACTTGTTTTACTCCTATATTGTCTATATGTATGTTTAGTGGACTCGGTGTTCTGCATATTTTCATGGTTTCCGTCTTTTGTGTATTGATCTTCATGTTGTATTTTCTACATGTTGCAGATAGTGAGTTAACATGATTTTGTTGTTGTTCTTCGTTTTCATATATGAGGCTCTGATCGTCTGTGAAAAGTAGTTCATTGTTTAGTTGCTCTTAGTTATCTTGTTCTGAGTCGGTGATGTTGCCCTCTGTACTTTTTGCCTCTTTTATTATTCTGTCTATGTATATATTGAATAGCAAAGGTGAGAGCATGCAACCTTGACGCACTCCCATCTTTTTTATCAAATGTGTCTTGATACCATCTCATGTTCTTACTACACATTGGCAGTTCTTATACAAAAATCTTATACTTTCTAGCAGTTTTCCTTTGATACAATACATTTCCAGAGTTCCCCATAGTACGTCCCTGTTGACTCTATCAAACACCTTTTCTATATACCCCCAAATAAGTAGAAACCAAGTTGCATTTTAGGACGGGTATGAGCTGTACAGATGCCCTTTATACACTTAGAAAACTTAGCGAACATACAGTAGAAATCAACAATCTGAACATCACATTATCGACCAAGGTTAATAGAGACATACTGTGGGCATACTTAGAAGAATACGGGATCTACGGCCAACTCCTGGAAAACACAACATCACTATATCAGATATGCGAAACAAGAGAAAGAACACCAGAGGGAATGCAAGAAACATTCATAATAACATCTGCAGTCAGACAGGGATGAGTGTTATCCCCGCTTCTATTCAACATCTATACAAACAAAATAACGAAATAAACTTTAAAAGCAATAGAACACGAAAATCAGCCAGAACAAGAGAACGCAAAAAAATAGAAGAAAGTAACACCATAAACGAGTTGTATACGATCAGGTGTTGATATACAACGTTATATCTGAGCTGCAAAAAACACACAAATGCACTAAATACCCATTGCGAAATCAACAACATGAAAATCAACATCATGAAAATCAACAACATGAAAATCAACAACATGAAAATCAACAACATGAAAATCAACAAGCCAAAATCAGAAATACTGAAGATATGCAGGGATCAATTCCAACTAGAAATATACATAGACGGCACAAAACTCAACCAAGTAAAGGAATTTAAGTAGCTAGGCAGCATGTTCTTGCAAGAAAAGAGACTAGATAGAGAAATAGAGACAAGATGTCAGAAAGCAAACGCAGTTTTATTTCAATTAGCACCACTGCTAAAACACTAGAACATTGACATAATCTCCAAAAGAACGTTAATAAACACAGTGTTCATGCAGACACTGTGTTACCAATGTCAGATCTAGACCCTGATAGAGAAACTAGAACAAAAACTCGCTGTATGCAAAATGAAGTGCCTGAGAACAGCACTGGGGGTAACAAAAAATATAGAACAAGCAATGCAATTTTAAGAAATCTGATGAAAACAATATCGTGCAAATAATACATAGACACACAAAAGATCAAATGGTTCGTCATACACATAGACACACAAAAGATCAAATGGTTCGTCATACACATAGACACACAAAAGATCAAATGGTTCGTCATACACATAGACACACAAAAGATCAAATGGTTCGTCATACACATAGACACACAAAAGATCAAATGGTTCGTCATACACATAGACACACAAAATATCAAATGGTTCGTCACTTAATCAGAATAGAACCAGATCGCATTCTATCCATATCCTTCAATAGAAGATCATCTTAAAGGAGGAACATGAAAGATTCAGACGAAGATGGATAGATGACATCAGAGAAATACTAGAACCCCAAGGCTCCCTATGGCAGCGACATCACAGTTAGCTAAAGAAACAAAACTTCGGCTCCAAGTGACGCCTAACAGCACACATGGATAAGACAAGAGAAGACAAGAACTATTTGGAAAAATTTAATGATTCTTCATATTTACTGTTAGCCAGTTTTCAAATTATAACAATGCATTCAACCAGCTTAATGTTTGTTTTGTTATCAGTCTCTATTAGTTTCTCTATTTATGTCTTTGCCAATTTAGTTGCACGCTGTTAATTAATAATGTTATTACTTGTGTAAAATATTTCAGCTGCTTTAAATTATAACGTTTTATATTTCATGTGAAACAGGCAAGTGAAAGAGAAATTTCATACTCTTAACCTAATTAGTTGCTGTGAACAGAATTCATTTAAAATGTATAATTTTAACAAGCTCCAGGGGAAGAAACAAAAATAATTGTAAGAACAAAAGTTTTAAAAAACTTAAATGGTACCTGTTATAGCGAGGACAGCGCCGTGAAACTGGAGAAGTGAGACGACTGTGGTGGTACCAGTACATGTCATATTTTTCTTCTTTCTTTCGTTTGGAAGGCGTTTATATCTAAAGCTTTGTCTCTTCAAAAAAAATTTGACTGTGTTTTGAAACTTGTTCAGAAGTCCGTAGAGTTTTTCTTCTATAAACTTGACTATGTTTTGAAACTTGCTCAGAAGTCCGTAGAGTTTTTCTTCTATAAACTTGACTGTGTTTTGAAACTTGTTCAGAGTTCCGTAGAGTTTTTCTTCTATAAACTTGACTGTGTTTTGAAACTTGTTCAGATTTCCGTAGAGTTTTTCTTCTATAAACTTGACTGTGTTTTGAAACTTGTTCAGAAGTCCGTAGAGTTTTTCTTCTATAGTCAGTTCATAAATTCGTAATCACACATTCAAACGAATATTTCAGATACTGTCTTTTTGATTGCAGAGATTTTTTGAATCCAACTTTTGATTCAAACCCGGTGCTTAAAAAATTGTTTTTATTTCTCTAAAAAAGTTAGTTTGTGTAAAAAGTTTCCTGTGTAACCTATCTACATATGCACCTCTTGTGTAACAAGTTTCCTGTGTAACCTATCTACATATGCACCTCTTGTGTAACAAGTTTCCTGTGTAACCTATCTACATATGCACCTCTTGTGTATTGCGTAGAATATATTCTGTTCTACAGTATTCATTCGAGTGTACTCAAAGCAATAGGGAGCCGCGTTAGCGCAATGGTTAGCGCAATGGCTTCGCATATGAATGGTCCTGGGTTCATTCCCTAGCTGAGGCGGAAATGTTTTCAGATCGCAACGGCTCCCAGGCCGACCCAGCCTTAAATGGGTACCGGATTAATCCGGGAAGTAAAGACTGCGAGGGAGAGGAGATGGCTACCGCCCTCATTTGCAGAGCCTGTGAAATGTGAGATCGCTAACATCTCACACCCCTACGGCATTAATAAATGCTATGGGTTACTTTACTTTTTTTTTTTACTCAAAGCTGTCTAAATAATCGGAACACATTTGTATTGGTGACGTTTCGTTTATATTGTTTGGGCTTTTCATTTGCTGTGACGGAACGTACAAATATATTGACCAATTGAAGACGTGATACAAAGTAATAACACCACCAATCACTGATCTATCTACAGGCAGCGTGACTGTTATGTGGCCTAAAAACAGGGGTTTTTGTTTGTATTTATTAAAAAAACTATGTACCCTCATTTTTGTTTTGCACGGGAGTATCGGCCGTGTTTCAGAATTGGGACACGATTTCCTGACTGAAAACATCGTGTTTTGACGGTCATACGTCACTCATATTGACATAAGTATCTATTCATTGGTCTCTCTTCAGTGTGTTTTCAACACAGTAACCAATAAAAAGCACTGAAATAATCAGTTAAACCAACAGAAGTGATACAATAAGTAAACTAAATTTCATGTGTGTTTTTGTTTTTGCAAAAACGCAAATCTCTGTGTTTCAAATATAAGTTTAAAATTTACGTTCAAAATCGTATTCGATATAGGATTATTGTGCTGTCGTTTTAGTTTCTTGTAATTTACATTCATATGATAATTCAAAATGTGGTTGAAGAGCAAATTTATTACAATGCAGAAAGTTACCATTGTACTCTACAAGCAATTTTGTAAAGATCTAAGATGGGTCATTTATATTGTGATATCAATAATCACAACACACAAACTCAATTGGCTCTTGTTCTTGATAGATCATAATATTTTTCCCGTTTGATGAAACAGGATTCAAAAAGCACTCATGTCGAGCATGGAAGAAAAATGATAGTTGATGACTTTAACCTAAATGTCATAAGGCGGGAGATATTGAAAATGTTTTCTTAAAATTAACTTGTTTCTCTTTGGAAATTAAAAGTAAAATTGCAATGGATTGCGATATTAAAAAATCTAAAAGCACTTTGTGGAAAATTGTAATAACCGCCTGTTTCACTTTCAGAAATACCTTAGGCGGCAGGAATATTATTTGTGAAAATTCACACTTGATTATTGCCTAAAGTAAATACCTGAGACAGATCCGGGAGCGGAGAAACAAAGGTTATGATATTGTATATTTGGATGAATCCTGGGTCAATACTCACCACACAAATACTAAAGAATGGCAATCAGTGGACGGTAATATAAAAGAAACATTTCAAGTAGCAGAGGCCAGCGAATTTTACTCAAGCAGGCTGGAAGTACCAACAGTGTCCATGAAGCTGGACTTATTTTTCAATAAAAATGTACAGATGGCGGGGACAATCATACTGAAATGAATGGACATATTTTCAAACATTGGATGGAGAACAATCTTCTTCCAATTCTAAAAATACCATCATGTTCAGTAATGGACAATGCTTCACATCACAATGCAGTATCACAGGAAGACACAATATTTGATGCATCGAATAAAAAATACCAAATAAAAGATAGCAGACTGAGGGAAATATTTACTTTCTACGATACATAACTTTTTTTTAAAGCCGGTATCTTGGCACCTTGTGAAGACGACAAGACAACGTTGTATTATATTGATAAAATCATTCAACAATATGGACACACTTCTCTGCGACTAACGGCATATCATGTTCACCGTAGCCCGAGAGAGTTAGTTTGGACAACGGTCAAAGGGCAAGTTGTCGAAAAGAATACAACGTTTAAAATATATGATGCTGACACCAATACCTCTCCAAATATATATCTCCAAATATATATCAAGTTATGACACCAATACCTCTCCAAAATAGACGTTCAATTTTGGAAAAATGTTTTGGATTATGTAATCCGAGAGGCAGTGACTACTGGCACCGATATGGATTACAATTTCTGCAACCATTAACAATAATCAACGTCTTGGAATCATAAGATTCTGAATTGTGAAGAAGTTATTACTTGGACAGATCACATAATGGTCCTATATAAGTAAGTGTATGTTGATCACACCATTAGGTACATATACAGTGGCAACAAAATACATCTCATCCAATATCGACTAAAATAATACAGTATTTAAGCGCAGTTAAGAAATCCCGTAGTTTAATAGTGACCGAATGGCAGACTAACTACTGCTTATTACAGTGACATTTACTTTTGTACATACACATATGCGTGACAACACATACAATTGACAACACATACTACAATTTGACCTATCATATATATGTAGCCTTTGAATGCAATGCTTCTTCTTCTTCTTCTTCTGCGTTCGCTCTTTTGTTTGTTTTGCGTTCGCTCCATTGTAACCATCACGGATATCCGTGCGATTTCCGCCAGGAGCGTGATTACGTTAAGCCACCGTTATGCGCCTTGTAGGCCTAGCACATCCGATTTCGGCATGCCTTGACAATTCGGGTGGGCTACCCTTAGCCTGTGACAGCCTCTATATCTGTCTCCAGGCACGCGTAGTGGCGACTCTTCGCCCAGACTGTAGAGTTGGGCCAGGACTGTCATCGCTGTCCCTTTTGTGCCTGAGCCCATCGGGTACGGAACCTTTTCTCTCTGCAAGTGTACTTCCGGTATAGGAAACCTTGACAGTAGAGTTGGGCCAGGACTACCATCGTTGTCCCTTTCTTGCCTGAGCCCATCGGATACAGAACCCTTTCTCTTCGCGAGCATATTTCCGGTTTAGGAAGGCTCGACATTAGAGTTGGATTAGGTCTTCTTGCTTTACCAAACGCCAATGAATGGGTCTGGGTCTCTGCCTGTAAGGAACACATTTAACTATAAGCTCGTCTCGAGCTGACGGAGCTTGTAGTTCCCCTTTCCTAGGGACTTTTCACTTTCTATTTGCAGTTCGCGCTGCCCTCTAGCGCTGTTCTGCCCTTTTATTGTTTCATTGTACTCGGTATGAAATCTATCGCCATGCATCTACCTTTACGTGCATTTTACATTGGCCGCCCCTCCAATGTTCGGACTGGACTGACTAGCTTCACTGTATGTCGACAGTGTCGCTATATGTGGTGATGCTGGTGGTGTCGGAGATATTGTCTGTCTCTTGTGCAGTCAAATCTCTTTCCATCTGCTATCTCCACATTCTCGGACACGATCCCCAAATGATTTGGCCAGAATCAGCTCGAGCTGCTGTATTTCTGTTTCCAGGTTGCACCGCGTGGAGGTACATTTGGTATCTTGGTTATCTGCTAACCCTGGGTCCGCCTAGAGCAATGCGTTCCCTTTGCACCCCTGCGTTCGCTCTCATATAAATACAACGAATATCTCGTGTGATTTCCGCCGGGTAGCGTGAAGTACGTTGTGCTGCAAGTTCCACAATAAAACTGTGTTATTTGCACCTGGGTTAGTCATTCTGTGGTATGGACGTCCGAGGTCCAGCACATCCGTTTTCGTCATGCCTTTGATTCGGGTGGGCTTCCCTAGTCCGTGACAGCCTGTTTATCTGTCGCCGGACACGCGGGTGTGTAGTGACTCTTCGCCGAGACATTTGTCATTCACGTCTATCTCGCACGAGGTGTTCCACCGTCTATGAACTTACCTCTTGTAATTGGACGAACTGTGCCTGTGCCCATCAGGTACCGTTTCTCATCCCTGGTTCCGTATAAGGAAGAACTCAACAGAAACGTTGGACCCTGACTCTTTCGCCTTCTTAGCCGAGGTGTCGTTCACCGACATCGTGAACCCCTCGCCCAAGTTCGAGTCTCACAGCACGCGTTTGAGAGCAAGACGTTCTAGAGCTGAGCGACCATGTCCCAATAGCGCCTGCGCCCATCAGGTACTGAACCCTTTCTCTCTGCTAGTGTATTTCCGGTATAGGAAAGCTTGACAGTAGAGTTGGGCCAGGACTGTCATCGCTGTCCCTTTTTTGCCTGAGCCTATCTGGTACGGAACCCTTTCTCTTCGCGAGCATGTTTCCGGTATAGGAAGGCTCGACATTAGAGTTAGGCCAAGTCTTCTTGCTTTGCTAGAATTGGGTCTGGGTCTCTGTCTATAAGGAGCACAGGTAACTAGAAGCGGTCTCTGCCTATAAGGAGCACAGGTAATTAGAAGCTCGTCTCGAGCTAACATAGCTTGTAGTTTCCTTTACTGGGAACTTTTCCCTTTCTATTTGCAGTTTGCGCTGCCCTCTGGCGCTGTTCCGCCCTTTTATTTTACTCCATGAAAACTATTTGGCTCTCGCTATGCATCTACCTTTTTTGTGCCTTTTTCCTTGGCCGCCCCTCCAATGTTCGGACTGGACTGACTAGTGTCACTGTATGTCGAGAGTGCCACTGTATGTTTTGCTGCTGTTGGTGTCGGAGATATTTTCTGTCTCTATGCAATCAAATCTCTTTCCATCTGCTACCTCCACATTTTCTGACACGATCCCCAAATGATTTAGCCAGAATCAGCACGAGACGTTGTATTTCTGTTTCCAGGGTGCACCGCGAGGTGCTACATTTGGCATTATGGCTATCTGCAACCCTGGGTCCGCCGAGAGCATTGCGTTCCCTTTGCACCCCACAATGCTACTTGACAGTAACATGTTTACTGTAATATCTAAAACTTTAACTATAATTATTTGTAATGAATCAAAAACTCAAAAAATTAATCAAAGAATTTCGCCGACATGCAGAATCCAATATTTAATATTGTAGGCCAAAGATCTCTGCAATCAAACAGACAGTTTCTGAAATATTCGATTCAATATGTGATTACGAATTTATAAACGGATTATAGTGTCGTTTCTCTGGGACATTGTATTTACCTCATAATTTCATATTCGGAACAGTCTTCAACCATATGATCTGGAGTTTTGAGGTGCCTGTCCAAGTGTACACACAGCTGTGTTACCAATTTTGTATTGTGTATGTATATAGCTGCAGAGTCGTCGGTGTCCTGTTCTAAGGCGTAAAATGACAACTTGTTCTGGTCTTTGCATAATGTGATGCTAATCTTGTCTTAGTGTTGGCTTTCTTAATGATTTCATCATTTGTTTCTTTTAATGGTACGTTATCTGTACATGTTGATCATAGCGATATCAGAATGTGTTATAATTTTCTTAATTCACTTGCTTGGAATGTGATTGAAAGATCAAGATGATTGATCACCCTCCTTATCTATCCGATCTGCTTTCTCGTTCTCGGATATTCAGCAGTGTGATTGTACCCAAGTTATGGCTACTTTGCGCTCACTACTTGGTTGGTTGGTTGCTGATCCAGCAGTCCATAGGCTCATTCCCTTTGACCCAATGCCATTGTGTCATATATGCATGTGTTTGTGATTGTGAGCTGTTTTGTTCCATATAATGTGTTCCATTTATCTGGCCCTGGTGGGAGAAACAATTCCTGACACCATCCAGCTCTGGGCATTCAAAAAGGTGGTGGTAAATAGTTTCATAGGGATGAGTGCACTACCTAGTCCGGTCAGCAACATTTGCACGGCTGTTAGTTTTCTATACTATAGCTCTTTGAATGCTCACCTTGCATATGCCATGAATACTACAGGATGTTGGCCAAGATTGACACTCGTAGTTTGCGATCTTTATCGCCTGGATTTCTACATCTTAATTATGACAGATGAAAGAGAAGAATACCAACAACGTCGCTTCGTAAAAAAAGGGACTATTAAAGGAAATAAAGAACAAATAAAGCCTTTTTAAATATATTAAAAGACATGACACCCTGTTGAAGACTTTATTCGATGGTAGAATTGAGGGGAAGCGAGAAAGAGGTACTAGAGGATACAACTCGGAAAGAAAATTGCGAGATGGAGAGAGTACAGTCTTTCAGAATGAACCATCAAAGTAAGAAATAGAGGATGTTGGAGGTCAGTTGCAGCCAACGGTCGTTGCGTATCAATTGAAAGCATTAACTTGACGTTGGTAAATCATGACAGAACTTCCTCATTGGTACTTTGATTGTGTCCGTAACATTGATTGGGCATTCTGTGTACTCGTATATTTCTGCTCCTTCATTCTTCACTTCATTTTCTGCTGATACATGAGTTTATACTCTCTGATCAATATATCATGTGGATATTCATCATCCAGAAGATTTTTAGCAACTGTCGCACGATGTACACGTGCCCATGTGTCATGTGGATATATTCATAATTGTCATGTGGATATTTAGCATCCAGAAGACTGGGAGTTGTATATACTCTGATCCATGTGTCATGTGGATATTCATCATTATTATGAGGTATAATCTTACATATCCTAGCACAGTGGATAGTATACACGTACCATCACCATACCTATCCTAGCACAGTGGATAACATACACGTACCATCACATACATATCCTAGCACAGTGGATAACATACACGTACCATCACCATACATATCTTAGCACAGTGGATAACATACACGTATCATCATCATACATATTCTAGCACAGTGGATAACATACACGTACCATCACCATACATATCCTAGCACAGTGGATAACATACACTTATCATCACCATACATATCCTAGCACAGCTTCTTACTCTTCTGCGTTCGCTCTCATACTCTTGCAGACTAGCAGGATTTAGTCAGTAGAGCAGAATGCGTTGTCATAATTTATAGCAGTGTTACGATATCTGCACTTTTGCCGGACACATCCGACTTCAGATTGACTTTGGGTAACTTTTACCCTATGCGGTATGGGATAGCGAACTCCGTCACATAGCCTCCTTAGTCGCTTTTTACTACATGGATGGAAGGTAAATAGTGTTGCTATTCTTTGATTCCATCTCGAGCACCTGCAGCACACGGACGGAATCACAACTGATAACATATACTTACCATCATCGCATATTACCCTAGCACAGCTCATAGGGTACACTGTCACTTATTGGTGTCTGTTGTAAGTGATTGATATCAGCTGAATTTAATAACTTCAACAGGCAGGTTCATGTAACTTAATGCTAGTTAAAAGCTAGCTAGAGGGACCATTCAAAAATGATTAGTTTCATCACCGGTAATAACAAACTGTTATAGTTGTGCCCCAGGTCACGATAATATCAAGTATTCCCACACGAAATAACTAGAGATTACAGTGGTTTAATGTGGGCCTATCGTTGCTGGTCTTATTGAGGTATCATTACGGAACTTAACAAGATGTCATTACTGGAATTATGACTATAATTACGGAACTTAACAAGGTGTCATTACTGGAATTATGACTATAATTACGGAACTTAACAAGGTGTCAGTACTGGAATTATGACTATAATTACCGGACTTAAATTATCATTACTGGACTTAACTAAGTACAATTACTGGGTGTAATAAAGTATCATTACTGGCTTTAATGATGTAGCATAACTGGAAATAATAAATATAATTACGGAACTTTAACAAGTATAATTACTGGAATTAATAACGTATGGTTACTTTTCTTAACAACCTGTCATTACTGGATTTAGCAAAGTATCATTACGGAACTTAACAAAGTATTATTATTGCAGTTTACAAGGTTTCATTACATGAGTTAACAAAGTATCATTGCTTTACATAACAAAATGCCATTACTGGATGTAATAAAGTATCGTTACCTCACTTAACAATGTATCAGTACTGGAGTTAACAAGGTATCATTACTGGAATTAACACAGTATAATTACGGAATGTAACACATTATTATAATTACTGGAGTTAATAAAGTATTATTGTTTTACTTAATAAAGTGCCATTACTGCATTTAATGAAGTATCATTACTGGACTTAACAAAGTATCATTACTGGAGTTAACAAGGTATCACTACTCGAGTTAATAAAGTACAACTACTGGAATTAACAAATAATACTCACGTGTAAAACAGGTAATGAAGTCCTACTGAATGATGACTAAAACACAACACACTATCACTAACGGATGTAAATATGGTACATATAACAAAACAAAACACAGAATATAATCTACAGATGACAATACACAGGACAAAGTCGACGTTTCGGACCAATAGGCCTTTTTCAAGATACGGACATAACATACAAACATTTAAAAAAACCACAAGTAAAAATGAATGCGTATCCGAGTGAAATGTGGTGCTAAGATAGATGATTTACATCCGTTAGTGATAGTGTGTTGTGTTTTAGTCATCATTCAGTAGGACTTCATTACCTGTTTTACACGTGAGTATTATTTTCCATTATGTTCTACTAGCAGTACCACCTTCTATGGAATTAACACAGTATTCTTACTGGAGGTAATACAGTATCACTACTGGCCTTAACACAGTATCATTACTGGAGTTCATGCAGAACCAATACTGGGCTTAACACAGTATCATTACTGGAGTTCATGCAGAACCAATACTGGACTTAACACAGTATCATTACTGGAGTTCATGCAGAACCAATACTGGACTTAACACAGTATCATTACTGGAGTTCATGCAGAACCAATACTGGGCTTAACACAGTATCATTACTGGAGTTCATGCAGAACCAATACTGGACTTAACACAGTATCATTACTGGAGTTCATGCAGAACCAATACTGGGCTTAACACAGTATCATTACTGGAGTTCATGCAGAACCAATACTGGACTTAACACAGTATCATTACTGGAGTTCATGCAGAACCAATACTGGACTTAACACAGTATCATTACTGGAGTTCATGCAGTACCAATACTGGACTTAACAGAGTATCATCACTGGAGTTAATAAAAACTATTGTTTGGAGATTGAACAATAACTGATATAATTCTTCTGAATAATATTCTGTATCAGTGTTTCTTAAACTCGTGCACGGACATCTAGATGTATACGAGGATGATGCTACGACGTCAGAAAAACAGTTGATTTTCACCAACGTTGCCGGGATTTACTTGATCTTGCGAAAATTTCACGTCCATTCAATACGTCAATAATTTGGTGTCTACTTTCTAAACCCAACCACCGCCTTGTCAACAACTGTTACGAATTTAGGAACCACCAGCTAAATGACGTCACAAGTCCCTCACGTTTCCGCACCCTTCTCCATCCTCCCCACCCCACCTCTCAAAAGACAAGAAAATATATGGGGGAGAGCTACGTGATTTATTTTACAATCTTTGGGACGACTTCCTTAGCCTGTGACATCCTACTTATCTGTCGCCAAGCGATGGATGTGTATCGACTCTACGCTGTGACAGTTTTCCACACATCGTTCTCTTGGATGTTACAGGTCAAAACCTGTTCCTGAGTGGCAGTCTCTGAGGTGATGGTCAGAGATTTAGGCTTGGGTCTACTACGTCTATCTCACACGAGGTGTTCCACTGTCAGTGAACTCGTCTGGGATATTTAGATGTATTGTGCCTGTGCCTATCGGCTACTGGTATTTTTCTCTCCACAAGCATGATTTCGGTATTGGACAACATTGACGGTAGAGTTAGGCCCTCCTCGTTCGCATTCTTAGCTGATGTATCATTCACTGACATCGTTGACCGTAAGTTATCTCAGACTCAAAGTCTGAGTCTCCATACATATTCATAGCACTGGAGACTAGAAGCTTGTCTCAAGCTGAACAAAGCATTAGTTTCAATGTCCTTGTAACTCTTTTCCATTTGCACGTAGCGATACCCTCTGTCGCTATACTGCCTTCTCATTTTACTTAATATCTTATTCTTACGGAGACTAACGCACGACTCTTCATATTCATCACTATATCTAGCTAATTCAGCTACTTCCATTGGTCGCCCTCCAATGCTCAAGCCGGAATGACTAGCATTACTGTGTGTTGACACTGCCGCTGCATGTGTTGGCGCAGAGGTGTAGGAGATATTCCCTGTCTTTTGCAGTCAATTCTCATTCCATCTGATACCTCCACATCAACCGACACGATACCCAAAAGTGTTATCCAGAAACAGCACGAGCAGCTGTATTTCTGTTTCCAGGGTGCAACACGAGGAGGTAAATTTGGGGTCTTAGTCTGCTAACCCTGGGTCTGTCGTGAGCAATGTGGTACCCTTTACACCACAATATCTAACGTATGTTGTGTAAATCCTTTTTAATTCAAATAGTTTTACATATCAAGTAATGAATAGCTAACATATGTTGTCTGATACTCTTTTAATTGAACTATTCGTTTATATATCACAAATATAATAGCTTATGTATGTTGTGGGAAACTAAATTCAAATATATAGTTAAATATCAACATTATGATGCCTTAATGATGAAATAAACTCATTTCATATAGTCGTTCATATATCATCAATAGAATAGCTTACGTTTTGTGAAACTCTATTGAAATATATGGTCATATATAACAACAGTCCTGGTTTGGAACGCGTACTCTCCTATATTTCGCTAGTAAAAGAATCGTGAGCGAAATAACATAGTATGCACATGCTCATTTCGAGTTTATTACGATGCATACTGTTTTTGTGCCTTCAAGGAAAGTACGTCAATTTAGACATTGTAGCAAAAAAACACAAAATGGCTTGTTTTATCGCAAATTTATTACGAGTGCACAGCGGAAGAGATTGAATAATGCTATGGTTTGGGGGGGGGGGGGGTGGGGCGATGGTTAAGGTAGTATTATAACTAATTCTAATCCTACCTCCCTCCCCCACTTCTGAACTATATACATCTGTACTCCTCGCGACTGCAACAAGTGCATTGCATCATCATTCGTAGGCAAGTTCAGCATTGACACGGCTGCTATTTGCTGATGGAATATGATCCAACAATGTGACGTTACTTAAACTATCAAACAGTTGCATTCGGCTATGTCTCCACGAGCTACTAAAAAATAACAATCTGACACTATTGTAAAAACTATGATCACTGTAAACATTAGAGTAGTTCGTGATGCAGACATGGGCAACATCAACATATAACACGACAACATGGTTTTCCCTAAACAATCACATAGTGAACACGTCCACGCCATCGGTTACTTTGAGAGGGGATGTCCTCGAGAGAACCAGCACAATGAAGTACTTGGGGGTCATGTTGGACCGAAGTCTGAGTTTCAAAGATCATGTTGACCACATAATTGTAAAGGCTTATAAAGGTCTTGCGGCGATGAAAGTTATGGCTGCTGCTCAATGCGAACAGAGACTGCTATTTCTGCTCTATCAGTGATTGGTGGCGGCTGTGGTAGAGTACGCACTGGCAATTATGACACTGAGTCAAACTCAAACAGAAAGATTGGATAGAATCCAAAATGAAGCAATGCGAATAATTTTGGGGTGCACGAGAGATACGTCGGCTCGGGCTATGCGATACCTACTTGATTGCCTAACTGCGGAGCAAAGAATACAAATGTGCAGGGCGCTGGACTACCTAAAAATCACCGCTGATAAAGAGCACCCTATACACCCAGAAATTATCAAAGGGAAAGGAAGTCGACTAAAGAGAGGAAAGTTGTGGATGGGGCGCGCAGAGGACGTTATACAGAGTGTCTGCAGATTGGAGGATGTACTACCTGGTGCCGAATGGAGTCTGGCACCCTCGGATTACCCAACAGCCTTCGAAGGAGTAATAACACTCAATAGAGAGTGCAGAGAATGGTGTCCGACATTGGTCGAGTCGGAGGTGCTCGCTCTGATCAGTGAGAATTCCAGGGAATGTGATATAGTTATATATACAGATGGGTCGGTTGAAAGACACATCAGGAGTTCCTTGGCTTTCACGGCTCAAAGGTGGGGGGAGACTTTCAGAGAGGAAAGTGGTGCATTCGTTCAGACGACAAGCAGCTTGACAATGGAGATTCTCGCGGTGACCAAAGCTTTGCAATGGGTCTGCTCACAGACTGTCTGCCAGCATGCCTGTATCCTCAGTGACTCCATGAACATGATTGTGAAAGTTCAGACGGGGTACATTCGAGAACAGTGGCTGGATGCAGTGAATAATTCATGTGTGCATAAAGTGACTTTTATTGTTGTGCCAGGACACGCGGGAGTCCGGGGTATTGAAAGAGCAGATAGGTTGGCCGCCCACGCTGCTACTACGGCTGTTGGTGGAGCGATGGATCGGGCAGACATTTTGAATGCCCTACGTGAAAACGCACGAACAAATGACTGTACAAGTGACGATGACTCTTGTTCCATGATTAGAATAAAGGAACTTGGTTTGAAATGTGGTTGTCGCTAGAAAGGAGAGTTTTTTTAGGCGAAAAAGAATGATGGTCAATCAACAACGTACTGGGACTGTCAGTCAACGTTTAATGGCGGATGCACTCAAGGAAAGATCTGAGCATCTATGGACTTGTCCGGAGTGCAATGACGATGATCCAACGACTAACTAACTAACTAACTAACATATAACAGATTAAGTGTGATGTGCATGAATAAGTTACAGCGTCAGGTTTTCTGTACGATCTTTGTGAATTTCAACGCTATTGTATCCTGCTAATGTAATGAACTTGCGTTCTTCTACCACGACCAACAGGCTCGAGTTAGATTTTATTCGGTCACTTGTTGTTTACACTAAAACTCGTGTTGTTGACCTAGCCATGCTGAACTAGATACTCTGATGCATGTACTGAAAATAACTGGGAATTATACTTTTGCTACGATGTTGCCGCTGATGATTTATTTCACTAACCTCTGATCAATCACTGGCAGTGGCAGAGAGATTAGAGAGTTGGTCTAATATTCGTGAGATCCAGGGTTCGATCCCCGGCAAGGACTATTCATGTCTTGTCTTGTCTTCATGTTAAGCTACATGTTAACCTACATGCTAATTTACATGTTTATCTACATGTTTATGTACATGTTAACCTGCATGTTTAGCTGCATTTTAAGCTAAATGTTAAGATATATGTTAAGCTAAATGTTAAGCTACAAGTTTAGCTAAATGTTATGCTACCTGTTAAACTACAAGTTAGTTTTCCTGTTAAGTTACAAGTTAATCTACATGTTAAGCTACATATTGATCTACAAGTTAATCTACGTGTAAAGCTAAAAGTTTATCTACATGTTTAGCTACATGTTCTTCTTCTACGTTCGTTCTCAAACTCCTGCACATTAGCCGGATGTAGTTCGGGGAACGGAATACGTTGTGCCATGGTTTACAGCATTGCTGCGATATCTGCGCCTTTCGGCCTGACACATCCTACTTCCGCATGGCTTTGAGTCACTGGCCCTATATGGGATGGGACAGCCAACTCCACCCCATAACCTCCTTAGTCGCCTTTTAAGAGATACGTGGAAGGTAAACAGTGTTGCTATTCTTTGCTCCCCTTTCGGGCCCTGGCAACACAGGGGCGAAGCTACATGTTGATCTACAAGATAAGCTACAAGTTAATGTACATGTTAAGCTACAAGTTAATCTACATGTGAAGCTACATTTTGATCTACAAGTTAAATTACACGTTAATCTACATGTCGAGTTACATGTTACTCTACAAGTTACATAAATCTAGGGAATCAGAATTAACCATACCAAAAATCTAGAGAATCAGAATTAACCATACGAAAAATCTAGAGAATCAGAATTAACCATACCAAAAATCTAGAGAATAAGAATTAACGATACCACATATCTAGAGGAAATGTAATAATTTTTTTATTGCTAAAATCAAATCACATTGTTATGAAACCAAAATTCATAATTGAAAATAGAACAACATATTTCATGGTATATGCGTGATACACGGCAATTTTTAAAAAAATGAAATATTCAAATATAAGACCTTTAAGAAATGTTATTAGTCTATAAAAGCAACAATTTGACGTCAACTTTTGCCATCATCTACCCTCCCCTCTTCCCTGTTAACAACTGTTAAACATTTCAGACTCCATCCCCACAATAAAATTGAGACATAATTTATGAACAGCTCCTAAGAAAATTAATAGTGATATACAAGAATCCACATGGATATGTTTCTTTACAGCCAACTCTTGCTTCAAAGTCACAATCCCGTAAGTTACCCTTATACCTAAAAATCCATGTTTTGTTTAAACGTGTAGGCGAGGATTAAGTGGTAAGATCACGTCAAACACAAATCTTCGTTTACATGATGATTAAAGTAAAGTGGTAAAGTGGAGTCCAATACAAGTTTGTGTTTCGGTGAGAATTAAGTGGCACGGTCGAGTAAAACATGTTTTCTTTTTGGCGAGGATTAAGTGGCAAGCCATGCCACAGGAAACCTTAGTAGATGATATGCCTTTATATGAAGGTTATCTTCTTATAGAAGCTTCATGGCACGTCATCTGTACAATCCCGTAGTCGTAACCTTCGATAACAGTTACCATGTTGTTCCGACAGACTGACGTTGTTCTTGAACTAGTTAGGGGCGCGGCGTGAGTGGACGGAACAACAAAGAAACCTGTCGCAAGAGCCAGCGTTGTGCCCTGATGTCGACGTCTGTTTCAGCGGCATTGGACTCGATACACCATCGAGTCGGATGGCTGCTGGAACAGAGGGCAGAGCACTTATGGGAATGCCCCACTTGCTGTGAGGCCAGTTTCTAATCAAGAATCAAGAAGAATTAAGTGGCAAGGTCGAGTAAAACACAAGTTTTCGTTTCCCTATTCCCCCTCCACCCGCGCCTCCCATAGACAGAATACGGTGCCCCATATGTATCATCATTACTTAAAAACTATTCAAATATTTTAAATAAAAAATGAAAAATGAAATTATCTACTTCCATCAAATGTTAGATTATTATTGACTTGATGATTTAAATGCCTGCAATTTTCTACTGATTTTTGTGAAAGGAATCTAATTAAGAGAGCAGTTTTATGTCACAAAATAGGAAGACAAAAAAAAACATTTTCTCCAGCCCACTGCTAATGGATATTATTTATCGATAAAAATTTAGGTCGCTGTAATTTTGGCACTAATCTGTTTGTTTTGTTTTAAATAAAAGTTAGTAAAGTTCATATTATTCATCTTCATGTGGTTGTTATGACAACGACGACGACGATGATGATAATGATGAGAATGACAATGATGACAATGACCATGATAATGATGATGACGATAGAGCTCCGAGGGAGTGTAAGTTTGTTATTTTGATTTCCCTTGCTATGAAGTCGAGCTTTACTTTGATCTGCAGATTCCTGTATTATTCTCTTATGCTGACTAGGTCCCAACTCCGCTGGACTGACCACATCGTCCGTATGCCAGACAAGCGCCTTCCAAAGAGATTATTCTATGGGGAGTTGTGCGAAGGTAAACGTTCAAGTAGAGGGCAGAAAAAGAGCTTCAAGGATCACCTAAAAAGCTCTCTCAAGAACTGCAGCATCGATCCTAGCTCCTGGGAGACTACAGCACTTCATCGCTCAGCCTGGAACACCCAGATCACTGCTGGCATCACGAAATTTGAAAAAGAAAGAACACTGCGGGCAATCCACAAGCGCTAGCCGTAAATTATCCTACCCCGAACCTTCAGCACTTCTGCATGCACTGCAATAGAACTTTTCGTGCACGAATTGGACTCATCGGGCATCTACGAATTCACAAACCAAATTAGTTAATTACCAATTTTAATTATTATATATACATTTATTTATTTATTTTTTTCCATTGCATTTAATGTATTTCATGTCATGCTCATCTTCGCTTGCGAAGGAGGAACATCATCATCATCATCATCATCATCATCATCATTATTCTCTGGTATTATTCTTTGATTGTGGCGATTTCTTGAGTAATTTACAAGTTCCGGACATCTGTTTAATTTGGAAGGTGCACTAAATTATTTACAAGTTCTGGACAACCGTGTGATTGTGAAGGTTTCCCAAATTGTTTATAAGTTCCAGATACAAATTTGATTGGGAAAGTCTCCGAAATTTTTCAAACTCCAGACACCTGTCTGATTGGAAAAATTTGCCTAGTTGTTTACAAATTCTGGAAAACTGTCTTAATGGAAAGTTTCCCGAGTGTTGCGTACAAGCTCTGGAAAGTTCTTCCCATAATTCATGTTGCTCATTTGGAATTATTTTTCTTTGAAACTACTTGTTATATCGGAAAGTTCTTTGTAAAGTTCGTTGAACTTGAACTTCTCAATGACGCCATTTTTTTCCGCGTAGAAATGTAACTAGAGTAAAACATTTTCTCTATAACGTATACATTTATAAAGGTTTTTTGTGAATGTACGTAATGTGCTATATTTACTTTACAGCAGAGTCTGTCAGACAGTCCCGGTTGATGATAGAAAATACGCCTTATTTGTTTTTCTCCAAGTCTTCATTGGCTATGAAGCAAAATATAAATATTCTGGCAAATTAAAAACACGATAAAATCTGATGTAATCAATGATTGAATTAAACTGCTTTGAAATGCAACTATTTTTTGTATTTCAAACACTCGCTCTATATATATATATATACATACAAAATCATAAATATATATATATATATATATATATATATATATATATATATATATATATATATATATATATATATATATATATATATATATATATATATATATATATATATATATATATATGCGACTCGCTATACAGAACAGAAATCACGATTTCCAGGAGAATGAAATGCACCATTCGTTTGTCATTTAGTTAGAGATTTCATTGTTATTGATAGACTTTACAAATTTATTTTACACGAATATCTTCGTGTTTTTCATTGGTCATTGCTATGTGTTGTCACGTTTGTCATCAATGAAATGCACGGAAATGCTGGAGTATGTTTTAAAAGAGACATTGTCAGAATATATATCAGAGACATATGTATATTGCAAACACTAATAAAGAAGACAACCTAAACAACCTCTTAAGCGAGCTTCTTTTTTGAAGACGATCAAACAATAATATAAATAATAAATAATATAAATAATAAACTACAACAACATATAAATAGGCTCCGCACAACATGTAGGGACTGTAACATGAAGATAAAAACAGGGATAATATCAATCTCAAAAACAGAAAGAAACATCACTATTCTAATCGATGAACAACAACTTAAACAGGTGAAAGAATTCACTTATCTTGGAAGCATCATATCATCGAATGGGAAAAACACCAAAGAAATCCAACATAGATGCAACATAGCATTCTAGATCTTGGGGCAGATGTTTCAAAATTTCTCCTAGTTTCAAAATCAAAATTCAGATGTCTCCTAGTTTCAAAATCAAATATGTGAACATTAACACCAAAGCTGCACTATGTAAAATGATAATCACACTATCACTACGCTATCAATGTCAAAGGTGGACATTAAAACAGAATACAAAAGAAAACCTATTACAGCAGAAATAACTTGTCTAAGTAGAATCCTCGGAGTAACAATAAGAGACAGAATCAGAAACGAAAAAATCAGAAGACTAACAAACACGATGCTAATCTTAGTTTACATCAGAAAACAACAGATTAAGTAGTTTTCACATGCTTCCAGACTACCATGAGACAGTGCCCCTCGAAAAGCATTACCATATAGACATGATAGATACAAAGCCAGGGGCATGTCATGCAAACAATGGATTACAGAAATAAAATAGTCAATGAAAACAAACATATATAAAACATACAAAAAAAGCCATCTCCAGAGAAATCTTCTACCCTTGACGCTGCAAGACATAAAGAGGTATAAAGCAAAAAGAAGAGAACAATTGTTATGTTTTTGTTTTGGTCGGTTTTGTTGCATTCTTTTGATGTGGTTAGAGGACATAAGTGTTCAATTTTAAAATAGAAGCTAAACTGCAGTTCACTCGAAGACGTATCGCATATTCAATGAGCTTTTATTGAGGTATCGTGTTCGCTTTCAAAAATTTACATATTTAGTTAAGGGTTTTATTACAATATGAGTTTGTAAATTTACTGTTATGCAAAATGTGACAACACAACTGTACAGTTACTTTTTGCAGAGAAGCTTTTTATATTACGACATCATCATCATCATCAGGTGCCATGCCGGCTGGTGTATGCGGTCATGGCTCTCCACAGCTCTCTGTCTCCAGTATTATGTATCAAGGTCGTTGTTGTTTTGTTGCCGTGCCAGGTTGTCAAACTGTCTAATATTTTCTCACGTTGTCACCCTATGTCTCTGTTGCCTTTAATTTTGCCTGTTGTGACTATGCTCTTCAAACCTGTCTGTCTCATGACGTGGCCATAAGAAAAAGACTGAAGATTGCCTTTTTCTTATATTATTGATTACGGTCCGTTTCGCAATTGACTCTTTCAGCACCTCTACATTAATATTACGACATACACAATCATAAACACAGAACACAGTATACTCTCGGTTTGAATAAAATGACATTTAACCATTGGATAAAACAGGACAGTAAATATGTAAATCTTGAACGACAACAAGGCCGGAAAAGGAAAACTGATTTCGGAAACGATGTTACTGTACTTGAGCTGCTTAAAATGTTTCGGGCAAATTATGTGGCAACTCTGAGTACATTGAAAGCTCGTCTACGCAGTCATTGTGATATTAATATTTATAAAAGTCGCATTATGGAAGGTTACTAGGGACACGGTTTCACTTTCAAAAATCTCTTACAGGCAAAAATATATTATGTGAGAAAACGCAATTATAGTGCACGATTCAAATATCTGAGGCAGATACGTGAGCGTTGGAAGGAAGACTATGATATAGTATATCTGGATGAAGCGTGGGTAAATGCTCACCACGTCTTTGATAAAGAGTGCAAATCACTTGACAAAACTAAGAAAAGGAAAATTCTAAGCAGCAACGGTAAACGTATTGTAATAGGTCATGCAGGCAGTAGCGTAAGTGGTCTTGTCAAAGGGGCAGAACTTATTTTCCAAGCACTATCTACAGATGGTAAAGACTACCACACCGAAATGAATGGAATTATTTTCAGGAATTTGTAAGTGAATTCACTTCAACCAGCGCTGGATATGCCGTCATGTATTGTTATGGCTAATGTCTCCTGTCACAACGTAGAAGCGCATGAAGATAAAATTCCCACTTCATCAAGCACAAAACAAGATTTCATGACATGTCTTGCAAATGTAACTTACTGAAGCAATAAATTCAAGCCAGAGTTGTTAGAACTTGTGAGAAGGACAAATAAAACTACTTATTTTCTAATTGACATAATCAGCGCTGGACATGGTCACACCTATCTTAGGCTACTACCTTACCATTCACATCTAAATCGCATTGAACTTGTGTGCGCTGCAGTCAAAGGTCAAGTTGCCGCACTACACAAGACTTCCAAACTTTGTCATGTAACGTTTTATTTTGGATTTGCGAAATACCTATTTTCGATGAACCCCCCCCCCCCCCCCCAAATATGGTGTCTCGACTTCTCGAGCTAACGGCTAATTTAACAGCGTAGAATGTCATCGCAAAGAGACATCTAAAAGGCAGCAGCAGGGAATGCCCATCACTATACAAAAAGTATGTGACTGTGAACGAGGCGGAGGAATCCAAATTGATCAACGGCTGAAAAGGCGAAACAGACAAATGTGTGGCACACAATAGGCACATTAAGGGCATAACAATGAATTTTGACTAGTCACCATGGAAAGGACTGGGCCAAGTAATGGACCAATAATATCTGAAGATAAAAATGCAACATATTAGAATAGACGCATGTAATGTTAGAAAACTACACCAGTTAGGAAAGCTAGAAAACGTAATATTTGAGGCAGAAGCATTAAATATTTAGTTTTATACATTCAGGTGGAGATTACCATGTATGGGGGGGGGGGGGTAGGAATACTAATCAAGAAAGAAATAGTAAAATACATCAGCTGGAACTGGACATATAATGACAGAATGATGATGCTAAATACCAAAGCACAACGGTTTGATCTAGCCATTATACAAACATGCGAACGAACTACAGACTAGACTGAAAAAGAAATAGAACAGTACTACGAAGATCTACAAGAACTACCCAAGCCAGTAAAATCAACTGGCATTCTAATTGTCACAGAAGACACAAATGCAAAAATAGGGAAAAGAAGACATAAGAACATTGTAGGGCAATTTTTACTAGGGACAAGAGATGACAGAGGAGACAGACATACAGTTCTGTGAGGAGAACAACATGACCATATGTAATACATTATTTAAACATGAAAATAGAAGATTGTATACATCGAAAAGTCCCGGAGACAGAAAGAGAAACCGACTGGATTATGCTATGATCAACAACAGATTTAGAAATAGTGTCAAGAACACTAAAACATATCCAGGAGCTGATGTCAACTCTGACCATAATCCAGTGATGTACAAAATACAAGTTAAACGTAAAAAGTTAGAACATAGAAGAAATTAGGATCCACAGATAAACACATTACTCTAAAACAACTAGACACAACAAAAATACCTTGTAGATGTAAGGAATAGATTAGTTAGTTAGTAGTCGGATCATCATCACTGCAAACTGGACACGTCCATAGTTGCTCCGATCTCTCCTTGAGTGTATCCGCCATTACACTTTTCCTGACAGTACCGGTCCTATGCTGGTTGACCATCATTCTTCTGCGCCCTCCAAAATGTTCACCTCTAGCAACACCGCATTTTAATCCCTGATCTTTAATCCTACCAATTGAAAAGAAATCATCATCATATTAGTCTCACTCTCGCGTGTTATATCTCTTAAGGAGTTCAAAACGTCAGCACGATCCATTGCTCCATCGCCCTGTGCCACAATCGCGCACGATGCCAGTTGAACCGCTCTTTCATTGCCTCGGAGCCTGTGGCCTTTCCACATTTTATTAATTTTACTGCGTTTTCTGCGCCTGCTTTCATTATTGCTGGTCCATGATTGTTGTGTATTGTATGATTTTTGTTCCATCTGTCATCAGACAGTTCCATCACATAATCTGATCTGATATATATAAGCAATAGATATGTAGATCTAATGATAGAATGCATGGAACAATACAGAATGGAAAATCCAGAAGAGAAAATCGACAATAAATAGGATAGCCTAAGGAAATATATTCAAACATCAAATGAAAATGTATCAATAAGAAAAGTCAAGACCAAACAAGTAAGAATGACATATGAAATTATAGAGAAAATGTCATAAAGAATGAAAGCTAAAACATACCTCAAAACATTCAATTATAGACATTGATATACGTAACATGTGCAGAACAGCGGAAAAAATAATGGCAAGAAACAGAATGCAGAGAAATAGAGGATATGTCAGTACAACCGAATACAAAAGAAATGCATAGGGAGATAAGTCATATCACAAATAAGAAAATCTTATAAATTGGGGTGGCTGCATTAAAGATATAAAGGTGGAGAAATTATATGTGATAAAACAGAAAATACTTACAAGATCAGATTATGTGATGGAGCTGTTTGATGACATTCGGAACAAAATACATACACTACACAACAATCATGGACTAGCAATAATGAAAACAGAAGTAGAAAATGCAGTAAAATCAATAAAATGTGGAAAGGCCACAGGTTCCGACAACATAACAGTAGACATAATAAAAACTCTAGATGAATTTGGTGTGATAAATATCACAAAACTTTGCAATGGCATTATATGAAATAGGCCACATACTTAAAAACCTGAAATAATCAATATTCATACCACTTCCTAAGAAGTCCAGGGCTGTGGACTGCACAGAATATAGAACAATAAGTCTAATGAGCCATCTAACTAAAATACTCCTCAAGATAATACATGACAGAATTAAGAACAAGATAGACACTGAGGTCAGTGAAGAGGAATTCGAATTTAGGAAAAATAAAGGAACTAGAGAAGCTAATAATTAATATCCGACTAATGATAGATCAATATAGATGTCCAAAACTATATTTGCTTCATAGACTGAAGCAAGTCCTTTGACAGAGTCCAACATGAAAAATGTATCGAATTTCTTCATGAAATAGGAATGGATGGAAATAACATCAAACTTATTCGAATTATACACTAGGAACAGACTGCATCAATAAGGTAGGAAAACAGCTACTCACCATTCATAGAAATCAAAATAGTGGTAAGACAAGGATGTATTTTATCCCCAAGCATATTTAATATATACACAGAAACAATCTTTAAATATAGAGAGGTAATGTCATGACTCAAGATAGTTGGAAAATAATAAACAACCTGAGATATGCACATGACACTGTTCATTAAGAAGAAAGTGAACATCAACTACACAGATTAATAGATCAAGTCGATAAATCAAGTAAAGAATATGAATATAAACATTAAAAAAACAAATACCATGATAATCAACAAAGTCACAGAAGAAAAGGTGCTAATCATAAAAATACATGAAGAGAAACTACAAGTAGAATATTATAAATATTGTGGACACAGTCGCAAATGATGGCAGATTTGAAACAAAGTTCATAGGAGAATAGGAATGGCTAAAGGTACCTTCAATGACATGAGGAAAATATTAAGATAAACAAATTACAAACAAGTTAAAAATGAAAATTATAAAATGTTACATCTTTTCTATATTAATGTATGGCTTAGAAAAATTGATAATAAACAAGTAATTAGAAGACAGAACTGATGCCGTTGAGAGGTGGATATATAGTAGAATAGGGAGAATATCATTGAAAGAGCAGAAAACAAATAAAGCGGTTCTAACAACACTTAATATGAAGAAAGAATTATTAAAGGAAATAAAGATCACGCAAATAAATATTTTTGACACAATAAAAGACATGACACCTTGTTGAAGACCTTACTTGAAGCTGTTCGCCCCTGATTCTACATCACGCATTGTCTCCCCTTTGACCCTGCACATCCTACCTCCCAGAAATCTATCATCGACTTCATGGGACGATGATGAAATCGCAATGTTTCAGTAATATTGATAATAATTTTAATTTACTAAAGAGATTGTCCGTTTATTATCATTCTGAGATGTGTAATGTTGGTACTTCATCTACTCTATTGTCTGATTATTGCAACTTTCATTATTTTCTATTTTGAGTTTAGACACGCATTAGAGTTGCTTTAACAGTCGCAGTCTGGGGAAAAATTCTACGCAAGAACTGTTTTCAATCCATCAATAGATACCAATTTTTTAATGCAAGAATACACTTGTTTTACTAGAAGAAAATAATGAAAGTTAAACAAGTCGAGTAAGAATGTTGAGAGTGGGTTGTTTAAGTTAAACAAGTCGACTACGATTGTTGAGAGTGGGTTGTTTAAGTTAAACAAGTCAACAAAGAATGTTGAGAGTAGGTTGTTTAAGTTAAACAAGTCGACAAAGAATGTTGATAGTGGGTTGTTTAAGTTAAACATGTCGACTACGAATGTTGAGAGTGGGTTGTTTAAGTTAAACATGTCAACAAAGAATGTTGAGAGTGGGTTGTTTAAGTTAAACATGTCGACAAAGAATGTTGATAGTGGGTTGTTTAAGTTAAACAAGTCGACTAAGAATGTTGAGAGTGGGTTGTTTAATTTAAACATGTCGACTAAGAATGTTGAGAGTGGGTTGTTTAAGTTAAACATGTCGACAAAGAATGTTGAAAGTGGGTTGTTCTCGTGCGAGAAAGTTGAAATCATTGCCCTCTGTGCCCTTCCTTGGATATTGAACCAAATTTTCTATGTAAGAGCTTTGTTGGGCAACGGCCATAGCTGAATTAGATTTAGGCTTTTCGTCCTCAAAGACGAGAACTTGCACTCCATCTAATTAGCCCACAACGTTCAGAATCCGAGTCTCAACACTGCTTCAGTAGAAAACTTCCCAAAGCATTTATTACTGCCAATAGTTGCAGTTCTCTATGTATGGAAGGAAGTTCTGAAGAAGCACTACTGCCCATAGAGAATAGAGCCTCGTCGCTCGTAATTCCTGAAGACAGAAACTAATCTCTTAGAACAAGATTGCAGGTCATAATTACCTGAAAACAGATAAGTTCATTAAATAGATAGATTACATAAAACAAGCTATTCTTCTTCTTCTTCTTTCGCTCTCATATAACCACAACGAATATATCGTGTGATTTCCGCCGGGGAGCGTGAAGTACGTTGTGCTGTAAGTTCCACAGTAGAACTGTGTTATTTGCACCTCGGTTAGCCACTTAATCTGGACGTCCGAGGTCCAGCACATCCGTATTTGCCATGCCTTTAATTCGGGTAGGCTTCCCTAGTCCGTGACAGCCATTCTATCTAAGCCAAGACGCTTGTCGAACACGTCTATCTCACACGAGGTATTCCATCGTCTATGAACTTACCTCGTGTAATTGAACGTACTGTGCGTGTGTCCATCGGGTACTGAACCGTTTCTCACCCGCGAGCCTGGTTCCGTATGAGGAAGAACTCGCCAGAAGAGTTGGACCTTGTTCTTTCGCCTTTTTACCCGGGGTGTTATTCACAGACATCGTGAACCGCTCGCCCAAGTTCGAGTCTCACACCACGCGTTTGAGATCAAGGCGCTCTCGAGTTGAGCGACCGTGTCCCAATAGCGCCTGAGCCCATCAGGTACTGAACCCTTTCTCTCTGCAAGTGTATTTCCGGTATAGGAAAGCTTGACAGTAGTGCTGGGCCAGGGCTAAATTCTTTGTCCCTTTTGTGCCTGAGCCCATCGGGTACAGAACCCTTTCTCTTCGCGAGGATGTCTCCGGTATAGGAAGTCTCGACTTTAGAGTTGGGTCAGGTCTTCTTGCTTTTCCGAACGCCCATGATTGGGTCTGGGTCTCTGCCTATTAGGAGCACAGGTAACTAGAAGCTCGTCTCGAGCTAACAGAGCTTGTAGTTCCCCTTTCCTATGAACTTTTCACGTTCTATTTGCAGTTCGCGCAGCCCTCTGTCGCTGTTCTGCCCTTTCATTGTGTCATTGTACTCATTATGAAATATATTTGTCTCTCGCCATGTATCTACCTTTACGTGCCTTTTCATTTTACCGCCCTTCCAATGTTCGCACTGAACTGAATAGCGTCACTGTACATCGACAGTGTCGCTGTATGTGGTGATACTGGTGGTGTCGGAGATATTGTCTGTCTCTTATGCAGTCACATCTCTTTCCATCTGCCACCTCCACATTCTCGGACACGATCCCCAAATGATTTGGCCAGAATCAGCTCGAGCTGCTGTATTGCTGTTTCCAGGGTGCACCGCGAGGAGGTACATTTGGGATCTTGGTTATCTGCTAACCCTGGGTCAGCCGAGAGCAATGCGTTCCCTTTGCACCCCAAACATGCTATAACTTTAACATGAAGATAAATAAAGAAAAGACCGAAGTAATGAAGATAGGAAGGAAAAAACCAATATATATATATATATATATTGAAGACAACACTTAACCAGGTGACATAATTCACATACCTAGGAAGTAATATAACAATAGACGGCAAGAGCTGTAAAGAAATACACAATAGATGTAGTAAAGCATACCAATCCCTAGGGCAAATGACACCAATCTTCAGAAACAAAAACGTAAATTTAAATACCAAAATAACACTATTCAAAACGATCTTTATATGGACAGCAACAGCACAAGACAAACGTAAACTTGTCACAGCAGAAATGGCATGCTTACGCAGAATCCTAGGAATATCGCTAAGAGGCAAAGTGAGAAAAAACATGCACCACCCTAATCTTGGAATATATTAAGAGACAACAGATCAAATGGTTTTCACACATCAAAATATTACCATCAGACAGCATACAACAGCAAACTATGCTACACAGATACAGTAAAGGCAGTCATTTAGATAGAATAGATATAATAGAATAGATAGAATAGAATAGAATAGAATAGAATAGAATAGAATAGAATAGAATAGAATAGAATAGAATAGAATAGAATAGATATAATAGATATAATAGATAGAATAGAATCGATAGAATAGATAGAATAGAATCGATAGAATAGATAGAATAGATAAGTTCATGGATGCTCTGATCTCCGTCTCAGTAAATCACAGTACCAGTTCGGTATTGATTTATCAGTCTCCTTGCATATCTACTGGACAGAAGCTAGAAGAAATTGATATCTTCAAATATTTAGAATCTCGTATGAGCATGTGAGCAGCACTATCAGAGAAAAAAAGATTAGACTTGGAATAACTGCTGTCGGCTGCAATATCCATTAAATACCATTTGGAAAAGTAGAATAAGTACAGCCGTGAATACCATCATCATTGTGTCGTCTTCGCAACGAAGGTTGGCTGCAACAGACCTCCAACATTCCGTGTCTCTTGTCTTTGTGGTACACTCTGCTAGACTGGTCTGTCTATCTCGTGATATTACTCTTTCACTTGTATCTCTGCCTACCTCTTGCTCGCCTCCCCTCGACTTTACCCTGCGGTAAGCAGCTGTGACTCTTGTTCGCCTCCTCTCGACATTACCCTGCGGTAAGCAGCTGTGAAGATAAACCTATATAAATCTCTTATAAAATGCACATGAAAGAGTTGGAAAATTGCAATGGAGAGGAGAATGCAAGCTTTAGAAAACAAATGTTACTCACAAATATTGCACATCTATTATTCAAAACATAAACACGAACATATACGTGAGAAACAAAATAAATACTTTTGAAGGTCCAAAAAAAATCTCATCGCAGTAGTGCTACTTCGCAAACTTGTGTAATTTGACCACAAGATACGGCATGGTTCGTTTTACAAAACTATCCTGCCTGAAACAGTTATGGGTAGAAGAAGAGTATGACAAAAGAAATTATGATTCGATAATATTACGATTCTCCACAGTTAAACAAACAAGTAACTGAGAGCAGATATATATGGCGGAATTTGTGTGTTGATGTTCCTAGAGTGGCACCCCCACGACATATCTAGTTTATGGTTTATGGTTTATGGTTTTGATGATGATATCTGCTGTGATTTCTAAATATCATCTGTTTGAAAATATAAATAACCATACTGTTAGAGGAGGTCCGACAAATAATGATTACTTGGAGCGTCCTAATGTAAGAAGGACTACCCCAAATAATCGTTTACAATTCCATGTTTCTTGTTCAATGTTTATGTCTTTCTTGAGAAAGATCCAAGTTGCACCAGAACGCGGAAAAACGTCCTTGTTCTTGTGTTTATTGCTAATTATTTATGTTTTACATTGATAGGCTTTGACAATAACCTAATAAATAGCTCTATTGCGTGTCTAAAATTTAAATTGGAAAATAGTGAAAATTGCAATAATTAGTATGAAGTACCAACATTACACATCTCAGAATGATAATTAATGAATTATAATAAATCGACAATCTCTTTTTTGAATGAAAAATGATATCAATATTACTGACAAATTCCGCTTTGTGTTGTGTTTTATGCAATATTTAGCACTTCTGTTGATTCTGGACGATTCTTTGATGTGCCTTTCGATAATGTGGCTACGCTGTAGAACAACAACACGTATCTATCGTCTAATTCAGTGCTTCACAGGGGGGGGGGGGAGGATTTGATTGTAGGGATGGGGGAGGGAATTGTGCAATTCGAACATGCTTTAATTAGACTTCATTTAGGGAATAATTGAATTTTTTAATATAAGAAAAAAATATGTATATGTTGCATAGTGGCATCAGAATTTTATAAAGACTTTTGTTGATCATGATTAAAAAAAGAAATGTTGGGAAACACTGATGTAGTTACTCAAGCAGGATGGTGGGTAGAAACAATCTAGCAGCATTCTACAAAAATAGGCAAAATTGAATACAAGAAATGCTTATTTAAAAAATAACACGATTACAAAAATATTAGGATTTTCTATTAATTTCGTTTGTGTTTCCTTTTTGAAGCCATGCATATAATAACACCGCAAGGCATCATCGATGTTGTGTAATTAATGTGTCCAGAATTGCCAGCAATTTGTCTGTGTTTAACATCCAGTTGTTATTCAATATTATGTTTGTAATACCTTTGCTGTAAGATCTAATCATTGATTTTGTGTTATGGTATAGTGCCTTGCTTTTAGGTATTACTATTTATTTAGTGTACAGGGTAGATCGTTGGTAACTGTGGCTAACAGCATATTTTTATTCAGTCATTTCTTCGTTTCTGCCGAAAAAGCACACAATTATATGGTCGCCAGTAGTATTGTTCTTATCCAAATTGTTGTATCTTTCCACCACGCATTTTCTCTGGTGGTTTTCAGTCAAGTACTTCTTTATCAGGCACTATTCTGAGTATTTATCATATTCATATGTTTTTCAATCCTACATCTAAGTACGTTTCATATGGTTAGGAACACAGTTCAATCGTTATGAAACAGTGTGCCTGTCATGCAAGTAGTAAAAGAGGACTAAAGAGGTTAGTTATGTGGTTTACTATCCAAACCTATGACATGATAATTGGCACAGGTGAACAAATTAACTTATCTTGGAAGCATCATATCATCAAATAGAAAAAAAAACACCAAAGAAATCTAATATAGATGCAACATAGCATACTCAATCTTAGAATAGATGTCTCCTATTTTAAAAAAACAAACATGTGAACATGAACCAAAACGATCATTATACCATCACTTTGCTACCAATGTCAAACGTGGACAGTTATTATTATTGCAAAAGCAAACTTTTTTACAGCAGAAATGACTTGTCTACGCAGAATTCTCGGAATAACAATAAGAGACAGAATCAGAAATGTAAACATCAGAAGTCTAACAGACACAATGCCAATCCTGGATTACATCAGAAGACAACTGTTTCAGTGGCTCTCACATGCTTCCCCTTTTTTCCATCAGACAGTGCCCCTCAAAAAGCATTCCTATACAGACACGATGGATACAAAGCCAAGGGCAGACAATGCAAAATAAAAGAATAAATAACAACAAACATTTATAAGCACATAAAAAGGCCGTCTCCAGATAACTCTTCTACCCCTGACGCTGCAAGGCATAAAGGGGTATAAAGCGAAAAGAAAGATCTCTGCTGCCTCCCGTGCCACACCGGGTCTCAAAAAGTGAGTAAAGAATAAAAACACTGCCGCCTGTCATGCAAGTTGTAAAAGAGGACTAAGGAGGTTGGTCATGGGGTTTACTATCCAAACCTATGATCTCCACTGTAATGAAGCCTTCTGAAAACTGCTTGAACTGCTGGGAAGGAATCAACCCCTTTTATCTGCAAAATGTCTCCAAGTTGCAAGAAAGTCACTGCAATATCCCCACAGAGTATAAGACTGTCCAGCTAGTGACTCTACAGCTGCTTTGATTAAAACAGTCGTTTTGGACATGTAAAACTTCCCGATCAAAAATAATACCAACCTGGACCTGATTGTACAAGCCCGCTGCCTGGCACAGGGAATAACAATAATAAATTTGTACACCTTCGGGGTTCTATCTTATCATAGTCATCATCATCGTCGTCGTCAGCATCATCATCATCTCGCTCTGCATTCGGAGTTTGTGTTTTTTTCCCCATGGCTCTGAGTTTAATATCATCTCTGAACATTCAATGCAGAATACATCAGCCGCGTAGCGTAGTGGTTAACGCACTGGCTTCGCATATGAGTGGTCCTGGGTTCATTCCACAGTTGACGCAGAAATGTTTTTCAGATCGTAACGGCTCCCGGGTCGACCCAGCCTTAAATGGGTAACATATTAATCTGGGAAGTAAAGACTGCGAGGGAGAGGAGATGGCTACCGCCCTCATTTGCAGAGCCTCTGAAATGTGAGATCGCTAACATCTCACACCCCTAACGCATTAATAAATGCTATGGGTTACTTTACTTTATTTTACATCATAGGAACATTTACTGATAGAAATCAGCAGTTGTGATGTTATTTATTCGGTAACATGCCATGTCTGAGAACTGTTCAACAAAACAGACTTTCTATTTATGTTACAAACATAGTTTTAATCTCTTTCTACATCACAAACTTCAAATGTCTATATACTTTTGAGCATCTGAATAATACCGTAAACTTACTGCAGCTATTTGATGATTGGATTGAAATAATAATAATAATAATAATAATAAGCAGATAACATGTGAAATAAAATGCTCCAGAAAGGCTTTCGATTATACGTGATTATACATTTTTATAAGCTACTTGATGAGGTCATAAATAGAACAGGCAATTTATCATGCATCAAATATATTGAGAGACAGTTTGTAGATTAGCTTGGACAAATGAGAACGGAATACACTCAGTTACCTACAAGGGCATATAATAAAACATGAACAGGTTACATCCTTAGAGGAAGGGATAGATAATATAAAAGATATTTCCAACAAACATAGATATAATAAAACCGAGACGACACATCTGACACTTAAAAGCAGATGCGAATCAATGGTTTCCTCATTCACCTGGGGTGAGACGATATACACAATAATAATAATAATAATAATAATAATAATAATAATAATAATAATAATAATAATAAAGCAATCGAAGCTGAATAAGACGTTCATTGCGTCATATTAAGTCTTGTGAGTCATTAAATGGCTGATGAATCCAATGAGAGCGCTAAATAAACCTGTTCTAGTAGCAGGAATGTAGTAGGTCTTGACCTGATATGAGAGAAAATAGTCTGACCTCTTTCATATTTGCCTTTTAGGAATCGCCTGCAGTGTTCTACTCTGTTGTAGCATAATCCAAATGGTTGCATTCTGATTTTTCTTAATCTGTTCAATTATAATCCCGTTTGCTGTATTCTGATTTTCAATTCTGTTCAAAGGTTTCAACACTCGCACTGATCTGATCGTGTCATATGATCGAGAGATGTTGTGTTCCAAGAACTTGGGTTAATCCTACAATCATTGAGAGATAATCACAAATCATGGCAGATGTGAAACAGAAGTTATAAGGAGAATAGGATCTTAAAAATTACTTTCAATGACATGAGAAAAATATTAACATCTCAACAAATTACAATAGAAGGTGGTACTGCTAGTAGAACATAATGGAAAATAATACTCACGTGTAAAACAGGTAATGAAGTCCTACTGAATGACGACTAAAACACTACACACTATCACTAACGGATGTAAATATGGTACATATAACAAAACAAAACACAGAATATAATCTACAGATGACAATACACAGGACAAAGTCGACGTTTCGGACCAATAGGCCTTTTTCAAGATACGGACATAACATACAAACATAAAAAAACCACAAGTAAAAATGTATGCGTATCCGAGTGAAATGTGATAGTAAGATAGATACCGGAAGCATACGAACAGGAAGTACACAAAGACGATAATACAGGTGGAACGAGAGGAACAAAACGATGACGTAACAAAGACCAATTAACAACAAAAAACAAATTACAAACAAGCTAACTATGAGAATTATAAAATTCTACGTCTATTCTATATTAATGTATGGCTCAGAAACATGGACAATAAACAAACCATTAGAAGATAGAATTGATGCCTTTGAGATGTGGGTATATAGGAGAATAGGGAGAGCATCATGAAAAGAGAAGAAAATAAACAAACAGCTTCTAACAACACTTAATATGAAAAAAATAATTATTAAAGGAAATAAAGATCAAGAAAATAAAATATTTTTGACACATTAAAATACATGGCACTTTGTCGAAGACCTTACTTGAGGGTAAAATTGAAGGGAGGAAAGCAAGAGGTAGACAGAGATAAAAGGGGAGAATAACATAAGAAGATGGACAGGTTACAGTCTAGCAGAGTGCACCACCAAAATGAGAGACAGGGGATGTTAAAGGTCTGTTGCAGCCAAGCTTCGTTGCATTTGCATTTTTGAGACTGCATTTGATGATGATTGAAAGATTTATTCAAGTAGTTCCTGTAGCATTTTCTTTCCAACCCCCACTTTGAATGCAGACCACTAAGATTCTTCTCAGAGAGTTGTTGTACACCAAGGATGCAGCACTAGTAGCGCAAGGAGCTGTTGTACACCAAGGATGCAGCACTAGTTGCTCATAAGTAAACAATTCTACAAGAATTCATAGATTGGCAATGGTCTGCGACCTGCTCTCACTATCAATAAACATCAATAAAACTATGGTGCTCTGCTCAAACATCACCGATAATCACACTGAACAATACGCAGATTGAATAAGTATAGAATTGTAACTTTTTTGGGTTCCAAGATCAGCACAATACTATCACTTGACGAAGAAATGAATGCCCGAATAGGAATTGCAGTCATTAACAACATTTGGCAAATTGTCACAAAGAGCATAGAGCAACACAAAGTTGACAACAGCAACACAGCTCCTCATATACCAAACATACATCTTGAGGGTCCTGCTCTACGGATCTGAAACTGAACACTTTACTCGAGACTAGAAGAAAAACTGACCAGCTTCCACTTACGTTGTCTCTGTAAAATTCTTAACATCAGGTGACAAGAGAAAATTAATAACACCGAGGCCAACAAAAGGCGAAAATCCCAACAACAATGTCAACACTTGGTCACAGAAGACTCAAGTGGCTTGACCACATTCAGTGGATGAGCAACTACCGGAGCCCAAAACAATTGCTATATGGGTAGCTCTCACATGGTGGAGATGCAAATCAAAGCTGCGATACAAATATTTTTGCACGGCATCTACGAATGCCTTTGTCATCAAACTGGTAAAATCTGGTGGAAGATCGTCAGGCATGGAAAACTAACCTGTATAATGGAGCTATGATTTTTGAGAATTTAATAACAAGCAGAGCGGAAGAACGAATACAGAAGCATAAGGAACAACAACCCAGCGACTTGACATTCCCATTTCTCATATGCCAGACCACGTCACGCATGGATCGGTAGATTTAGTAATGAGAAGTGCGGTCCTGCTTGTACCATCACAACTCCAACTGATGCAAGATTACTTCAGAGAGTCTGTCAAGATGAATAGTCACGTGCTTTGAATGCATACCTACACACAGTTCATGACCAATGAACTGTAATAGAAGGTTCAGTGACGAGGACTCCTGATGCTGGTTAGCGCGTTACAACTGTTAGTGATCTATTGATGGTGAGACCGAAATGACTACATGCCAAAGCGAAGATATCCATGCTTTTCTGTATACTATGCATGCTGGTAGCGTTGAGCGCAGGCAACCGCAAACAAGAAGTTACAAACAATGTTCGCCTGTGTTTTTGTCCTTGAATTCAGTCTGCGAATATGAACAGTTCGTCATAAATACAGACGTGAAAGTTAATTCCGACATTGTTACCGAATAATAATAATAATAATAATAATAATAATAACAATAATAATAATAATAACAATAATAATAATAATAATAATAATAATAACAATAATAATAATAATAATAATAACAACAATAATAATAATAATAATAACAATAATAATAATAATAATAATAATAATAATAATAATAATAATAATAATAATAATAATAATAACAATAATAATAATAATAATAACAATAATAATAATAATAACAATAATAATAATAATAATAATAATAATAATAACAATAATAATAATAATAACAATAATAATAATAATAACAATAATAATAATAATAACAATAATAATAATAATAATAAAGAGATAAGTAACAATACATGAATCTATTATTGTTTGCTCTCCTTCTCATAGCTTCTCTATTAGAATCAGCATTATCTATCTGTGTACTGCCTTTATGCATACATTTGTTTATTCCACTCCTGCTATCAATTCCTTGCCTATCTATCACACTTAAAAATTTTTCTTTCTATGAGAATATCGATTTAATTGTGCTCTCAATTGAGATCTGTTCTTCGTTTCGGACAAACAGAGACATTGCTAAAACGATTACATGCAAGATAAGGCACGTCTGTCAACCCTAGCTGGCTTCACAATTAAACTGTCAACCATCCTGGTTGTGTTACATCAAACCATGTTTCATGGTAGAAAAGAGGTCGTACTGTTTTGACAAGAGAGGTCACATCCGGTCTATGATCGCACACGTTCGATATTTGAAATGTTATTTTTCATTGGAGATTTCATTATTTGAGCTCTGTATATATAAATGTCTATCTATGTCATATGTAATCTGTGTGTGTAACTATCTATGTGATATGTAATCTGTGTGTGTAACTATCTATGTGATATGTAATCTGTGTGTGTAACTATCTATGTCATATGTAATCTGTGTGTGTAACTATCTATGTCATATGTAATATGTGTGTGTAACTATCTATGTCATATGTAATATGTGTGTGTAACTATCTATGTGATATGTAATCTGTGTGTGTAACTATCTATGTGATATGTAATCTGTGTGTGTAACTATCTATGTGATATGTAATCTGTGTGTGTAACTATCTATGTGATATGTAATCTGTGCGTGTAACTATCTATGTGATATGTAATATGTGTGTATTCATGGTGCGAAAGTTATTTGTTCCTGGATACAAATTCAGTTGACATTACATAATTTAGGAATTAAATGCATTTTCCCATTTGAAACAGCATGTTCATGTATGCTTTCTGTCCTGCAACATGGATATCTAGATCTATCAATCAATCAATCAAATTCCATGCCGAGTTGCGTAGGCAATCATGTTTCTCCACAACTCTGTCTATTGTGTTGTTAATAAGTTCAGTTGGTGGCATTTTCTCGTGACAAAGTGTAAAACCATCTAACAACTTCTCTCTTTGTCGTTCTCTAATTTCTCTCCTTGATCTTTCTTGTTGTCACTAAATGCTCAAATTTTGTTATTCTGATCAGGTTCCAAAAATCTTGACTATCAACTTCTAATTTATAATTTGTCTTTTTACTCCATCATCAATGAGGATTTCTACATTAGCTTTCTTGGCTATCCGTGGAATTTTCATCAGTCTAAAAAAAACGCATCTCAGTAGCCGGCAGCGCATTTTGAACTGTTTTGTTTACCGTCCATACTTCACATCCATAAAGAAGAATTGGTTTGATATAATATCCTATCACTCGAATTTGTGCATGCATTGATAGTATTCCATGCAATTGTATATTGCATAGAATGTTGCTTTTTTGGGGTTGAAATTACGGTTTGGCTTGTGCTATCATCATCATCATCATCATTATGTGCCGTCTCCGCAACGAATGTTGGCTGCAACGTATCTCCAACATCTCCTGTCTCTTGTCTTAGTGGTGCACTCTGCTAGACTGTAACCTGTCCATCGTGTGATGTTACTCTCCCACTTGTATTTCTGCCTACCTCTTGCTCGCTTTCCTTTGTCAAGTAAGGTCTTCAGCAAGGTGTCATGTCTTTTAATGCGTCCAAAATATTTTATTTTCATGATCTTTATTTCCTTTAATGATTATTTCATATTAACTGATGTTAGAACCTCTTTGCTTATTTTCTTCTCTTTCCATGATGTTCTCCCTATTCTTCTATATACCCACATCTCAAAAGCATCAATTTTGTCTTTTAATTGTTTATTTAGTGTCCATGTTTCTGAGCCATATATTAATATGGAATAGATGTAGTATTTTAAAATTCTCATTTTTAACTTGTTTGTAATTTGTTTAGATATTAATAATTTCCTCATGTCATTGAAGGTACTTTTAGCCATTCCTATTCTACTTTCAACTTCTATTTAACATCTGCCATCATTTGTGACTGTGTCCAAGATATTGATACTGTTTTACTTGTTGTAGTTTCTCTCTATGCATGTGCTATCATATTTAACCAAATCTTCTCTTAGATACGGTGCTCTCCCGAGCTCACGAATTCTTAATTTCTCGGCAATCACTTTGAATAATAACAACGTTTTGGTCGCCTTGCTACGAAACAAGTGTGTCGAAAGCACCTCGGTGCTCACTTACGGACATGTGTTCGTTAAAAAGTGCTCGTTAACAATCGTTAACGAGGCCAGTACATGTGGTTGATGCTCGAGTCTGATAATGTTGAGAAATCTTGGTCTAAGTCACCACACTTTTCACATACATACATCAAACAAAAGTTAATAAGCTATTGTCGTTGTAACACTAACGTTATCCACCCCGTAAGCGAAATATATAAAGATATCAAGTTACAAGAATGATTTACCTGATTTGTTTTAAAAATGAAATATAGTATCCAATAACTTCTAAAACGCCATCTAAAGTACTTACATTAAATAGCAATATTTTCTGTAGACACTGCATGTAACATTGAGCATCATGTACGAACATAACCGTTGCCATTAAGAAATGTGCAATAAAAAGTTTGTAAATAACCGTTGACATTAAGAAATATGCAATAAAAAGTTTGTAAATAACCGTTGTCATTAGGAAATGTGCTATAAAAAGCTTGTAAACATTTTTACTAAATACGCTTAAAATCATGAGCATCACGTGACATATTCTTTCCAGAACGTTGTCTTTGAAATTGATGTTCTAAACCAGACTCTATCTTGTGCCAATCTGTCTGTCTCCTCCAACAATATCTTCATACAGTCTTTTATGCCATCTATCTCCTTCTAAGTCTATTTCTTCTTCTATTTCCCGGAATTCTGCCATCTAATATGCGTCTTCCCTTGTCATTGTTTCTCTTTACATGTCCGAAATATTTCAGTTTTCTATGTAAAATTGTATTTACCAACCATCCTTCCTCTATATTCAGCCCATTCAAAACCTCACCGTATCTTTTTTGTCCTGGAAATTCGTAATATAACATTTCAATTAGAAAGCCGATCTTCTTTTTTCCGTTATTATATTTATTGTCCAAGTGTCACAGCCGTATATTCTAACTGGAAACATGTATGATCTCAGAAGTATAACTTTTGTCTCTTTATAACATTTTTCCCATATATATTTCATTTCTTTTAATTTCCCTATCGCTAACGCTAATTTTTTCCTAATTTCCATTGTACAATCACCTAAGCTGTTTTGAACTCAGGCTATCCTTTGCAAATATCTAGGCACACTATTTCCATAGGTTGCCGGTTCTTTCGGGAAGGAAATCCAATTAGTTTAGCACCGATATAAGAACACATCATTCTTGTCGGCCATTTTGACGGAAGTCCATAACGCTTAAAGTTGCCACCAAAAATTTAAGAAACAAAAGAATAGACACGAATTATTCTTGACATACCCTAAGAACTTTCATCTGCAGTAAGAAGTAAAAGGTTATCCAATCATATTTTTGGTCAGTTTTTGCCGGACAAGTGGACAGTAATTCGATATTTCGCTAGCGAAAGTGCCGTGTATTCGAACTGTGTTATAAGGGTGGCAAAATCCATTCTTATACGTCACGTAATAAAAATTTATAGAAAAACAAGATCAGAGCTACGGAGATAGCCATTTATATTGTTGTTGCTGTTGTAAGTCCAACATAAGTGATGATGACCATTTGTTACATCCAATTTGAAATTCAGTTAGAGATATGCCCTTGCCTTTTCAGTTCGTAGTTGGCTAATAAACCCTAATCGAGCCGCAAATGTAATTGGACAGTTCGAGCATGTAATGACCCCAGTAGACGAGATTTGGTCTATCCGTGACTTTCTAACTACTCTCCACTGTTTAGGAATTTCTCCTATTTTCAAAAGATGATGCGCCATTTTTTACTGTAGACCGCCATGTAGATATATATTTTCCAAGTTATTCTCACAATATTAGCCACATACTTGTATGTGGCAATAAAATTGCTGTTCAACCCAAGAATATTTCCATCATACATTTCTAGTCTCCATTTCTCGACATTACTGGAAGAGACAAATTATATTTTTTATGCAGAGCTAGAAAATGTAATTAAAAATAGAACACAAATATATTCGTATGACAGTGTGATTGGAATGCTGCGATATGGCAGAACGCATATGAATAATGGGATGGCTCAGTGAATCAATTCGGAACAGGAACTACAAATGAACGCGGTCTAACATTGTTTGATTGTTCCAGCAGATGCAGGCTAACACTTGAATATTGCAAATAAGTTGTTGCCTCATAAATTGTCCAGATGAACAACATGGCATGCACCGCAAGATTTCATACCTGTGACCAGAAGATTCAAATCTAGTATAAATCAGGCTAAGACCAGGAGCTTAGACCAGATATGGTAGTACTGTCCCTTAAAATTATACTTAAAAGGAATTATCATCGTAATAAGTTGTTCCAAAGGAGTGAGCTTCCTCACATGTCGTCTATACACAGTCCATTTTTTACCAGCGTATATCAGCACTGGAAGTAAACTGATCTGTAAACTTTCAGCTTAACCTGTAAGATAATGTTATGACTGTCTTACTAATTTACTAACTAACTTACTAATTAACAGTCTGACTGACTTACTGGCTTACTAACTAACAGTCTGACTGACTTACTAGCTTACTAACTAACAGTCTGACTGACTTACTAGCTTACTAACTAACAGTCTGACTGACTTACTAGCTTACTAACTAACAGTCTGACTGACTTACTAGCTTACTAACAATGTTTGAATTACTAGCTTTCTAACTAACATATACTGACTGACTTATTTGCTTACTAATGAACTAATATACTAACAGACATACTAGCTTACTAATTAACTTAATACTGACTGACGTACAAGCTTACTAATAACTAACATATTGACCGATTAACTAGTTTACTAACATGCTGAATGACTTACTAACTAATATACTGACTGACATAGTGACTTACTAGCTTACTAATTAACTAACATAATGACTGACTTACTAGCTTCTTAATTAAATAACATACTGATTTACTAGCTTACTAATAACTAACTAATAACTACTGGCTGACTAACTAGCTTATTTACTAAAATACTGGCTGACTTACTAACTAATATACTAAATTACTAACTAACATACTGACTAACTTACTAGCTTACTAACATACTGACTAACTTACTAACTTACTAACTAACATACTGATTGACTTACTAGCTGATTAATTAACATACTGAATGACTAATTAATTTACTGACTAATTAACATACTGAATGATTTACTAACTGACTAATTAACATACTGAATGATTTACTAACTTACTAATTAACATACTGATTGAGTTTATAATTGACTAATTAGCATACTGATTGACTTGCTAATTTACTAACTGACTAATTAGCATACTGATTGACTTATTAACTTGCTAACTGAAAAATTAACATAATGATTGACGTACTAACTGACTAATTAGCATAATAATTGGCTTACTAAATAACTAACATACTGACTGACTTACTAGCTTACTAACATACTAACTAAATAACTAACTGACTAGCATACTGATTGACTTACTAGCTTACTAACTAACATACTGATTGACGTACTAGCTGATTAATTAACATAATGATTGACTTACCAATTTACTAACTGACTAATTAGTATACTGATTGACTTACTAACTTACTAATTAACCTACTAATTGACTTAATAACTGACTAATTAACATATTGAATGACTTACTAACTTATTAACTGACTAACTAACATACTGATTGACTTACTAACTTACTAACTGACTGACTAACTAACATGCTAATTGACTTATTGACTTACTAACTAACTGACTAACCTACTAACTAATATACTGACTGACTTACTGCTTACTAACCACACACGCTTGCGTATGTGGGTCTCACCAATGGCCCACTAGACAAACTACTCATGCAACAGAAAACTTTAGTCTATGACATGTATTTTTATTGAGGTTCTCTTATAAAATATTAATATAAATATGCTTTCCATGCTTTTATTTTGTTGTTATATTGTGTTTTATGCTTTGTTATTTTTATATATGCATGCGCCCTCTGTGATTGTGAGGGAGCCAGAGATGTACTGTACAGCAATGGAGAGGGGGAAAACTGACTGCACAGATTTTCCAATGGCTGAGGCCCATCATATTGGCTCAGTGACTCATTTTGTCTTGAAAAGTTTGATCAACATTGTCTTTAGCAATAGAGAAGCTCGGCATAACCAGTTAGCAATTGATGGCGGGGAATGAGCACTGTAAGCCATATCTTGGCTGCAGTGTCACGGAGCAGTGCACTCGTAGAAACCTACCTTCCTGGTGGTGTGATAGTTATTTTCTGGCTGGCTCTGGCTTGTAGTGGGTCAGAAATCCACAGACTTCCCAGCACTATAAAGTCATTACAAAAATTAATTACAAACGAGATCGGACGTCACATCAGTTATTAAGGTCCGCGGCAGGCAGTGGATAACCTGGCTGCTCTGGCTGAGTAATAAACTACTGGAGCGCATGAAAAACAATAACACAAACATCGACAAACAAAATACGCAACACAACATAAATTTTCAATATCTACGCAAGCCCCAAAATATTATAACAAGAAAACCTTGGAGGGAGAACTAACAGAACCAAGATTGTCATAAAACAAAGTCTTCAATCAAAGTTTAATGGCCACTCCCCCATTGGGGTTACCAGAACCGCAATAGGACAGGAAGATATATAGAGGAGCTCTGTGAAAGATACAAATTATGCACCAAAACTTCTGCATAGGAGCCATTTATCTGTCAGTCAACCTGACTTAATTATGTCTTCGTCTGATACAATGATGATGATGTTTCTCCTTCGCAGTCGAAGATGGACATGGCACGAAAAACAATAAATGTGATAAACAAGTAGAAACAAAAAAATTCGTGATTGTCTAATTTGGTTTATGAGTTCGTGCAAGGAAAGTTCTTGATTATCTAATTTGGTTTGTGAGTTCGTGCAAGGAAAGTTCTTGATTGTCTAATTTGGTTTGTGAGTTCGTGCAAGGAAAGTTATATTATTGCAATGCATGCAGAATGTTCGGGGTAGGAAGGTGTTCGAATTTGTTCTTCCGCTTACGTCGTTTGTAGAATGCCGGCAGTGTTCTTTCTTTTTCCAATTTAGTGAGGCCAGCAGTGATCTGGATGTGCCAAGCTGAGCGATCAAGGGCTGTAGTCTCCCAGGAGCTAGGATCGATGATGTAGTGCTTGAGATAATTTGTTAAGTTTTCCTTGAAGCACTTTTTCTGCCCTCCACTTGAACATTTACCATCGCACAGCTCCACATAGACTAATCTCTTTGGAAGGCGCTTGTCTGGCATACGGACGATATGACGAGTCCATCGGAGTTGGAACCTAGTCAGCAGGGCATGAATGCTTTGCATACGGGACTTTTGAAGGATTTCCGTGTCTTGTGCACGATTCTGCCAACGTACCCACATGAGGTTTTTTTAGATACCGAATGTGGAAAGAGGTAAGTTGTCGAGCGTATCTCGCATAGACAGTCCACGATGAAGCAGTATAATGCAGTGTTGGCAGAACCAATGCAATGTACGCGTCCAACTTAGTTGTCAAACTAAGACCACGTCTTATCCAGACGTTTGCAAGAAGGCTCCAGAATGTCGCACTGGCGCAAGCAATACGCAAGGCAACATTCTCGTCAATTTTCGCAGTGTACGATAGGGTGCTACAGAGATATACAAACGTATTGGCAGCATTGAGTTTTTATCCCTTTACTATGATTACTGGTTCTGTGTAGGGGAGACCTGGTGCTGGTTGATACATTATTAATGTCTTTGCGGTGCTGATAGTGAGACCGAACGCATTTGATATCTAATACTATTTCCGACCGAACACATTTGATATCTAATACTATTTCCGACCGAACACATTTGATATCTAATACTATTTCCGACCGAACGCATTTGATATCTAATACTATTTCCGATAGTAAACAGGCAAAAGAAAAGAAGTTCATGCTAAACTGCATGTCTTTCAGACTGGTAGCGTTTAGTGCAAAATCGTTGGCGAACAAGATGTCGCGAACAATGTCCGTCTTAGTTTTAGTCTTGGCCTTCAATCTACTAAGATTGAATAGTCCTCCGTCAGTTCGATAGCGGAAAAAAATTCCTGCACTGTTATTCCGTAAGACATAATTTAACATGGCAGAGAACACCATGCTGAAGAGCGTCGGAGCCAGCACGCAACCCTTTCTGACACCGTTACTTACTGGAAATAGGTTTGAGTGTGCGCCGCCATCTTGCACACAGGCTGTCATACCATCATGAACTAGCGATCCATGTTGGTGAATTTTTCGGGACATCCAAATTTGATCATGATCTTCCATAGTCCTTTCCGATTTACAGTCTCGAATGTCTTACTTAAGTCGACAATGGTGGTGCAGAAACCAATGTTCTGTTTGCGACACATTTTCTGTAGATGTCTGGCAGTGAATATCGTGTCAACCGTACCTCTACCCTGCCGGAATCAACATTGGCTCTCTGGGATGAGACCTGTCTCAAGATGGGTTTTGCAGTCCCCAAGCCAGGATCCGGCCTGCTACTATAGAGAGCAGGTATATTTCGGTGGTTGTCACAAGCTAGGCGACTTCCTTTTCTCTTGTATAGATGTATCATGGGAGCATCCTTAAGGTCTTGTGGTATCGCTTCCAGGTTCCACATTGTCTGGAAAAGCTCTGCGAGTTTAGCAGTCATAACAAGTCCACTGTCGGCGTAAACGTCATTTTTGACAACACAAGAGACAGAGACGTGGAGAAACATGATCGCTTACGCCATTCGGTTTGGCACTTGATTGGTTGATTGATTATTTATTCTGATTTTTCGTCGTTGATTTGATTAATCCATTGGAAATATTCTAGGCACAATTTTCCCGTAGTTTGCAATTACTATCGGGAAGGAAATCTCGCTAACGAACACCGTAAGGAGAACACATTCATTTTCGACGGTCATATTGGCGGAAACCTAACTATTGTTCTAACTATGAAGCCGAAATAACAGCACTAGAGTTGCCTTGTGCCACCTGAAGACCATATTTGATGCATTTCCATCAAAAGTCCAAAACATTGTGATTTTACAGACTCTATGTCCGCTATTCGGGCACTAGAATGTGATGGAGATTGTAAGCCTGAGCTAGATCAAATATATGACCATGTAAATCAGCTGCTTACATCTTATGAAGTCAGCATTGTTATGTAGTGTATTCCGTGCCACTAAAATACACCTGGCAATAGCAAGACAGACATAGAACAAAGATGGGAGCACAACAATAACAGCTATATACACAAACAATTATGCTATGCACACAGTTAAAATGATGTTGAAATCTGTGGAAAAAGAGAACTTGATGAAAAGATGGGCCATGGGAAACACTGGGAGGGAAATCTATAAATATATGACAAGCCCAAATCCTAAAGACAATATCAGCCTACTGGGAAGGAAAGACCAGAGTATCATCTTTCGACTTCGCACACATGTACATCTTAACAATAACGTGAACAGAGTACAACCACAACACACTCCAGGTGCCAGCTGTGCACTCATCCATATGAAACTGTTGACCACCAACTTTTTGAATGTTCAGCCCTGGATGACGTCAAGAAAATGCTTCTCCCTCCAGGGCCAGATAAATGGAACACCTTATACAGAACAAAACAACAGGTCACAAACACATGCATACATCACACAATGACATTGGGTCAAAGGACATGAGCCCATGGACCGCCGAATCAGGAATCAACCAACCAACCAACAACTTACTAACTAACTCACTAACTAACAGACATACTTATTAGCTTACTAACTAACGTATTGCCTGACTTACTAACTTACTAACACGCATACTGGTTGATTAACTAACATACTAACAAACTGACTGATTTACTAATTTATTAACTAACTAACTGACCAACTAACTTACTGATCGTCTTATAAACGTACTGGCTGACATAGTAACATACCGGATGACTTACTACCGTACTAACATATTGAATAACTTACTAGCTTACCAACTAACTTATTAACTTACTAACATATTGACTAACTTACTAGCTTACTAACTAACGTACGAACTAACATACTGACTGACTTACAAACTGATTAACTAACTAACTTTACTAACTAACATGCTGACTGAATTACTAACTAACTTATTAACAAACTTCTCTGATTCATTCATACAGACAATTTCGATGAGTTGAGTCAGGTTAGCTGTAAAATATTAATCATCAATGTGTGACTCTTTCTTGCAAGAATGAACTGCGTTAGACAGCTATTCCGCTGAAGATGGATGTGCCGGGCCATTTGAGCAAATAAAACTGCGACACAACGCATTTCCATTATCTGGACTACATCCTATTGGGAATCTAGTAGGACCATGTTCCTGCTACAAGAGGGATCCAGCGGCTGTTCGATAATTAACTCTGAAGAAGAAGACAGTTGTAAAATGTGAAATTCCTTTCACGTTCATCATCATTAAGTGCCGTCTCCGCAACGAAGGTTGTCTGCAACGTATCTCCAAAATCTCCTGTCTCTTGTCTTGGTGGTGCACTCTGCTAGACTGTAACCTGTTCATCTTGTGATGTAACTCTCCCACTTGTATCTCTGCCTACCTCTTGCTCGCTTCCCTTTGACTTTACCCTCAAGTAAGGTCTTCAATAGGGTGTCATGTCTTTTAATGTGTCCAAAGTATTTTATTTGCCTGATCTTTATTTCTCTTAGTAGTTCTTTCTTCATATTAAGTGTCTTTAGCACCTCTTTATTTGTTTTCTTCTCTTTCCATGATGCTCTCCCTATTCTTCTATATACCCACATCTCAAAGGCATCAATTTTGTCTTCTAATTGTTTATTTAGTGTCCATGTTTCTGAGCCATACATTAATATGGAATAGATGTAGCATTTTATAATTCTCATTTTTAACTTCTTGGTAATTTGTTTAGATATTAATAATTTCCTCATGCCATTGAAGGTACTTTTAGCCATTCCTATTCTCCTTTTAACTTCTGTTTCACATCTGCCATCATTTGTGACTATGTGTCCAAGATATTGACACTGTTTTACTTGTTGTTGTTTCTCTCCCTGTATGTTTATGTTTATCTCCTGTTCTTCTGTGTCTTTGCTGATTATCATGGTTTTTGTTTTTTGAATGTTTATATCCAGTCCATATTCATTACTTGATTTATTGACTTGATCTATTAGTCTTTGTAGTTCATGTTCACTTTCTGCTAAAAGAACAGTGTCATCTGCATATCTAATGTTGTTTATTATTTTCCCATTGATCTTGAGTCCTGGTATTTCTTCTATATTTTTAAAGATATTCTCTGTGTAGATATTAAATAGGCTTGGCGATAAAATGCATCCTTGTCTTACCCCTCTTCTTATTTCTATGTATGGAGAGTAGCTGTTTTCACACCTTATTGATGAAGTTTGTTCCCAATATATGTTTCTAATCAGCCTGATGTCTTTTCCATCTATGCCTATTTCTTGAAGACATTTGATTAATTTTTCATGTTGAACTCTGTCAACATTACTCGTTACTCGAGTAATAACTGAACTTGTACACATGTGAAACCATATTTCATGTGTTCTTTATGTTAATTTGTCACAGTGATAATTACATGATTAAACTTAGCGTATTTTCTTATGACCTGCTGACTCAAACAGTGCTTTTTCAAAGAAATTTTCAATCTTCTGCTGATGTCAAGATGTTCTCTGTAAATATTAGATGCATTTTCTACTTTTACTTGTAAGGTACAATTTCAGAACGAAATAAAACCGAACACGCATGCAGCGAGATATCTTTAACTTTGCGCGGAGGAAGTTCAAATAAAATATGTTTATGAAATTGAAATCAATAATCAAAATGTCAAGATTGTATAAAATAATAATGTATACTAATTTTACGTTTAAATTTATATAATTTGTATTAAAAAAATATTTATTTTATACGTTATAGCACTGTTTACGTCAACTTTGTATTAGTTCCTCATCTGTTCTTCTTGTGAACAACTATAAATACCCCTCCACCTTCCCTAATTTGTTCGTGTTATTTTTGAACAGTCTAATAATAGGTGATTCTAAAAAAACATACTTGAAGTTTATGTATATGATATACAAACATAGATGAAGTTTATATACATGATATACAAACAGAGAAGGAGGAGGTTATATACATGATATACAAACACAGAGGGAGTTTATATACAGGATATACATACATAGATGAAGTCTAAGTGTAATGTCTTAGACAATGTCTAATAGTAAATGTCATCACGAACATCGAGAATCATGCGCAAGCCATCGAAGTTGAAAGGTTAACATATTGAGTATAATGAGAGGGCAGCACAGAGCAGCGTCATGTGACAATGACTAGCTTGGAGAAAATGGTATATGGAAACTGTAACTAAAGTATTTTTGAACTCGAGAACAAGTTTCTAGCACTAGGTGCTACTAAATATGTGTAGAGACTTCGACGAGGTGGTCACGATGTCGGTGCTACTAAATATGTGTAGAGACTTCGACGAGGTGGTCACGATGTCGGTGAATGAAATCTAAGCTCAGACGGTGAAATAATTCCAGCTAAACTCTACTGCTGAGTGTTTCCATTGTCGGAACCATACTGACAGTTTAAAAATATCCCGTACTCGATGAGCACTGGGACAATGTGTCTAATTACGCGAGACAAGGTCACTGGCAGCGGAACACCTCGTTCGAAAAAGACGTAGTTGACTTAAGCCTAAATCCCTGATTATCGACTCCTAGGAAACTGTCATGGAGGGAGATGTTTAGGCCTGTAAAATGTCAAGGCACTGTAGGTGATAAACTATCACGGCGTAGAGTCGATACACATCTTTTGTTTGGCTGTCACAGACAAGGACATCTCACCCGAATTAAGCACATGGCAAAATCGAATGTAGTTGGCCGGAAGACGCAAAATAACGCAATTCCGACGTGAAACTGGCAGCAAAACGTAACTGATACTCTCCAACGGACATTACACAAACGTGAGTGACATTCTCCGGCGGACATCACACAAACGTGAGTGACACTCTCCGGCGGACATCACACAAACGTAAGTGACACTCTCCGGCGGACATCACACAAACGTGAGTGACACTCTCCGGCGGACATCACACAAACGCTCGTTGTGGTTATCAGAGAGCAAACGGAGAAGAAGAAAAATTATGATTTATGTATATCTGTGTGAGCTGTTGTTTTAGTACAAAGATTCCTAAGCGGCATGTCTACGGGTCTCAACAATGACCAACCCGACAAACCACCTATCCGGTATGCCTTGAAGTCACAACAATGGCCCACCTGATAAACTACATATGCAGCATGTATTTAAGTATCATCAATGGTCCATCCGACTAACCATCTATGCGGCATATCTGCGTGTCTCACCATTAGCCCTCTTGAGAATAGGAGAGCTCATGCTTGCCCGGATGGCAATCAATTCTCATCCTCTCTTTAGACTCAACAACCTGAAGCCACCCCTAATATAGTTTTTCAGATATAACACACAAGCCGTGGTATATATATCTCCAGGGAGCGTCACGAGGAGGTACTTATGCTCTTGTTATCTGCAAACCCCGAGAAACACACGAGAGCAATGAAAAGCTTTTGCACACGTTGTATTTACTTTGTTATTAGTACTAAACGCCATGCTCTATTCTCCTAATCCAGAAAACACACGTCTCTACATGTTTGCCGAAGCAGCTTCATGGGGATTCTTCTATTTCAGTATCAAACCATTTTAGACATTGAGAAGTCGTTTAATTGCCAAGTCGTTCAATGAGAAATTCTTCTAATCCCTCTCAGAATAAAGTGCTAATATAAGTGCCTGAATCTGAAACATAAAGTACTCGTCCAATCTCTCTCATATTAAACTGGTAAGATATATGCCTGAATCTGAAGTACTCTTCTAATCCCTCTCAGAATAAAGTACTAAAATAAGTGTCTGAATCTGAAGACATTTTCGAATCCCTCTCAGAATAAACTGGCACGATGTGCGAACATGAAGTTCCTACTAGGGCCAGTAGTCCAATTGTTCATACTTCTTCTTTCTTCTCAGCGTTCATTCTCAAACTCCCGCTGGATCTCTAACTACAAAATCTGGACCTTTGGACCTGGCACATTCGATTTCGGCATGACTTCTGATTTACTTTCACATTATATGTCATGAGATCGGACAGCCAAATACATCCCTAAAACGTCAAGTCCCAGGCAGCACACAGTTACTTGTCTTCTTCAACAGCTCTCTTTCTGGTACCTCTTATTGGCACATTTTTATTCAACTTTTTCCTGTTTAAATGAAATTCTTTCTATTAGTTTTTTTTTATATCCATATCTTAAAGACGTTCATTCGGTGCAAATGACCAGTGGTCTGTGTTCAATTAAAACCTCATTCCTTAACCAATGACCAGTGGTCTGTGTTCAATTAAAACCTCATTCCTTAACCAATGACCAGTGGTCTGTGTTCAATTAAAACCTCATTCCTTAACCAATGACCAGTGGTCTGTGTTCAATTAAAACCTCATTCCTTAAACAAAGACCAGTGGTCTGTGTTCAATTAAAACCTCATTCCTAAAACAATGACCAGTGGTCTATATTCAATTAAAACCTCATTCCTAAAACAATGACCAGTGTTCTATATTCAATTATGACCTCATTCGTAGAGCAATGACCAATGGTCTGTATTCAGTTATGACCTCATTAGTAGTGCAATGACCAAATACATGTATACATTGCAACATCCATACACTTGCTGTTCACGATATCCTTGTTATAAGTCAACAAATGAGTAGTCTTAGATTCAACACTGGGGTTATTTCTTCACATTTACCACATGACATCGACACCCACGACCTCAATCACTTTCTATGTCCAATCTGTTAGGATTTATGGCGACTGGTTAAAGAGAACTGGCTCCAAACTTTCTGGAAAGAATTCACCGACCAGTTTGATTTGTAACACTGATATAGGAATGTTCGCAAGTTGTGAACAGTGACAAGACGGACTCTATTTTTAGAAGTCATTCACATACCGAGTCATGGACACTACAGTCAAGTAATACACATACCGACTCATGGACACTACAGTCAAGTAATACACATACCGCCTCATGGACACTACAGTCAAGTAATACACATACCGAGTCATGGACACTACAGTCAAGTAATACACATACCAAGTCATGGACTCTACAGTCAAGTAATACACATACCGAGTCATGGACACTACAGTCAAGTAATACACATACCGAGTCATGGACACTACAGTCAAGAAATACACATACCGAGTCATGGACACTACAGTCAAGTAATACACATACCGAGTCATGGACACTACAGTCAAGTAGTACACATACCGAGTCATGGACACTACAGTCAAGTAATACACATACCGAGTCATGGACACTACAGTCAAGTAATACACATACCGAGTCATGGACACTACAGTCAAGTAATACACATACCGAGTCATGGACACTACAGTCAAGTAATACACTCGTGTAATTCAGACTGGGAAACATCTCTCTAAAGTGACGCTATTTGACTTTTTTCCGAAGTTTACATAGAGTTTTCGCCACAAACTGACCAATAAAATCATAAGAAAAGTCGAGTACCGTTACGTTAGAGCGATGATTCCTGGTGAATCCATATGATTCTATAGTTAAAGGATTGGGTACATACCACGTTATAGCGATATCTACTATCTTGCGTGGTTGGTTGCTGATGTAGTTGCTGATTGGTTTATAATGACTGTCTATCGCATGCGGTAATGACAACAGTTTCAGAATTATGTTGTTTTATATATGGTTTTTATAATGCCAATGAATGTTTTTAAGATGCCATAGAGGCTAATGTAATATCCTATCAACTGACACCACTACTTACACATCCGTACTTCAGTATAACAACTAAACAAATATTAATAAATCACATTTTTATACCCATTTTGTGCTATCAATGACAAACATGGACACTTTCCAGACCAAGAGAGTTAGATTACAACATATGGGATAAGGCGCTTGAGAAGGATCGTATATCCAAGAATGGATAGAATGCGAAAGGTGGCATTAGAGAAATCGTAGGAACTACACCAGTCAATGACTACATCAAGAGACAACAAGTCGCAGGAACTACACCAGTCAATGACTACATCAAGAGACAACAAGTCGCAGGAACTACACCAGTCAATGACTACATCAAGAGACAACAAGTCGCAGGAACTACACCAGTCAATGACTACATCAAGAGACAACAAGTCGCAGGAACTACACCAGTCAATGACTACATCAAGAGACAACAAGTCGCAGGAACTACACCAGTCAATGACTACATCAAGAGACAACAAGTCGCAGGAACTACACCAGTCAATGACTACATCAAGAGACAACAAGTCGCAGGAACTACACCAGTCAATGACTACATCAAGAGACAACAAGTCGCAGGAACTACACCAGTCAATGACTACATCAAGAGACAACAAGTCGCAGGAACTACACCAGTCAATGACTACATCAAGAGACAACAAGTCGCAGGAACTACACCAGTCAATGACTACATCAAGAGACAACAAGTCGCAGGAACTACACCAGTCAATGACTACATCAAGAGACAACAAGTCAAATAGTTTGAATGTTAATGAGGATGAAGCCTGATTACCTCCCGTTGACAGCGTATAATATCCGGGATGAGGGCAAGAGGACGACCACAATGCAAATAGATCGACAATATCAGAAACATTCTACAAGCCCATGGAATTACATCAACAGCTTGACATTTAGCAATATATCATAGACTTCAGCTCAACACGACGCTTCACTGCACATGTGGCTTAAACAAGACAAGACACATTCTTGCATTTCTCTGATGTGTGCGGAGATAACTGTTCAATTCTGGCCTAGAATCCCCTACCATATTTATGACACATATGGTCATGATTAAACATATTTTGTACCGTCTTTTATTTTCTCTATGATATTTGATGCGTCTAATCGATTGAAGGAGCTCTACTGCTATCTCCGAGGCACATTCTGCTATTCTGAGTGACAGATTCACATAATGTGACGTCGATTCTGAAGTGTTTGAAGACACTTTAAGAGACTTTGATGCGTTTATTCTGTCAATTGGTCAGTTATTTTGACATCAAGAGCTCGACATACATCAGTCATTGAGGTTATTTTTGTCACGAATACGCATCTCCGTTGGACCTTCTTCAGTATTGTATGAACATTTGCACACCAAAGACGGATATGTCGGGCAATGGGCGCAAATAAAACGGCGACACAAAGCATTTCCATTCTCTGGACTACTTCCTGCTGGAAATCTAGTAGGACCATGGTGACCTTGAGAATGACCGGTGAAGAGAAGAAAGAAAGCAAAAATAGACAAATACATTATGTTAATCACATAAACAGGTGTGACGCTCGTTGATAATTATACTTAAAGGAGGAAAGGTTGTCAGGAAATAAGCAAGCAAAGATACAAGTGGGAATGAAACACAAAATTGATACATAACAGTTTGTAAAGAAACTGGCAGAAGTTGAAAGTTGATGATATCTAACTTTCGCTGAAAAAATAATGTGGGAGAGTTTCAAATCACCGACCTGAAAAGTGCGCAAATAACTGATTCACTGTGATTTACATTGTGATTTACATTGTGATTTACACTGATTTATTTTGTGAACTTCTCTGCTGTTCGTATCGTATTAAACGATTAAGGAAGGTAAAGCCCTGGTTTGACAATATATTTCCATAGGATTGGGGGGGGGGTTAATTTCATCATCAGTTAATATAGAGAATAAGAGAAGACACATACAAGTACGAATAATCAGAGAGGAGATGGACACTCAATGAAATAGTTCAATTGAGAATCAAGTGTTATAGATGACCTCTACACATTTTCTATATAGAGAGAATAAGTCAAATGTTAACGTTAGACATAATGTAGAGATACATTAACGTTCAACCAGAAACATACAGGCCCCCAAGAAATACTTACTTACTATAGTTAACAGACGAAAACTTGCATGGTTTGGATATTTCTGCCGCAATGATTTCCCGTCAAAGCAATCACGGAGGGGGCAGTCAAATGGGGAAAACGCAGAGAAAGACAAAGAAATTCCAGGACAGACATCATTAGAAATGGTATCGTTCACATTTGTTCTATAGTGCGATTAAAAATAGTTGCCCACACATTCCCTTTAATATCTCAATAACCAGTAAGCGGAATTTAAGGTTTTTTTCATAGCATTTTAAATATTGAAAGACAAGAAATTTATACATTGTATTTCACCAGGTGTTGCCATTCGCACGTCGCGGCATCTTCCTTTGATGTGTGTGAATGTTTGACTATTAAAGTGACAGAAGAAATTAATTGAACAATAATTTTTCAAAATAGACTATGAGGCTTATCTGTGGCTTAGACGTAACACACATTTTCTGAATTTTCTGTAGAATTATTTACAACTAAATAAATGTATTGGTAAATTCACGAGAAACTTTTCTTTGAAAAGCAATTTTGTGCATGTCTCACAAAAGTACTTACCTTTAATGTACTTGATTCTTTAGATAGGCAGCAGATCAAGTGGTTTGGCCACATTATGAGAATGCATCACGAAAAGTTGCCCGTACAGGCATATAACCAAATGAGATCAGGGTACAAGGCCAGAGGAAAACCACGGAAAATATGGATAGAAAACGTCAGGGATATCCAGAACAGACACGGTCATAGCACATTCGAGGCCATACATCTGGCTTTTGAACGCAAGCTCGAGCTCCAACCACCCCTAAGCTTAACGGCAAGAGTGGATAACAAACCACATGGGGAAAGACAATAGACAATAGATTCTTTATCAGATCAAGCAACATGACACTAGGAGCATAACTATAAATGTTCTGCTCTCCATCCCCTAACCCATCGCAAGGTGAATAAACTCAGTGTCCCAGTGATCCGGTGGTTACTATTGCAATACTCATGTACCCTGACTGTTGTTGCATCTATTGCAGTACTCCTGTACCTGACTGTTGTTGCATCTATTGCAGTACTCCTGTACCTGACTGTTGTTGCATCTATTGCAGTACTCCTGTACCTGACTGTTGTTGCATCTATTGCAGTACTCCTGTACCTGACTGTTGTTGCATCTATTGCAGTACTCATATTCCATGACTGTTGTTGCATCTATTGCAGTACTCATATTCCATGACTGTTGTTGCATCTATTGCAGTACTCATGTACCCTGACTCTTGTTGCATCTATTGCAGTACTCATGTACCCTGACTGTTGTTGCATCTATTGCAGTACTCATGTACCCTGACTGTTGTTGCATCTATTGCAGTACTCCTGTACCCTGACTGTTGTTGCATCTATTGCAGTACTCCTGTACCCTGACTGTTGTTGCATCTATTGCAGTACTCATGTACCCTGACTGTTGTTGCATCTATTGCAATACTCATGTACCCTGACTGTTGTTGCATCTATTGCAGTACTCATGTACCCTGACTGTTGTTGCATCTATTGCAGTACTCATGTACCCTGACTATTGTTGCATCTATTGCAGTACTCCTGTACCTGACTGTTGTTGCATCTATTGCAGTACTCATGTACCCTGACTGTTGTTCCATCTATTGCAGTACTCATGTACCCTGACTGTTGTTGCATCTATTGCAGTACTCATGTACCCTGACTGTTGTTGCATCTATTGCAGTACTCATGTACCCTGACTGTTGTTGCATCTATTGCAGTACTCATGTACCCTGACTGTTGTTGCATCTATTGCAGTACTCCTGTACCTGACTGTTGTTGCATCTATTGCAGTACTCATGTACCCTGACTGTTGTTGCATCTATTGCAGTACTCCTGTACCTGACTGGTGTTGCATCTATTGCAGTACTCATGTACCCTGACTGTTGTTGCATCTATTGCAATACTCATGTACCCTGACTGTTGTTGCATCTATTGCAGTACTCATATTCCATGACTGTTGTTGCATCTATTGCAGTACTCATATTCCATGACTGTTGTTCCATCTATTGCAGTACTCATGTACCCTGACTGTTGTTGCATCTATTGCAGTACTCATGTACCCTGACTGTTGTTGCATCTATTGCAGTACTCATGTACCCTGACTGTTGTTGCATCTATTGCAGTACTCCTGTACCCTGACTGTTGTTGCATCTATTGTAGTACTCATGTACCCTGACTGTTGTTGCATCTATTGCAGTACTCATGTACCCTGACTGTTGTTGCATCTATTGCAGTACTCATGTACCCTGACTGTTGTTGCATCTATTGCAGTACTCATGTACCCTGACTGTTGTTGCATCTATTGCAGTACTCCTGTACCTGACTGTTGTTGCATCTATTGCAGTACTCATGTACCCTGACTGTTGTTGCATCTATTGCAGTACTCATGTACCCTGACTGTTGTTGCATCTATTGCAATACTCATGTACCCTGACTGTTGTTGCATCTATTGCAGTACTCATATTCCATGACTGTTGTTGCATCTATTGCAGTACTCATGTACCCTGACTGTTGTTCCATCTATTGCAGTACTCATGTACCCTGACTGTTGTTGCATCTATTGCAGTACTCATGTACCCTGACTGTTGTTGCATCTATTGCAGTACTCCTGTACCTGACTGTTGTTGCATCTATTGCAGTACTCATGTACCCTGACTGTTGTTGCATCTATTGCAGTACTCATGTACCCTGACTGTTGTTGCATCTATTGCAGTACTCATGTACCCTGACTGTTGTTGCATCTATTGCAGTACTCATGTACCCTGACTGTTGTTGCATCTATTGCAGTACTCATGTACCCTGACTGTTGTTGCATCTATTGCAGTACTCATATTCCATGACTGTTGTTGCATCTATTGCAGTACTCATATTCCATGACTGTTGTTCCATCTATTGCAGTACTCATGTACCCTGACTGTTGTTGCATCTATTGCAGTACTCATATACCCTGACTGTTGTTGCATCTATTGCAGTACTCCTGTACCTGACTGTTGTTGAATCTATTGCAGTACTCATGTACCCTGACTGTTGTTGCATCTATTGCAGTACTCCTGTACCTGACTGTTGTTGCATCTATTGCAGTACTCCTGTACCCTGACTGTTGTTGCATCTATTGCAGTACTCCTGTACCTGACTGTTGTTGCATCTATTGCAGTACTCATGTACCCTGACTGTTGTTGCATCTATTGCAGTACTCCTGTACCTGACTGTTGTTGCATCTATTGCAGTACTCCTGTACCTGACTGTTGTTGCATCTATTGCAATACTCATATTCCATGACTGTTGTTGCATCTATTGCAATACTCATATTCCATGACTGTTGTTGCATCTATTGCAATACTCATATTCCATGACTGTTGTTGCATCTATTGCAGTACTCATATTCCATGACTGTTGTTGCATCTATTGCAGTACTCATATTCCATGACTGTTGTTGCATCTATTACAGTACTCCTGTACCTGACTGTTGTTGCATCTATTGCAGTACTCATATTCCATGACTGTTGTTGCATCTATTGCAGTACTCATATTCCATGACTGTTATTGCATCTATTGCAGTACTCATATTCCATGACTGTTGTTCCATCTATTGCAGTGTGAAAGTTCAGACAGGAACATTCGGGAACAGTGGCTGGATGCAATGAAGATTCCTGTGTGTGTAAAGTGACTTTTATTTTTGTGCCGGGACATGCAGGAGTTCGGGGTAATACGAGAACAGATTGGTTGGCCGCACACTGCTACTACGGCTGTTGGTGGGGCGATGGATCGGGCAGATATTTTGGACGCCATACGGGTAAACACACGAACAAATGACAGTATAAGTGACGATGATTTGTTCCATAACTAGAATAAGGGGGCTTGGTTTGAAATGTTGTGTCGCTAGAATGGAGTGGTGTCGTGGGCGATAAAAAATGATGAACGATCAACCGCGTACTGAGACCGACAGTCAACGTGTAATGGTGGATACACTGAATGAGAGATCTGAGCACCTATGGACTTGTCCGGAGTGCGGTGACGATGATCTAACTACTAATTAACTAACTAACTAACTAACTAGCTAACTAACTAACTAACTAACTATCTAACTAACTAACATCCATTGCAATATTCATACACCTTGACTGTTGTTGCATCTTTTACAATACTCATGTAACCTGGCTGCTGTTTTATGCAACTAATAAGGTGTTCCCATTTCACAACTGTTTGTTTTTTCATCTATTGCGTACTCATATACTCTGATTGTTGTTGCATCTATTGTATTACTCATGTAGCCTCGACTGTTGGAGCATCGAATGCAGTAAGTATTTACTTGCTGATAAAAGGCATATACCCCGACTGCATGTTCATGCACCCAATTCAGTACCCCTAAAACTTGAGGGTTATATTTGGTATAGATTCATTCATTTCACAATGCACAAGGATAAGCAATGAGACTAGTGAAACTAATTTGAACTGAAAAGATTCTTTCAAATTATGTACACTGACCGTTTGCAACGTGGTGTGCTGTGGTGCATTTTATTAAACATACAGTCTTTGTTGTATTTTCTATAACGTTCTTCTTTGCTTTTTTTAATTAGTTGCTGATATTTCTACTCGATACAACAATATCTATGTCCTCCTGTTCCCATGTCTCCAAAACATTTCCCTGTATCTTGTATTCGTACTCAGAGTTTGCAGAACCTTATACAGAAAATTAGGTCTCCGTAAAGAAGGTCCTTTTGTATTCTGGCATAATCCAACCCTCCTAGTGTTTTACAGTCAAATAAGTCTTCATAGACTAAGCATTGACAATAATTTGATATCTGTTCTGTCCAGTATCTCATCGTTAGTATAATAGTAATAATATTAATACCAACAATACTAGTTTTCCTACCAAAATATTTCATCAGTACAACATAAAAGTTTAAGAAAACTATAGAAATAATTAGAATATAATTAGAATTTCAGCTGATGTTTATCTATAAAACCGACCCTTTTTATGACATCACAAATTCTCTGCGAAATCTTAGTCTCTCAAAGCCCGTGGTATTAATCTGTTGGAGGATTATTCGGTAGAAAGATTTTGTAAATGCTGTACGGAAAATCTCAACTACTTTTAGTAACAACCGACTCTGTGCTTTGTCCTTTTGTACGTCTAGATGGCTAAGGTTTTTTACACTGATCTCATGCAGTCACCTATCTAGTAATATCAAAATTTTGTTCGTGCTTTTCATTTACTGGCGACGCACAGCGGTACGTAATCTGTCGCATCAGCGACATAAGTGAATGTGTGAAATTAATAGGCAGGAATATTCTTGAAAATAAATTGGTAAATACCTTACGTGAAACAACGTTCACTTTTTTAATAACAATTACACTTTCTGTGAAGCCCGCATTTCGTCTTGTATCTTTACATCCATAATGTACATCAGAGGTTGTAGTTGATCACAATCTCAATTAATTGTTATGACCACAGCTCTAACATCACCAAATTGGGCTCGCGTCGGAATTTGAAAACCGGTTACCTCATCATAAGAGGTCATTATTTATTTTAATATTAACATTCGCATCCGTGCTGACTTATTATGTCTATTTGCTCAAATCCCTATCGAGGGAAGTTTCTTGTGGTAGATATGAGATCTTCAAATCCCTATCGTGGGAAGTTTCTTGTGGTAGATATGAGATCTTCAAATCCATATCGTGGGAAGATTCTTGTGGTAGATATGAGATCTTCAAATCCCTATCGTGGGAAGTTTCTTGTGGTAGATGTGAGATTCTAAAACGACACCAATGGTACAAAAACTCTGTGTGACAGGGCCCATTCACATCCGAGCTGTCTTGAGAGCAATCTCTAATGAAGATCATTGTCTTGAGTGCAAGCTCCGAGCAGGATCATTGTCTCTTAGTGCAAGCTCCGAGCAGGATCACTGTCTTGAGTACAAGCTCCACGCAGGATCATTGTCTCTTAGTGCAAGCTCCGAGCAGGATCACTGTCTTGAGTACAAGCTCCACGCAGGATCATTGTCTCTTAGTGCAAGCTCCGAGCAGGATCACTGTCTTGAGTATAAGCTCCACGCAGGATCATTGTCTCTTAGTGCAATCTCCAAGCAGTACCAGTGTCTCTTAGTGCAAGCTCCGAGCAGGATCATTGTCTTGAGTACAAGCTCCACGCAGGATCATTGTCTCTTAGTGCAATCTCCAAGCAGTACCAGTGTCTCTTAGTGCAATCTCCAAGCAGTACCATTGTCTCTTAGTGCAAGCTCCGAGCACTATCACTGTCTTGAGTGCAAGCTAAATCAAGTTCAATAAGGATTCAAGATGTCCTATGTATGCCAAAAGACTGTGAAAGATAAAGCTGGAATTTTGCTGAAGCAGAAAGCTCACCCTGATCGCCATGGAACTTCGTTATGATGGATGCAGTATGATGTGGGAAAGACTGATAAGTGAAGTGTGACAAAAAGAAATAATCACATTCTCTGACATGGTCATAGGGAATATAGCATATAACCATAATGAATAAAACATTCTGTAAATAGTGTACATCTAAGACTAGCTGAAATGCTGCAAGTGTTACAGTGTACCTGACTGCACTAGCCGAAGTACTGTCATCCAAGTATTCTCTAGATAACTAGATGTCCAGCAGGAGCAGCAGATCTCAGTTATATACTTCTCGTGCATGGAAAGATCAGAACAAATATTACGGATATCATGACATGTAGACTTACCTGCAAATCTGTCCAAACCTCATTATAAAATATATTTCAAAATGTTAAAAAGAAAAAAGTTACAACTCACAAGACGTGCAGATTTGACAAAGTAGCATACGTTATCAAAATGACAACTCACTACTCTAAATAGAAGACGATCTGTTAAGTTATGTCAGCAATAATGTCTACTTGGATTACTTTGGACTCCAGGTCATTATCCCAATCTAGTATTGCTGAGGATCACTCTAGTTTGGTACATATTCCATTGTCACTTAAGAAGAACAAGCTAAATCTTGTTACTTAGTTAGTCGTCGGATCATCATCACTGTAAACTGGACACGTCCATAGCTGCTCCAATCTTTCATTGAGTGTATCCGCCATTACACTTCTGCTGACAGTACCTGTGCTATGCTGGTTGACCATCATTTTTCTGCGCCCTCCAAAATGATCACTTCTAGCAACACCGCATTTCACTCCCTTATCTGTTGGACAGTCAAGTAGGTATCGCATAGCTCTTGTCGATGTGTCTCTTGTGCACCCAAATATGATACGTATTCCTGCATTATGGATTCTATCAAGTCTTTCGATCTGCGTTTGGCTAAGAGTCAGAATTGCCAATGCAAACTCCACCACAGCCACAACCAAACCCTGGTACAAAAGAAATAACAACCTCTGCTCACACTGCTAAATCTTGTACTGGCTTCAAGCACTTGTTCAAATATTTCAAACAATTAATGTACATACATCCTATTTCAAACGATTACTATACATATATCTTATATCAAATAATTACTGTACATATATGTTATTTCTCCACAGAAGTTATTACATTTAATTAATTATATTTTATTTTGAAATAGTAGCTATTGAAATTTAACTATGGTTTTCAATAACATTAAAGTACCACACAGAGTATCGTCAGATCGCTTAAACTGGACATTATTGGTTTCTGCCATAAGTACCATATTCGTGGCTGAAGGAACATAGATAGATAGAGCCTTCAGAAGCAGAAAGTTGTCTGTCAAACAATCAACAAATATATATTTATTTTTTTTGGGTTGGGGGGGGGGAGACGATCAATTTTTATAGTCAATTTTTATAGTTATAATAAGGAAAATTCAAATACAAATGCGGAAAGTTAAAACCCCGACATTTTATATTATTTTTTTTTTAAACCCGGCATAACCTAAATTTATTGAATAAATAAGAGGACATGCTCGGGGATAAAAGCACGTATGATGAACCTGTTATGGATACCATTATCGATATTGAGACTGCTTATTTTTGATACATCGAAACATTGCTTGTGAGTCTGATAAACAACCGCTTTAGTAAATAAAGTCTCGGCGTGTCATTTTATGGTGGCTGGCTAGGCTTATAAAGCATGTATCAACAAGTAATGAAACATTGACTGTTCAAAGTTCTCATTTTAATGGAACTAGACATAAAAAACCCCCATATTATTAGAAAATAATCCAAGATTATAAGTATGATCGAAAAATCCCAGACATGTGGGAAAAAGGCTTAAGAGTGGTAACACTGATTTGGACAGCGAAGCTCGTTTCTACAATATAATAATTTGTGGGAATTGAAAAAAAAATGATTACCTCATTTCGTGGACAATCCGTTATTCAAGAAAAATTATAGCGGAGCATTCAACAAGAAAAATATTTCCTGTCCTTGGCCTGATGAACTCTAAAAACAAACAAAAAAATACCACTACCATTTTTTTTTAGACCAAAGAAAATCTTTAAGAAAACATGTCTAGAGATTTTCCAGAATTCCTGACAAATTTGTTCGTCTTGTGATCTTAATAACAGCTAAAGAAAAAAAATTATAAAGGGAAACAAACGACTGATAACAGTGGAGGAAGGGAAAGAATAGTCCATCACAATGTCACTCTCGAGTAAATGGCGCGAGCCGAGGAGATCTGAGCCGAGCTGCGCAGCAGAAAATAGGGTACATTCGTTTATCTAGACGCCTAATTTGCATAAGTATCTTCCTGGCTTTCGTCTGCCTTTCTCTTCCGTTTTGTTTGGTTTTTCTTAGCTTTATTATTGTCCCGATATCTATGTCTTTACTTTCTTATTTCTTCGTTCATTCCAATTTATTTTTTTTAATACATTTATGTATGTCTTGTATATGATATATTCCTGGACTTTTCGTGTATTTTTGCAACCCTTATTTCTATTTCCAACTATTTATCACTGTCCCAATGGAATATTGGAGCTATTTCACGCTCCGCCCCACCCCCTTACGTACACTACCTTAATTTTTGGTGCGGCACCCCTGCGTATTGCTTCGGCACTTCTTTCCTGGGCAGTCGCCCTGGTCACCACTATCTAGTTTCGGCGATGTCTGTTATATATTTTCCGCTTTCGGAAGGTCGCACCAGTGACTCATTCTATCTTTTCGCTGAAACCCATTGTTGCCTTACGGCGTAAGGGGAAGAAGAGTTTTCTGGAGGAGGACCTCTTGAGTGCTGCGTATATTGTGGAATTTGTCGCCTCTATTAAATCAGTGGTCCATTGTTTTCATCGTTGGCCTCTAAGTGTGCCATCGCTGTATCTGTGTATCATAGCTTGCTGTGGTATGCTGTCTGATGGTAGTCTGCTGAAGTGTGCAAACCATTTGATATGTTGTCTCTTGATGTATTCTAAAATTTGGGTTGTGCCGGTTTTTTTGTCGGATGTCCTCAAGTAACTCATTAGTCTAACCATTCTGCAACAACACTACGCTAGTAGATATAATAAATAAGTAAAGTTCCGTTTATCGTGACATTGAGGAGTATTGAGATAATGCCATCTTAGACCCATGACTCATTAGTCTAACCATCCTGTAGCGACACACCATTAGAAGACTTAAGTAAGTACAGCTCACCAATTCAGGAGTTTTGGAGAATGCGGTGTCAGGCCCGTGTTTTGAATTGACTAACGGAATATATAGGGATGAAGCATTCAGCATCACACTCCGTGCTTTTACTAATCCAGGAGATCTGGTACCATTTCCTTCTGCTGGGCTGACATAGACACCGTTGGTAATGTAGAACCTTTTCAAGTTAAACTTTGAATTAAACAGGACTAGACTGTCCTTCAGTACAGTACCCACCGAGATGACGTGTAGCCACCAAGCTGCCGTGTACATCTACTAGTAGATGTGACGTGTAGCCACCAAGCTGCCGTGTACATCTACTAGTAGATGACGTTTACCCACCAAGCTGCCGTGTACATCTACTAGTAGATGACGTTTACCCACTAAGCTGCGGTGTACATCTACTAGTAGATGACGTTTACCCACCAAGCTGCCGTGTACATCTACTAGTAGATGACGTGTAGCCACCAAGCTGCCGTGTACATCTACTAGTAGATGACGTTTACCCACCAAGCTGCCGTGTACATCTACTAGTAGATGACGTGTACACACCAAGCTGCCGTGTACAACAACTAGTAGATGACGTGTACCCACTAACCTGCGGTGTACATCTACTTGTAGATGACGTTTACCCACCAAGCTGCCGTGTACATCTACTAGTAGATGACGTGTACTCACTGAGCTGCCGTGTACATCTACTAGTAGATGACGTGTACCCAATAAGCTGCCGTGTACATCTACTAGTAGATGACGTGTACCCACTAAGCTGCCATGGACACCTACTAGTAGATGACATGTATACATAAGTTTTTCTCTTGTACAAGTCACACATAGTTTTATATATACAAGTATGTTTTTAACCCTCTGAGTCAGGGGAAATAAACATGTGTATCTTATGATGAGAACAGCTCCTTCCACCCTCGGGCGTTAATCCAGTTTGGTTACATCAAAGCTGTGCGCATAGAAAATAATGGAGATCGTGGTTGAACCACTACAAAAAGACAGTATAAATATGTATTGTGCCTTGGTCGTGCACACTGACATAATGTATCTAGCCCATCTTGATATGTTTTCCTGCAAGTTATATCTCTGTCTCTGTGAGTGATGGGAAGATCGTGTATATTTATTTCCTATATCAGACCCTATAATGAAAAGAATACATAACAAGATGGAGGATGAGATCCACGAAACGCAAGCAGGTTTCAGAACTGGCAGAGGCACGAGAGATTATATATTTAACATGAGGATGATCATAGAGAAATGTAGAGAGTATAACATCAACCTCCACGCAAGATTCATAGACTACACCAAAGCAATCGACTGTGTCAATCACCATCAATTATGGGAAATAATGAACGATATGGGTTTCCCAAAACACATTACACGACTAATTGCAGAGCTGTATACAGATCTAGAAGCAGCGGTAAAAGTGGAGGGTGCAAGGTCGGAGTGGTTCAATGTACAGAAAGGAGTAAGACAAGGCTGTACCTTGTCTCTATACTTGCTCAACATCTAGGCGGAAAATATAATGAGAAACGTGAGAAAAGAAACAATGTAGCCTGATTTCAGACCCATAAATATAAGAGGGTTGCAGATACCAGAAATTAGATATGCAAACGACACAGTGCTATTAACAACAAACGAACACGGCCTAATGAATATATTAAGTCAACCCAAAAGTTCAGCGAACAGCAAAATATGAAAAAGACAAAATAATGACAACTGACAAAACTAAATCAAGACCCACAATTAATATTGAGAACTGCAATTTGGAAGAAGTGACACATTTTGATTATTTATGAACTAATATAAACAATGCTGGGGACTGCGCAGTTGAGATCAAGAGAAGAACGGCAATGGCGCTGGCAAAATTAAAACAGATAAAGAAACTATGACAAGGTACTAACATAAGAACCAAATTGTGTTTACTACGAACATGTGTATTTCCTATGGCGACATATGGATGTGAAGCATGGACACTTAATAAAACACTGGCTAAGAGAATAACATCATTTGAATTAAAGTGCTTTAAAGAGTTTTGAGAATACCATGGACAGCGAAGGAAACAAACCAGGAGGTGTTACTAACAATTAACGCACAGGAGGGCTGGCTTCTGAACACCATATTAAATAAAATGCTAGTTTTTTTCAGTCACATTAAGAGACACGACGGCATGGAGAGAGTGTTACTGTAGATGTTAGAAGGCAACAGGGGGCAAAGGCCGACCAAGACGCCGTTGGACAAAAGACATTCAAGAATGCCTGCGTATGTCACTGGAAGAGGCAGGACAAATTGCTCAAGACCGCGGAGAATTCAAGAGATCTATAGGAAAGACTAGCTTCTGGAAAGAATACGTCACTTGATGATAATGATATCAGACCTATCTCTAAGTTGACATCACAATATATAATAATTTAGTGAAACTGGCATCTGTTTGTCAGCATAAAATCATGTACCGCTGGACCAGCAACTACCAAGAGTACCAAAGGATATGAGACCTTGGACCGCTAGACCAGTAAGCGACATTAGTAGCAAAGGATTACGGAATCCTCAGGAAAAAATGAAATAGAAATGTTTAATGAGGAAGGCGATCATCGACAAACGCAAGACAAAATTTGTCAATAACATAACTGTGACATCGTCTGTATGCAGTCAAAATGGCGGATCACAATCTCAGACTGACAACAATATTCTGAATACACCACTTGTCGTGGAGCGGCATGCTATATGGTGTACTAGGGATACACCCATCTCTACTATGAGATTTCTGCTTGATCTCCCTTGCATTAGAGAGCGATATCAGGTAGCTCAGGTTAGGTCGTACCTTAAAGTGACAGAATACAACCACCATCCATTACACCAACGGCTAGATGAGTCAAATGGAAAACAAATCAAGCGTGACAGATCATGGATGGCAGAGACTGAAAACACACTGCGAAGAGTATGTCAATTTTAAGAAATAGGGAAGGACAGTGAATGGGTGGAGATAAACACGGAGAAGAAATCACTAAATAAAGTAATAATACAACTAGACAAATCGTGTCGAAAACGGCCAACTACACTCGAAACCACAAGACATAATTATATACACAGATGGCTCTGTTAGCACAAACACAAATACAAGCGGTTGGGGTTTTGTTGCCTACAGAAAAGGCGTGAAGTTGGTTGCGAAATCTTCAGCATATTCCACTGTCATATCAAGCATGAGGATGGAGATAGAGGGAGTTACAGCAGCGCTTAATTGTTTGATAACTTATAGATCAACACACTCGGTAATACTCACAGACTCACAACATGCTGTGCAAGATAGAAAAGAACATGCTGAGAAAAGAATGGTGGGACTTATTGAACAACTCAATTGTCCAGAGCATTACATGGATATACTGCCCTGGTCATGCTGGGGTCCAGGTGAAATGAGAGAGCTGACTTATTGGCAAGCAATGGGGCAATAGACGAAACATTGTTGAGAAGAGATAAAGCAGACTTTATCAGGCAGTAATAAATTCATTTCAAGATGAAGATGATGTCAATGAGGCTGGGAACCTACACATACGGAGAATGTTAGAATTGGGAGTATTTCTATAAAGGAGGGTCAAATGATATTGATCTACTGAGTTCAACGCACCAAGATCTTCAAGAAAAAATAAAAAGACTCAATTTTGTGCGCAACAGGTTGTCAAATAAACACATAAAACGAAAATCATGAACTTTACCAGTCTGACTGAATCAATTAAACTAGATGATAATATACTAGACAACGTTTCAAATTTCGTATATTTGGGAAGCAATATAAAAGCAGACGGTGATACCAACTCAGAAATCAAGACTCGAATCGCTCTCGCCTTCAACGCCTTTAACAAACTTTCAATCATCTGGAGATCGAAGATCGCAAGTATACACATCAAACTGCGATTATTCAAAGCAAGTGTGATTCTATTATTGACATATGGATGTGAGAGTTGGAAATCTACCGCAATAATGGATAAGAAGTTAGTTGCCTTTGAGAATTGATGCCTCAGAAAAATCACAAATACTAAGTGGAAAGACTTCAAATCAAACGACATACTAAGAGAGGAGACATAACAAGATTATGTGACGAACTTCATCAGATAAAGCCGTTGGACATACATCGGCCACATACCTAGAATGAAGGAAGATATTCCACTTAGAATTCCACTTCATGTGGACACCAGACGGGAAAAAGAAAACAGGGAAGATCAAAAACAATGCTCAGAAGAACATTTATGAATGAATTAAAATCAACAAGCATAAATTCACAAGACCTGCAATCCTTGGCAACTGACCGACAGGCATGGAGAACTATGACATACGCCCTATGTGCCAAAGTTGGCAAAAGAGGAACTGACTGAGAGGAGAGGGTAGGAAAAGTAAATATTTTGGAAGGCCCTGAAGATGACACAATCAATATCTGACCGGGACTCTGAGTCTACATACACTGAGATGGCTGCTGGAACAGAGAGCGAAGCACTTATGGGAATGTTCCACGTGCTGTGAAGTTAGTTTCTAATCAAGAATCAAGATGTACCCATAGACTGCTGGATCTGCAACCAGTGTGAATACTAAATTATATGAACCCATGGGCTGCTAAACCAGCATAAGTGACAGAAGTGAAACAATGATGCACAACGGACACACATCTACGACTCACACCTTATTTCAGATGTCACCAACAGACAGCATGCCACAGATGGCCATGACACATAGACATCACGGCTATGAAGCCAGAGGCTGACCATGTAAAAGATGGATCACAGAAATAAAAGAATCGACAGGAACAAGCTTACAAATAGCTCCCAAGAAAGCCATCTCCAAATAACCCTTCTATCCCTGGCGCCGCAAGGCAAACAATGGTCACAGCGTATAGATAGATAGAAAGACCGATACGTCATTAATCCTGGTTAACAAAACTTATCCTCGTTTTTTATTGGTCAATTAACGTCAGCTCCGATGATCGACGCAGTGTGCAGTCTGTAATATGTTATACTTGAAGTTGGCTGTGACATTGATACATTGAATCGATGTTATTCTTTTTGGATAAATGGCTACAACGTTTTCATGGACAAAGTGTGGTTATATACTCAACAGACGTGCAGATAGAATTGATGAAACTACGGAAACTGGCGCCATGAGAAAGGTCTGACTTCCGCCATACAAAAACTAAATTTATTTCGGCTGACACTGACAAAACGAAATGAGAAGATCCTCATTTCACAACATGGAGTGAATCACATGTCATAAAACAGTTTACAGAACAGAGCGATTCACATGAAATAATACAGTTTACAGAGAAGACTAAGTCACATGAAATAATACAGTTTATAAAACCGACTGAGCAACATGAAATAATACAGTTCACAAAACAGAGTGAATCACATTAAATAATACAGTTCACAAAACAGAGTGAATCACATTAAATAATACAGTTTACAGAGCAGAGTGAATCACATGAAATAATACAGTTTACAAAGCAGAGTGAATCACATGAAATAATATAGTTTACAAAACAGAGTGAATCACATGTAATAATACAGTTTACAGAGAAGACTGAACCACATGAAATAATACAATTTACAAAACAGAGTGAATCACATGAAATAATACAGTTTACAAAGCAGAGTGAATCACATGAAATAATACAGTTTACAAAGCAGAGTGAATCACATGAAATAATACAGTTTACAGAGCAGAGTGAATCACATGAAATAATACAGTTTACAAAGCAGAGTGAATCACATGAAATAATATAGTTTACAAAGCAGAGTGAATCACATGAAATAATACAGTTTACAAAGCAGAGTGAATCACATGAAATAATACAGTTTACAAAACAGAGTGAATCACATGAAATAATACAGTTTACAAAGCAGAGTGAATCACATGAAATAATACAGTTTACAAAGCAGATATAATCGACGCTTTGAACAAAATATAAAGAAAAATTAGAAGACAGAAAACACATGAAGAGAATCATGATTATCAAGTGCCATATCCGCAACGAAGGTTGTCTGCAACAAACCTTAAATATCCCCTGTCTCTTGTTTTGGTGGTGCTCTCAGCTAGAGTGTAACCTGTCCATCTTGTGGTGTTACTCTCCCACTTGTATCTCTGTCTACCACTTTCTCGATTTCTTTCGACTTTACCCTAAAGTAAAGTGTCTTTACCTTCAGCAAGGTGTCATGTCTTCTAATTCGTCCAAAATATTTTATTTGCCTGATCTTTATTTCCTTTAATAATTATTTCCTATTAAGTGTTGTTAGAACCTCTTTGCTTATTTTCTTCTCTTTCCTTGATGTTCTACCTATTCTTCTATATATCCACCTCTCACAGCATCAGTTATATCTTATAACTGTTTGTTTATTTCCTCTAAGCCACACATTAATATAGAATAAATGTAATATTTTATAATTCTCATTGTTAACTTGTTTATAATTTGTTTAGATGTTAATATTTTCCTCATATCATTGACGGTACTTTTTTAGCCGTTGTTATTATCCTTTTAACTTCTGTTTTACATCTCCCATCATTTGTAATTATGTGTCCAAAATATTGATAAAGTTTTACTTGTTGTAGTTTCCATGTATTTTTTATGTTTAGCACATGTTCTTCTGTGACTTTTCTGGTTATCATGGTTTTTGTTTTTTTGGATGTTTGTATCCAGTCTATATTCTTTACTTGATTTATCGATTTGATCTATTAGTCTTTGTAGTTCATGTTCACTTTCTGCTAAAAGAACAGTGTTGTCATCCACATATCTCAGGTTGTTTATTATTTTGCCACTGATGCTGTGTCCTGGCATTCCTTCTATATGTTTAAAGATATTCTCTGTGTAGATATTAGATATGCTGGGTGATAAAATACATCCTTGTCTTACCCCTCTTCTTATTTCTATGTATGTCGAGTAGTTGTTTTCACACCTTATTGATGTAGTCAGTTTCCAATATATATTTCTAATCATTCTGATTTCTTTTCCATTTATACCTATTTCTTGAAGACATTCGATTTTAATTTTTCATGTTGGACCCTGCCAAAGGCCTTGTTGTAGTCTATGAAGCAAATATAGATACTTTTTCTTAATTTCTATGTATTTATCTATCAATAGTCGAATACTAAGTATAGTTTCTTTGATTCCTTGTTTTTCCTAAAATCGAATTACTTTTCATCGACCTCGGTGTCTATCTTGTTTTTAATTATTTAATGTATTATCTTGAGTAGTATTTTGGTTATATGACTCATCAAATTTATTATTCTATATTCTCTACAGTCCACGGCTTCTTAGGTAGTTTGGTATGAATATTGATGATTTCAGGTCTTTACGTTCGTGACTTATTTCATATATTACATAAATACGAGAATACAGTATTTCTTCGGTTCGGGTTTCTCTTGGCACTGGAGATTTTTCTCATTATTACAAATCTATCTATGTTATGTGTATTTTGAAAAACGCGGTCCTCACCGCCATTCTGTAAGCCTCCGGTTTCTGTGCTAGCGTCCTTCCAGTGGCAGTGCTATATTAAGAAGGTCTTTGATATCCTGTGAGAATTGTAGTCTTAGCATGTCTATTGTTCTATTTCCTTGAACTTTTTTTTCATTAATCTGTCTAAATCCTTGTCTTTTAAAAAAATAAAATATGTCAACGATAGTTTTCATGAGCCAGTTTTCTTCTATATTCAGATCTGGCTGTATATCTGTGCTGGACCATCTTTCTGTCCATGATATTATTAGGACCTTTCTATAGCACTTCATTTCAAATGCTGGTATTGTATTTTCCATTGGTCATGTCATTTCCTCCGTTTCTCAACCACAACTATAGCTTCTAAATAATTGCAATTTGTTTTCAGTTTGCACTTTCCTATATATTTTTCATCCATTATGTTTTTATAGCGTTATTGATAATCTATTTCTGATCTCTGTTGAACAATCTCCTAAATGTTAATGGTCGACCCGAGATAATCAAAGTTGTTGACATTTTATAGTTGTTCTTCTTGAATGACTATTGTAAGTTTGAGTTTATCTGTACTGATATGCTATGGATTTGACTTTTTCGCATTTGATACGGAAGGCTGTGAGAACAATGTTTCATAATCATATGTTCTAGATACGTGGGAGTTTGCAGATATTAGGGTGGGGTCGTCTGCATGTCTCATTTCTGGATTCTCATGGTCTCCAATATTAAGAGATTGAGATTGTTTACAATGTTGGTTTGTTTTCTCGTACAATTCTCATAATGTTTTCTGCGTGTGTAAAACAAATGTAATGAGAGGATATAGCTATCTGGTCATCTTTTCTTTTCCCCTTGAAATCAGTCAGATGTTTCTCTCTCGAGACGAATAAATGTCTGTTGTTTCTGGTACAACATTTTAAAGCGAGATATATATTCCATAATTCCTGAACTGTATTAGAGTTAACGGTCTTTGAGTGCAACAAATTGTGTGCACTACGTCAAGCTTGTTCTGTTCCTTCACTGGACCCTTACACGGACAATTATGTATATTCTTTTCATGGTAGTTTTTAATTAATAATTGTGTCTGCATTGTCTTTTGTTTTATTACACGCTTGTTCAGACGAAGATCATGTAGCTGAAACCTCAGCAGTTTTTGTCCTTTTTCTTTCTATTGAGTCCTTTTTCTTTCTATTATGTCCTTTTTCTTTCTATTATGTCCTTTTTCTTTCTATTATAGTTGTTTTTATGTTCTTTTATTTTCAGTAAGTGTTGCATTTAACACATATTTACTTATTCACTTTAATTACAAAAAAACATCTTATCCAAAGTATCTTCATTCCAACCCTGTGCTACCAATGTCAAACATGGTCCTTAACAAAACATAAAAGACAGCTGGTTACAACAGAAATGAGATGTCTGAGAAAAGCCACACGAGTGACCAGAAGACACAGAAATAGAAACGATGTCATAAGAGAAAGAGTGGGTGTGATATCAATTCAACAATACATACAAAACCAACAGATACAATGGTTCGGTCATCTGGAAAGAATGCCGTGTGATTCATTAGTTTATAAAGCATATATGAAGAGAGGAGAAGCAGAAAGAAGAGCCAGGGGTAGACGTAGAGTACGCTGGATCGACAACATCAAAGAGACATTACACGAACACCAAATAACGTTATATGAAGCTGCGACACAAGCGAGAACAAGAACACTATATCTCTCTCGACACCCGTAAAGGATAAAAGAGGAAGGAACGAAGAAGAAAAAGATTACAATGACCTTTTGGGTAGTCTGTAAAACAAGTGTATATTTCCACCTCGAAATGTCTACACTTCTCGATAATTATAGTTCTCGTTTGTAAGATGTGATTCCTAGTACATCTGTTCTGTCTAAAGCTTGTCCAGACTATATTGATTTCTCAAATGAAATAGAGTTGACTAGACATTACATTGGAGAACTGAAACCTAGTGCATTGTGATAGAAATAACCTTTTTATAGCAATTTATCAGCCAATTTGTCTTTATCAGTTCCCAAAAAAACTCCAAATAAAAGACAATTTCCTTGGGTGCTTACAGACCAGGTTGCCATTTAATGCTGACATGTGTTTCATAATTTGTGTCATGAATGTTCATTTGATTTATTAGTTGGTCCTTGAATGAAGTAGCTGTGAATGTAAAGTATGTGGCGGAGAACTAAAATGTATGATAATTTGCATAAATATATTGATAGAAACAAGGTTCAAGGAGGCAGTTATCTCTCAATCGAAGACCCTACATTCAAGTTGCCAGTGGAGCAAACATTAACAATGGGTACAATACAAGAATCATTGGACAGGTTTCTACGGAACAAATAGCTAGCATAATTAAACGAAACGAAATTCCGATAAAGTCGCATATACCGACGCATCCAATATTCGACACGTTGCGCGATGTGAATGTGAGTCCCTGACTACTCGACATACGCGCTGCATACTTAGTAGAAGGTGGATGTCCAGTTCATTGCGCGCAAATAGCTATATCAGTATTTTAAGTTACGACGTTTTAAGTTTTCGAGATAATGCAATAGCATATGAAATTAAAAAGTTGGAATGTTGTCACGTGATTTATCCACTGATTCTTGTATTGTGCCTATCCATGAGTAGGTGCTGTCGACACCTCAATCTTATCCGAGATGGACAATAAAGGTGCAACTCCCGTGTACACCTTCAGCCTGTTAAATAACACTGTAAAGTTGTAATAACACACACAAAAACGAAAAGAATAGTAACATTTATAGATACGTCATGAAATGTCAGAGGTGATGCATGAAATTTTGTGCCGCGAACTTGGATATTTCAGTTTTATAGTCTCAAAGAGACCCAAAAGCAATTCTGGAATATGTGTGTCAAACAGAATGGAACAAATATAGCAACCAAGATGTAAAGAATGACAGTGTATTTTGTTCTCCGGACTAATCCAGTTAATCTGTAGGCGTTTGATACAAGAAAGAGGAAAAACACAGCATATCTTAATGAAATGTCACCATTAGTATTTTACAAACATTTTCTCAAAATTTTCATTCGCCGATGTTAAATGTCAACAAATAACAGTCTCAAATACAAAAAAGATTTATTGAAGTTATTTCTGCAGTGTTGTTTTTGTAATATTTCTGCAGTTTTAATTTTGTAATTTTGTTTCCTGTATAAAATGGATTGTGTTTACTAGTTCTTGTTTTGTATTATATAATTTAACATTCCTAGTCGTATCGCAGGGGCAAGTATGGACAGCTTAATATGTCATAATTTGCACATTCTTCAAGAATATCTTCTGCTGTTTGCTTTACTTGACTATACGTGCACTTTGTTGAGTTATCAATTTTATAATTTGTACACAATATGGCTGCTAAGTCTATTGTGTCCAGTTATGCGTCAATCTTTGATGGTATGTTCCTTTATTATTTAAAGGGTTGTCTATAAATTACGACTCCAGTTAGGAGGACCGGAGTCTGACAAAGTTTGCAGTTGTTGGCGAGGAATGGATGGGGTTGGTAAACGTTGACATCAACAAAAACAGTGACGTGATCTCAAGGGTGAAACGGGTGTAAAGAAATGTTGAAATTTAGTACTTTAATGGTATGATTGTTATTCAGTTATAAATATTAGAATTTCCCATATATATATATGGAAAAAAAATATTTTTAAAAATTGTTTTAAATATAACTATTTTTATAACTACGGTCAATTTGACAATGTCCGTATAAAATAACCAAATTTCATTTGACTATAGTAAAAAGTAAAGTAACCCATATCATTTATTAATGCCGTAGGGGTGTGCGATGTTAGCGATCTCACATTTCACAGGCTCTGCAAATGAGGGCGGTAGCCATCTCCTCTCCCTCGCAGTCTTTACTGCCCGGATTAATCCGATACCCATTTAAGGCTGGGTCGACCTGGGAGCCGTTGCGATCTGAAAACATTTCCGCCTCAACTGGGGCTCAACAGTGCCTCAACAGTGCGCTAACCACTGCGCTAACGCGGCTCCCCAATTTGACTATGTCCGTATACGATAACCACAGTTAATTTAACTATGTCCGTATACGATAACCACAGTTAATTTAACTATGTCCGTATACGATAACCACAGTTAATTTAAAAATGTACATATACGATAACCACAGTTAATTTAACAATGTCCGTATACGATAACCACAGTAAATTTAACTATGTACGTATCATATTACGTCTCGTACGGACGAAATATAGCTAAGAATTTTTTAACACCTATTCCACGCCGAAGGATATGAGAATGGAGTGGGAGCTCTAGACAAGAATCCAGAAAACCAACTACGTAAATGTAAATTATTAACTTAAACTATTTTGAAATACAAATCTATCACGATGGAAACCAAATGATAAATCATAAATTCAATCTTCTTACCAACATAGCGTTTTCAATGCCCGACATGGACACTAACAGTAGAACAAGAGAAAAAGCTTACTACTGTGACATGAGATGTCCATGAAAAGCAGAAGAATTATCCAGCAATAGTCTGATACTGAGGAGCGCGGTAGCCTAGTGGATAGTGAGCTTGCTTTCTATCATCTGGTTACAGCTTGCTAGGTTCGAAACCACGTCCGGACATTAAAAAAACAAAAATCCGGGTTGTGATTTCTCACTTGACACGACCACTCCTCCAGTCGACTCAGCTGTAAATGAGTACCTGACGCATGAGTTAGGGAAGGTAAAAAAACAGCAAGGAAGGGAACTGGCCACCCCATCTAATAGTTGCTGCGGCTTAGTACATGAAGAGTTATCTTCATCCCCGACGGCAGATGCCATGGGACCTACCTTTACCTTTTTAGTCTGATACTAAGTATAGCTTAGGTTGATTGATTTATCCAGCAATATCCTGATGTTATGTATAGCTTAGGTTGATTGATTTATCCAGCAATAGTCTGATGTTATGTATAGCTTAGGTTGATTGATTTATCCGGCAATAGTCTAATATTACGTATAGCTTAGATTGATTTATCCAGTAAAAATGTGTTATCAAGTATAACTTAGGTTGACTGATTTATCCAACAAGAGCTGTGTCCCTTCCTGTTTTGTTTACAGCGTAAAATTCCAATGAAACACTATTAATATGCAGTTTTGTTCGATAGCTGTGTAATGATAAAATCATGCTAAGTGACTTAATAAGATCGATTCTGTGATTTAATAGACAATCGAGTAAAGAACAGTTCAGTAATCGGTCCCGATAACCCTAACAAGACCGATTAGACGTCAGGGTTGATCAGTGTTATCGTAACAAGTTGTTACCGTAAAAACCCGATGTTAAACAGATTCAACCCTGAACATCCACAATGACCCAAACTAGTTTCATGGTACGAAGAGATATCCTTAAGTTTGGATATTGGAATGTTAGAACTATGTATCAAGTAGGAGAAACAGCAGAAATCTGCAATGAACAAAATGGAAAGTTACGATCTAGACTTTATTGGAATTAGTCAATGTAGATGGATCTGTGCAGACACGAAATATCTTCAAACTGAACATAAACACATAGTATACTCTGGTAGGTTAGGGCAGACAACAATCATTCAAACGGCTTTGCAATCTTATTGATAATAAAAACTGCAACTTCCCTTATTAGTTTTGAAAGCATGATAATTGAGCGATTTCAATGTAAAAATATGAAACAACAAAGATGAAATACAGAAACATTTTGGTTTTCATGATATAGAAGATATGAATAAAAATGGCAAACGATTAATAAAGCTGTGTTAGATGTTCAACCCTGTTACAGTAGACATCAGCTTTTCAAGCTGTGTTAGATGTTCAACCCTGTTACAGTAGACATCAGCTTTCCAAGCTGTGTTAGATGTTCAACCCTGTTACAGTAGACATCAGCTTTCCACATATGCATTTCCATAAATTAATATGAGGTTCTTCTGATGTCAGAACTAAGAACGTGATGCAACATTTCTGTATTAGTAATACATATCATACAACAGTCCACGATGCAAGAGCTGATCGTGGTCAAGATTTTAGTAGTGATCATGTTCTTTGCATTGTCAAATCTCAGATAAAATTGAAAACGTTATACCAGCAAAAAAAAAACAGGAAAATAGATGTATAGAGATTACCTACAAGTGAATTACAAACAATATAAACTTCAGATACACAATCAACTATAAGATCTGTTAAAAATAAATGACAATATATCTACTAGTCCAATTGACAGAAAATGGGAATAATTCATAACTGTGATGAAAGAATCATCAATAACTAGTGTAGGATACTCACAGGGGCGACAGAAAAGGTGGATAAGTAATGACACCTAGGACAAAATTCAAAGACGAAAAACAGTAAAATTAAATCTCCTTGTATCAAAAACACCTGCTATATACGATTCTTGCAAAAAACGACATACACATGATTAAATAACGAAGTGAAATCAAGTGCTCGTTAAGATACAAGTTTACTACGAATTAGCAAAACCAGCTAAAAATGCTGCAAAAGTAGGAAAGAGTAGATGCTTATACGAGATCACACGAAAGATATGCAATATAGGATCCATTTCAAATCCACCTAACAGAGACACATACGGTGACTTAACTCATCACCGAAAAAGAACAAATGTGGCGATGTGCAAACGATTTTACAGAGGTACTGAATAGACAACCACCACCCAAAACATAGAGGTGGAACCAAACATATCATTTATATCAGTATCATGTAATGAATTTAAGCTACACTGGATGATATCAGACCAGCAGTTAAAAAACTATTTTAAAAAATCAAAGCAGCTTGCGGCGATGAGATTAGTGGTAAAATGTTGAAGGCAGCTGATAATACAAGTCTTTTAAAGAAGCTTGCTATTATAAATGAGGTTTTATATATTGTCTGTCCCCAGTGAACGATGGTTGATCGTATTCACATTTGCCATTAAACGTATGCGTTGTTCAGCTTCAGCTGTTATTCACAGGCCAGATGTGTCGCCGTAGTTGCATTAAGTCCATGTTTGTTCAAGGCTATCTTGAAATGTTTTCTATCCACCGTATTATTGGTCTACTTTGGCATTATTTCCTGATATGTTTTTATTATATTCTCTTATTGGTATTTGGTTTGGGTTCATTCCCATAAGATGACCGAATCATTTTACATTTTACTTGTTGTCTTTCCATATTCTCAATACATGATATAGCAAATCTTTTCCTAATTTATTCATTTCTTTTAAAAAAATCTAATTTAGCTTTTCTCAGACACTTCATTTCATATGTAGCGGTTTTCCTCTGTTGTGAGGCTTTTAATGACCATGTTTGACGTTGTGTATTGGTATAAAAATTGTAGATATTAACTGTCTTTGGATTTCTATCTTGATTTTTGGGTGAAGAAATAATGGTGAAAGTTGGTAGGTTACTGTGTTTGCTTTCTGACACCTTGTTTCTATTTCTCTGTCTAGTCTCCCATTTTTGGTAAAATTGCTACCTAGATATTTAAATTGTTTGGCTTATTTCACTTTGGTGTTATCTATTGTTATTATTTAATTAAAATTGTACTTTAATTTTCATGTACTACTTACATGCTCATAGCAATGCATTAGGTGTGGTTTAACAAATTTTCCTCATCTTCGCATATTAAGACTTTTATCATCGGCAAATAATAGTTCATTGATTTCATTATTAATTTCCTCATCAGGTTTATTTGAAATGTTTTTCTCTTTATTGACGTGAGCTTCTTTTATTATTCTGTCCATGTATATGTTTAAAAGTAGAAGTGAGAGCACGCAGCCTTGTCTTACTCTAAATCTTGTTTCGAAGGGATTAGTCATCCCATCTGTTGTTCTTACTGAGCTTTGACATCTTTGATCTATCACTTTTATATTATCTAATAGCTGTTCTCTGATTTTATAAATTTCTAATGTCTCCCAGAGAATGTTTCTATCTACTCTGTCGAATGTCCGATTGTTTTTTCACTTAGTTATCTCAGTGTGAATAGTGCATCTGTACACCTTGACCCACTTCTGAAGCCAAATTGAGCGGGACACAGCTGTGGTTCTACAATGTATTGTATTCTCTGTTCTATTATTTTTGCGTAGATTTTACCTGTATGACTTAATAAGCAGATGTCTCTATATGATTCACAGTATCTCTTACTACCCTTCTTTTTCCATAATGGTACAATTACTGATTTTTTACCAGCTGTCTGGTATTTTTCTTTATGTCCAGGCCATTGCGAATAAACTTGCTAGTCACTGGATCCCTGTGTTTCTACGTGCTTTTATTGCTTCACTTAGTATACCGTCCTGTCCCGGTGATTTATTACTTGGACTATGTTTTAAGGTTTCTTCTATTTCCTGATTTAGTATACCTGGTCCTGTAGTTTCTAGATTTCTGTGATCGATATAAATGAGGCATGGAGGGAAGAAAAACATCACCAAGAATGAAATGATGGAGTTTTGGTAAAGTTACCAACGAAACGTGATCTGATTGCAAAGGTTGGAAAGAATTACTCTGATGTCAGTGCCAGGAAAAATATTCTGTAGTATGGTGCTAGAGATACTCAAGGGACTGATACATGAAGAAATTAGGGAAGAGGAAGCTGGTTTTCAGATCAAATCGATAATTTATTGATCAAATTTTCAATCTCGGAGCAATTATCGAAGAATCAGTGGAAATGCAATCTTACTAACAACTTTATTGATTTTCAAAATACATCTGATTGTCTGCACTGACCGATACTCTGGAAATTTCTTGCTAAATTATTTGTTTGTTGGTCGTCGGATCATCGTCACTGCACTCCGGACAAGTCCATAAGTGCTCAGATCTCTTCTTAAGTGTATCCGCCATTACACGTTGACTGACTGTCCCAGTACGCCGTTGATTGACCAAAATTTTTCCTCGCCCACGAAACCACTTTCTAGCGACACCACATTTCAAGCCAAGCTCCCTTATTCTAGTCATGGAACAATAGTCATTGTTACTTATACAGACATTTGTTAGTGCGGTTTTCCGTAGGGCGTTCAAAATCTCTGATCGATCCATCGCTCCGCCAACAGTCGTAGTAACTGCGTGTGCCGCCACATGATCTCCTCTCTCATTACACCGGACTCCCGCATGTCCCGGCACAAAAAAAGCTACGTCCCGCACACATGAATTCTTCACTGCATCCAACCATTGTTCCCGAATGCACTCCGCTTGAACTTTCACAATCATGCCAATTCGGCTTCCCAACTAGATATTCAAGTGTCATCATGACTTTATTACGACTTTCTGTCGTCACATTTTAATAAAGTATGGACTTTTGATTCCTTTTGCACAAATTGTAAATGATACCGCTTGCCCTTTTCCCCTTATATCTTTTTACTTGCCTCTTACGACATGCATTGTAAACTAATAACATGCTATGTTCCATGATCTAATATCTCTATAACATGTTATATACCATGAATTACCTTCTCTATTACGTTACATACCGCACTCTGACATCGCTATCTCATGTTACGTCTCACGCTCTAATATCTGTATCTCATGTTACGTCTCACGCTCTAATATTTTTATCTCATGTTACGTCTCACGCTCTAATATTTTTATCTCATGTTACGTCTCACGCTCTAACATCTCTATCCAATGTTACGTCTCACGCTCTAACATCTGTATCTCATGTTACGTCTCACGCTCTAATATCTGTATCTCATGTTACGTCTCACGCTCTAATATCTGTATCTCATGTTACGTCTCACGCTCTAATATTTTTATCTCATGTTACGTCTCACGCTCTAACATCTCTATCCAATGTTACGTCTCACGCTCTAATATCTGTATCTCATGTTACGTCTCACGCTCTAATATCTGTATCTCATGTTACGTCTCACGCTCTAATATTTTTATCTCATGTTACGTCTCACGCTCTAATATTTTTATCTCATGTTACGTCTCACGCTCTAACATCTCTATCCAATGTTACGTACCAAGCTCTAACAGCTATCACGTTACGTGCAACGCTCTAATATCTATCACGTTACGTACCACGCTCTAATATATATCACGTTACGTACCAAGCTCTAATATCTATCACGTTACGTACCAAGCTCTAACAGCTATCACGTTACGTGCAACGCTCTAATATCTATCACGTTACGTACCACGCTCTAATATCTATCACGTTACGTACCAAGCTCTAACATATATCACGTTACGTGCCACGCTCTAATATCTATCACGTTACGTACCACTCTCTAATATCTATCACGTTACGTACCACGCTCTAACATCTATCACGTTACGTACCACGCTCTAATATCTCTATTACATTACGTACCACGCTCTAATATCTCTATTACATCACGTACCACGCTCTAATATCTATCACGTTACGTACCACTCTCTAATATCTATCACGTTACGTACCACGCTCTAACATCTATCACGTTACGTACCACTCTCTAATATCTTTATCACATTACGTACCACGCTCTGACATCTCTCACGATACGTGCCATGCTCTAATATCTATCACGTTACGTACCACTCTCTAATATCTTTATCACATTACGTACCACGCTCTAACATCTCTCACGATACGTACCACGCTCTAATATCTCTATTACATTACGTACCACGCTCTAATATCTCTATTACATTACGTACCACGCTCTAATATCTCTATTACATCACGTACCACGCTCTAATATCTTTATCACGTTACGTACCACGCTCTAATATCTCTATTACATTACGTCTCACGCTCTAACATCTCTATCCAATGTTACGTACCAAGCTCTAACATCTATCACGTTACGTACCACGCTCTAATATCTATCACGTTACGTACCAAGCTCTAACATCTATCACGTTACGTACCACGCTCTAATATCTTTATCACGTTACGTACCAAGCTATTACACATCTTTATTTGTAATTTCCAGTTTGCTATTTCTCTTTAATTTCTTATATTCTCGCTATATCATTTGTTTCCCTTTGTTTATCCTGCGCTTTTCGATCTGATGAAGGTCTTCTAGTCGAAACGCCACATGTACTTGTATTCAGTTGCAAATATGTTGTGCTCATAATTAGTTACACTCTAAACTATTTCTGTTCATACCCACACGCTCTAGAAAAACGGCGCTCATTGGAGCTAATTATAATTCAACTATTTTACGATTGCGCCATTCTCTTACAATGCATCTGCGTTTTTCTTTCTACTGTTGTCTTATTCTTTCAACAAGTTCCTCATTAGTGTTTCAGCATGACTACACAACAAAGATGCTCTTTAGACGTTCTTTCTTTCCTTGAAGAAGTCTCTTTCGATATGTAAAAACAATGTTCGTGTTAAAAACAATTTTGTGTTTTCTGGTTAAGGCAAGCTATGGCAGAAAATTTAATGTACAAAAAGAGATCGAGATGGATAACGACAGCGACGGAGAAGAGAGAGAGACGAAGAGAGAGAGAAACAGAAAGAGAAGGCTTGGTAAAAATAGGAAAGTAAAGTATTAATATGAAATATATTCTGTCGAACTTTCTCAGTCATATCATAGTTAACAGTTCTATCCTAGTTAACAGTTATGTCGAGGTTAACAGTTATATCCTAGTTAACAGTTATGTCCTAGTTAACAGTTATGTCGAGGTTAACAGTTATGTCCTAGTTAACAGTTATGTCGAGGTTAATAGTTATATCCTAGTTAAAAGTTATGTCCTAGTTAACAGTTATGTCGAGGTTAACAGTTATGTCCTAGTTAACAGTTATGTCGAGGTTAATAGTTATATCCTAGTTAACAGTTATGTCGAGGTTAACAGTTATATCCTAGTTAACAGTTATGTCGAGGTTAATAGTTATATCCTAGTTAACAGTTATGTCGAGGTTAACAGTTATATCCTAGTTAACAGTTATATCCTAGTTAACAGTTATGTCGAGGTTAATAGTTATATCCTAGTTAACAGTTATGTCCTAGTTAACAGTTATGTCGAGGTTAACAGTTATGTCCTAGTTAACAGTTATGTCGAGGTTAATAGTTATATCCTAGTTAACAGTTATATCCTAGTTAACAGTTATGTCGAGGTTAACAGTTATACCTAGTTAACAGTTATATCCGGGGTGCAAATGGAACGCATTGCTCTCAGCGGACCCAGGGTTAGCAGATAACCAAGATTCTTCTTGATTCTTGATTAGTATCTGACCTCACAGCACGTGGGGCATTCCTATAAGTGCTCCACCCTCTGTTCCAGCAGCCATCCAACTCGATGGTGTTATGAGTCGAATGCCACCGAAACAGATGTCAACATCAGGGCACACCTCTGGCCCTTGCGACAGGTTTCTTTGTTGTTCGATCATCCACGCCGTGCCCGTAACTAGTTCAAGCACAACGTCAGCTTGTCGGAACAACATGGTAACTGTTATCGAAGGTTACGATTACGGGATGATATAGATGGCGTGTCATGAAGGTTCTATAAGAAGATAACCTCAATATAAGGACATGTCATCTACTAAAGTTTTCTGTTGCATGGATGGTTTGTCTAGTGAGTCATTGGTGAGACCCACAGACGCAACCTCATGCGCAGATAACCAAGATCCAAATGTACCTCCTCGCGGTGCACCATGGGAACAGAAATACAGCAGCTCGAACCTGATTCTGGCCAAATGTTTTGAGGATCGTGTCCGAGATTGTGGATATAGCAGATGGAAAGAGATGTGAATGCATAAGAGACAGACACTATCTCCGACACCACCAGTACCAACATATGCAGCGGCACTGTCGACACATAGTGACGCTAGTCAGTCCAGTTCGAACGTTGGAGGGGTAGCCAATGGAAAATACAGGAAAAGGTAGACGCATCGCAAAAAACGAGTAGATTTCATACCGAGTAAAATGAAATGGCAGAACAGCGACAGAGAGCAGCGCAGACTGCAAATAGAAAGTGAAAATGTTCCAAGGAAATAGGAACTACAAGCTCTGTTAGCTCGGGACGAGCTTCTAGTTACCAGTGATTCTTATGGGCAGAGACCCAGAGCCAATCATGGGTGCTCGGCAAAGCAAGAAGACATGGCCTAACTCTAATGTCGAGACTTCCTATCTCGGAAACATGCTCGCGAAGAGAAAGTGTTCCGTACCCGATGGACTCAGGCACAAAAGAGACAACGATCTTAGCCCTGGAAAAACTCTACTGTCAAGCTTCCCATACCGGAAATATACTTGCAGAGAGAAAAGGTTCAGTACCCGAAGGGGTCAGGCGTTATTGGGACAAGGTCGCTCAGCCCGAGAACGCCTTGCTTTCAAAACGTGTGGTGAGAGACTCGAACTTGGGCGATGGGTACACGATGTCGGTGAACGAGTTTCTGCTAAGAAGGCGAAAGAGTCAGGCTACAACTCTTCTGTCGAGTTCTTCCTCTTGCAGAACCAGGCTCGCGGATGAGAAACGATTCAGTACCCGATGGGCACAGGCACAGTTCGTCCAATTACACGAGGCAAGCTCATAGACGGTGGAACACCTCGTGCGAGATAGACGTGAACGACAGTCGTCTTGGCGAAGAGTCACCACACACTAGCGTGCCCGGCGACAGATAGGCAGGCTGTCACGGACTAGGGTAGCCTACTACCCGAATTAAAGGCATGACGAAAACGGATGTGCTAGACATCAGACGTCCAGATCACAGAATGGCCAACCGAGGTGCAAATAACAAAGTTTTACTGTGGAACCTGCAGCACAACGTAATTCACGCTCCCCGGCGGAAATCACACGATATATTCGTTGTGGTTATATGAGAGCGAACGCAGAAGTAGAAGAACAGGTATATCGTAGTTAACAGTCATATCGTAGTTAGCAGTCATATCGTAGTTAGCAGTCATATCGTAGTTAACAGTCATATCGTAGTTAACAGTCATATCGTAGTTAACAGTCTTATCGTAGTTAACATATCTTGGTTTATCGCGTCGTTTCCACGCTATTTACACTAATTTATCTAATAATAATAATAATAATATCAACCTGTCAGGGTCGTAGAGGTGTCACACTGGAGACATCAGCACAAACATTCCTCCAAACCTCTCTATTCTCAGCCATTCCGAGGAGTGTAGAAATATCATACCAAGACCAATTATTTATATTATCTGATTTTCTCAGGGCGCTTCTTCTCCTCCAAACCTCGACTGTTTGTCTGTCACAGATGTAGTAAAATACAAAAGGAGACATAATTGAAAGCTATTATTGTGTGATAGTTCGAGAGTTCATACAATCTCATGTTTAAATTTATAGTGAATTAACTTATTGTGAGTCAAACTTGCGACAGGTGGACTTTATCGTATCATTTGTGGTTTCTTAGCATACTGTTAAATATGTATATACTGAGGCACATTAAAAACAGTGCAGGAGCAACCAATGCACCCAGAACATCATCTCAATGTCACAGCAGCAACATTTCAACGAAAAACGTGAAGAGGCAATCGATGGGTAAACTGAATCATCCCTGAAATGTGAACACTGCGTGAAGAGACAATCGATGGATAATCTGAGTCATCCCTGAAATGTGAACACTGCGTGAAGAGGCAATCGATGGATAATCTGAGTCATCCCTGAAATGTGAACACTGCGTGAAGAGGTAATCGATGGATAATCTGAGTCATCCTTGAAATGTGAACACTGCGTGAAGAGGCAATCGGTGGGTAAATTGAATCATCCCTGAAATGCGAACACTGCCACCACCAAACTGGGTGTGTTGACGAACACAACAATTGGCAAATCGTTCTCGGCACCGTCGACAAATTGACATACGTCCATTAGCAAATGATATGATGAGTCTGTTCTTGTCTGTGAATAGAACATTACACTGCAGTCGTATCTATCTGATATGTTCCTCTGTCCATCACAGACGCTGTGAGTCAAGTTTGGCCCAGTATAAGGTCGTCTTGCAGTAGTGCCTGTATTTCTGAGTAGTCGTGTGACTATCATTCGAGACACTTGCCCATATCTATCCGCTTTTCTCTGAATGTTTAGCATGCGGGGGAAGGAACGATTCATTAGGTAGCTTAACAAAATATGACGATGTTGCTCACTGGTAGTCACGCACCGTGGACCACTCTGAGGTCTACCTCAGATACTATGTGTGAGGTAGTAACGTTCATTGAGACGTAAAATAATGGTGTGGTAGCAATTTGTCCTTCTAGCAATGGCCCGCAAGCTAATTCTTTGTCCACTTTGTATATGAGCTCAATAATAACATTATGTCTTAGAATGATTTGCATCCATCATTCTAGAAAGGCGATAGAACTGACCATCCTTTGGGTCTAAATGCTACTATTTCTAGTGTGTTTAATATCACCAACAATTTACCTTGGAATGACAGTTTAAGCTCCAACGTCTACGCATAACGGCAAGTGTGAATGCGATCAACAATCATTCACCTGAGGAATGACAATAGACAATAGTTTATCATCAAAGAAAATGATAGCAGAATCGTGTCCAGAAAATGCAATCATTTTGTCATGGTCTGCAGCTAGGAAGCGATATCAGATATTTTTGGTCTGAAATATTTGGCTTCAGTATGGGAATTGAGTCATTTTGTTGTATGGGATCGGAAAACAAATTCCATTCTTTAAATTCCTTAGTCGTCTTTTACACAGCAAGTTACAGTGTTGCCATTATTTGTTTTAAACCATTGTTAGATCACGATTACGCACTGGTTAAAGTGCTTCTATTCTGTACTCCCTTTGTGCAACCTTCAATCGTAACGACGTTTCCTCTTGAATTAGATCAGCTTTGTTCAGAAATGTTTTTTGCTGGTTGCCCACAAACTGTACTGACTCTCTCTCTCTCTCTCTCTATATATATATATATATATATATATATATATATATATATATATATAATGTTGTTTTATATATATATATATATATGGCCGCCCGTGTGTTGCTGGGGCCTGAAAGGGGAGCGAAAAATATCAACACTGTTTACCTTCCACGCATGTCGTAAGAGGCGACTAAGGAGGTTATGGGATGGAGTTGGCTGTCCCATCACATATAGGGTCAGTGACCCAAAGCCATGTTGAAGTCGGATGTGTCAGACCGAAAGGCGCAGATATCGTAGCAATGCTGTAAACCATGACACAATGCATTCCGTTCTCCAGACTATGTCCTGCTAATCTGCAGGAGTTTGAGAACGAACGCAGAAGCAGAACAATATATATGGAGCTCGCTCTCCCAATCCCACTTGATCTCTCTTGTAAACAGAAAATGGTACAAATCCCCAGAAGGACGTAGCCTAGAGGATCACCTCTCGTGTTGTAATTTTCTAATATGGTTGTGAGACCTGGAATCTTACTGCCGACGTAGAGAGAAAAATTCAGCCCTTTGAAAACAGATGCTATAGACAGAGTGTTCTGTATCTTTTACCGAGAACATAACACCAATGTGATTGTGCATGATAGAAGTAAAGTTTTAGCGGTTCAAAGAGAACCATTGCTAACAATCGTGAAATTTCGTAAACTCTGATATAACGAGCAAGTGGTGAGACATTCCTCAAAGACAAAAGATGTTCTTCAATATGCGTCGCTGGGTGAAAGTAGAGGAGGTGGCCAGAAGATTGTATGTCTGGAAAAAATCAAGAACTGGTCAGGGTTTGAAATTTCCAAGCTTATCAGGATGGTAGACAAGTAAATTCAAGTAGGAAGCGAGAGGATAAATTAAAAACTATTGAGACCAACGGGAGTTGAACCAGTCCGTGCTGCCGTCAGAACGGACTGGTTCAGTTCTCGTTTGGGAATTTTTAATTTATCCACTCGCGTCCTACTTGAATTTACTTATATACGCAATTATATGAAGCAAAATTGTGCTTTCTATATATGTTATCCATGTTTACAAGAAGACCTATTGACCCATGTAGAACTAATACGAATGTTATATGTTTGTTGTAACTGAGGATACTTCAATACTTGTACGGGCTGTTCGTTGTTGTTGTAATGGTTCTTGTCTCGATTGGTTCTTTCTAAGTGAATTGAGTGCGCAGTTTGAATGTCTTGACAAAAAAAAACCAATCTTTTTTTGTAGGTGCGGTTAGTCAGGCACGGAAAAACCCGTTTACTCTAGTTGCCGGGCGATTTGGTGCCGTCAGAACGGACTTGTTCAATTCCCGTTGATCTCAGGATGGTAGAGGGTAGAGATGCATGGAAGTATTACTGCAACAAATGTCTCAATGTGGTATTCTGCACCAAATGTCTCAATGTGGTATTTCTACACCAAATGTCTCAATGTGGTATTCTGCACCAAATGTCTCAATGTGGTATTTCTGCACCAAATGTCTCAATGTAGTATTTCTGCAACAAATGTCTCAATGTGGTATTTCTGCACCAAATGTCTCAATGTAGTATTTCTGCAACAAATGTCTCAATGTGGTATTTCTGCAAAAAAAGTCTCAATGTAGTATTTCTGCAACAAATGTCTCAATGTAGTATTTCTGCATCAAATGTCTCAATGTAGTATTTCTTCAACAAATGTCTCAATGTATTATTTCTGCAAAAAATGTCTCAATGTAGTATTTCTGCAACAAATGTCTCAATGTAGTATTTCTTCAACAAATGTCTCAATGTAGTATTTCTGCACCAAATGTCTCAATGTAGTATTTCTGCAACAAATGTCTCAATGTAGTATTTCTGCAACAAATGTCTCAATGTAGTATTTCTGCAACAAATGTCTCAATGTGGTATTTCTGCACCAAATGTCTCAATGTAGTATTTCTGTAACAAATGTCTCAATGTAGTATTTCTTCTACAAATGTCTCAATGTAGTATTTCTTCAACAAATGTCTCAATGTAGTATTTCTTCAACAAATGTCTCAATGTGGTATTCACTACGAACCTTATGAGTATTGATTATTATTGTTATTAGTCTAGAGAACGGAGAAGCAGTATGTCACGGAAATTAAAACAAAAGATTTTGCGACAGTGATACGACACATTCAATATCGGTAGTGGTATATTGTGAATGTTTACTATTTTATAATTCTACAGAGCTGTGGACGTTCGCTACAAAGTCACTAGTATGCCAACCTGTGCGTCACAAACTTTTAGTCAGCGTTTCTCGAACAGTACGCTCATCGCTTCGTTATCCATCAGAATTGTTACCTCGGTCCTCGTTCTAGTAACTTTTAACTGCTGTCAGGACCGCTATAGAAATGATCGCAGACGCACATAGCTCTTCAATGTCATGCAATCTTTTTCATCAGTTTGAGCCTCCATTTAGTGTCTATCTCCTATTCTTTAGTTTTCGCCATCTCTTTATACTTTCATTCTGTCTATCTCATATTCATTATTTTTTGCCATCTCTTTCTATTTTCATTCTATCTCTTAACTTTATTTTCACTATATTTCTCTCCCTTTCTCTATATCTTTCTCGCTTTCAATTTTGTTCTCTCTGTTCATCTCTAAAATTATGTTTGTTTGTTTTTTAAATATCTTTCTTTCTCTCTATCGTTCTTCCCGTACTTCTAAGTTTTTTTTTTCTCTACATCATTTTCTCTTTTCTCTATTTCTCTCATTTTCTATCTCTCTTTTTCTCTATAGTTATCTTTGTCTTTCTTTTTCGTTATTCTTCTATGTCTTTTCCTCTTTTCTTTTCCTCAGTTATCACATTTATCATTTTCTTTTACTCTTTTTTTCTTCCGTTAAATTTCTCTCGCTATCTTAATAATTCTCTGGGTTCTTTTGTTGTCTTTCCATCGATTTTTTTCTATTTCTTTTTCTTTATCACTTTCTTTCTCCTCCTTAGTTCTCTGTTTCTTTCTTTATCCTCTTTCCTTCTCTCTCTCCTCTTTTTACTCTCTTTATATTTCTCTTATTTCTTATTTTATCATTATCTTCTGTTCTTTCTTCTTTTCCGTTTTACAACCCCCCGTTTATTCTTTCTGTTTGCTATCTTTTTCTTTCCATCTCTTGGTCTATCTCTCTCTCTTCTCTCTCTCTTTCTCTTTGTAATTCTATATTTCTGTTTATTGCCCAACAAAACGAAATCACTAAAATATTGATACACAATTAAGAAAGAACATATAACACCGGTTTCCTGATGTCGTTTCTATTGTATGTTCTCTAGAACAACCTAGAATACTCGTGCGACCTTTCAGTTTTCTGTGGTTTGTTTACTAATACATTTTCTGTATCAGCAGATCGTCTGCCATTGATTCGTGATGCCAGGTCGTATTCACAGAGACAGTTATCTACTATTTTAAATACAAAATAGTTCTTGGTTTTTTTAAGAAGTATTTTTTTTTATAGGAGAATAATATTTAACTCACGGTCAATGGCAATCAAACATGTGTAATTTATATTGATGGGTGTTTAAGAAGTATGTTTTTATAGGTGAATAGTGTTTAACCTAGGGCCAATGGTAATCTGGCATGTGTGATTTACACTGGTGGGTCTGTTTAAGAAGTGTGTTTTTGATAGGAGAATAGTGTTTAATTCACAGTCTATAGAAATCCAACATGTTTTATTCACATTGATAGGTGTTTAAGAAGTATGTTTTTGATAGGAGGTAAAGACAAAGGTAGGTCCCACGGCAGCAACCTGTCTCCGGGGATAAAGATAATTCTTTATGTACTAAGTACTAAACCGTAGCAACTATTATGAGAAGGTGGCAAGATCCCTTCCTTGCTGTCCTTACCTTCCCTAAATTATACGTCTGGTACTCAATTACATCTGAGTCGACAGAAGGAGTGGTTATATCAAGTGAGAAGTACAACCCGGGTTTCTTTCTATCTGGGCGTGGTTTAGATCCTGGCACGCTGTAACCCGATAACAGCAAGTAAGCTCACTATCAACTAGACTACCGTGTTCCTCAGAATAGGAGAATAGTGTTTAACTCACGGTCAATGGCAATCCAACATGTGTGACACCTGAAGGATCAGCTAGAAAATGTAGAACAAATTGGGAGATGAGATATAATGATAAAACTGAAGGGTAACTACCTCACATGATCAATTACTAATGGGAAATACGGCAATAACATGGAAGTAGATGCGGAAACCTATGAGACTTGCAGCTAACATATTCATTGAATGCAAAACTCAGGCAGAGGGAGATATGGTCATTCTCACAGTTCCCATATCACGAATAGAATGTAAGAATACCAGCCAGAATATCAAATGGGAAGACCAAGAGAGAAGCATGTTCTTGTGAGAATACTGCCAACAGCAAATATGTTTTTCATGACAGAACTGCCATTAGCAGACATTTTCTCGAATTTCACCACATTCCTTTTAAATTCAGACAATGTAACGTCTCCATATCAATGGCATGTCATGAATAGCAACGTAATCTCTATTACCCTAGTTATACATTCAGACATAGGGTCTACTTATAATGGTTTTTCGTCCCCTAACATTTGCTATCAACTAATGACGTTTCCTTTTTTAGTAATTGAATTTCAACCTTTCCTAGCAATACAAATTTTCAATAGACATAATTAATGCATTGTTGTGCTATATTTTAAGTATTGTTCTATACAATTTTTCGTCATTTTTTTCTTCTTCAAAATGTTTACTCATAAATTACTTGCAGCCACAGAAAATACAACGCACGGGAGAGAAACATTACAAGTGTGATGTTTGTGGTGTTTAATTATTCAAACACGTAGATTGCAGATGCACAGAAAAACATGCAGGCTAAGAGCCTTGCATGTGTGATATTTGTGGTGTATGATTCACTCTAACAAGTAGATTGCAGATGCACAGAGTATGATTTAATAACAATGATAGCTTTCACATAGAGCACTAGATATACAAGCTGTGTATTTAATTTAACTATTTAACTCATATTCTTCTGTATCCTGTCCTGCTCTACAAGATATAAGACATACCCTAGATAGTGGAATATCATCTGGTATCCTGTCCTACTCTACAAGATACAAGATATACCCTTTTGTGCCAAAGAAACCGAAGCATATGTAACATTTTATACAGTAACTCTAACCAATTGAAAATAATAGCACAGTTCCATTAATGTGACATGAAGTCATCTTAAACTTATTAAAAATAAGAGAAATCGACATGTACACAAATCGTTCCGTAACGAAAGATGATCCAATTTCTGCAGGATGTAGTACAGACAACGGAAATTAGTTGGGTCACCTTTTTTGTTTGCGCCAATGGTCCTACAAATCCGATTCCGGCTCGAATTTACAAATCATGTATGTGATAATGTCTAACACAATCCCAGGAACATGCTTCGACAGCACAATCCCAGGAACATGCTTCGACAGCACAATCCCAGGAACATGCTTCGACAGCACAATCCCAGGAACATGCTTCGACAGCACAATCCGAGGAACATGCTTCGACAGCACAATCCCAGGAACATGCTTCGACAGCACAATCCCAGGAACATGCTTCGACAGCACAATCCCAGGAACATTCTTCGACAGCACAATCCCAGGAACATGCTTCGACAGCACAATCCCAGGAACATGCTTCGACAGCACAATCCCAGGAACATGCTTCGACATCACAATCACAGGAACATGCTTCGACAGCACAATCCCAGGAACATGCTTCGACAGCACAATCCCAGGAACATGCTTCGACAGCACAATCCCAGGAATATGCTTCGACAGCACAATCTAATGGCTATCATCGTTATCTTACAACTATGTGCCAAAAGATTTATGTCAACAGATTTATGTCAACAGATTTATGTCAACAGATTTATGTCAACAGATTTATGAGAATGTACGCAGAAGTCATGAGAAAACGCAGATAGAAATACATGGACCACGTTTTAAGCATAGATTTTATTAAAAAAACAGAATTTTAAAAAACAAGACCTTATGTGGACACCTGAGGGTACAAGAAAACAAGGAGGGCCTAAAGCAACCCTAAAAACACCATACTTAAAGAAGGAAAATAACAGGCTGCTAGACCATACAAAAACTAAAACTGCGTGCAGCGGACCGCATCACATGGAGAATCAAATCTGGCTGCGGCACGAAAGGAACAAACTCACTAACGAACGCAGAAGTAGAATGTAAATGTGATCGCTTTTAAATAAAGTAATATAAATATTTCAAATACAAAAATGATAGAAACATGACTCGCATTTATTTGAAACGTACATTAAAACGATAGATTCGATGCTCTCGAGGGGAAATGTTTATTGATTTCTTAGACAAGCTTCGCGGCGCGAAGTTTGTAATGAATTTATGGATTGTAGGAAGATCAGAATTACATTTTCTGATAATAGTTATATTTTCTTCTAGCTCTCTCAAACATAGGAAAGTCTCAGACTCATTACGTGAATATTATTTCACCAAACAACAACAACAGCTTAATGTATTTGGGCGATATTTTAGTGGTAGTTTTATACATTTTTTGTGACACTAACTTCAGACAAACAAAGAAGGATTTAGGCGTGAATAAAAGTATTAAGAGCCTGAATTATAAATTTGTTTAAAGCAACACACAAAAAATGTACTTGTTCCAGACAAAATAACTAACCTTGCAGGTTGACAGGAACCACTGTTAGTAATTGTGAATCATAGTCAGTTTACGTGGTTTAGACATGTAACGCGACATCTTTCGCTTTCACAGATTAAACTGCATATGGAACAAGGGTGGATGAAGGAGAGAAGTGATAAGAAAATCTTAACATCACGGAAAAAATGGCCAGGGTGCTAATTTTTGTTTCATATTCATCCGTACGATCTAGGATAGAGATTTAGGTGGAACTTTGGTGATGATATTCCAATGTGACACATCTACGATCGTAAAGATTTATAAAATAATAATAATAATTGTTATTATTATTGATATTGTTATAATTAATCCTTAAGACTTTTGTTATGATCTAATTTAACCTTTAGCACGCGTACGTGGAGTGCATTCGATAACTTTCTACATATCTATTGTCAAAGGCTGGTGAGTGTATTCGCCCCCCCCCCCCTTCAAGCCACGTTGTAGCTAGGTTCCCTGTAATCAATAAAAGAAGCTAAATTTCTAAAATTTTGATTATCAGGTTATTTGAAATCTGGAAAATTGTTAATTTGACGACAGTTTTCTGCAAGTTTTAGTGGCAACATGGTGGTAATGTCAGTGAAATATCTAAATTTTCGCAATCTGTCAACATCTTCACAGCTGGGCATCACCTTGGAAGTGAATCCGGTTTCATAGACTTTTGATTTATCCTATTTTCAGTAAAACAATTATGGATTGTAATTCGGAAGATGAATTCTAGAGAGGTAAGTTGTTAATCACCCTGGAGAATACGTTAGAACACGCGGTTTCGTATATTTTGACTTTAAACTTCAACTGCACTGGATCGATTTACTTTTGGACTAGATCTAGCTTTAGAGAACAATTTTATGACAAATCTATAATGTTTATTCATTTTCTCCAGTGAAATTATGAAAATTTAACCACGAATGCTGTCAAATTAGCTCTTTATTCAGTGTTACCACTCTAGGAAATTTCCATAATAAAGTCAGATATTTTTAATTATTTTTTTCGGGTTTTTTTGGTGGTTGGCGGGGGGGGGGGGAGGAGCCTTTTAATTTGATTAATTTTGGGGGAAAACGTGTTTGCGACTTTCTCACACGTCCTGCATCACACCCACGCAAACAAAACGTACACCAATATGTGCAGAATTCATATCCTCATTTATATGTACAAATAATATTTAAATATCTCCAACAACAATAAAGTTATCGCGTTTTCAACAGTAACCAACTGTTACGCAACATTTCCAAAAAAGAATCCAACTGCAGGAGAAAATATTATATAATTTTAAACTAGCTTACTTTAAACGTTCTATGCCATGAAGTTTATTTTATAATCCCTTTAACCAAGTATTTTACCGCATTTACTGGATACTTCATCTTCTTCAGCGTTCATTCTCAAATACCCGTTGGATCTCTCCTTTAGCAGAACAATGACCATACCAGATTTCCAGCAGGATGTATTCTAGAGAATGGAATGCGTTGTGTCTGAGTTTAATGTGTGCCAATGTTCCGACACATCCGTCTTCGGTGGTTACTGGATGTAATAGCCGGATTGTTTTCCTAAAATAATCTCACTAATGAAAGGAACTCATTATCTTCCTAATTAGAATCAGATGCTGAAACTTCCATTCCAGGGAAAATGCGTGCCCTTTCTATTTATAGTACGTTAATTTTGAATTAATTATCATAAATTACTATGCCTGGAATAATTTATTTTCTAGTATGGTATTTTTTTAAAAAAGTCAACTCTAATTTCAACACTAGCAATGTTTATTTTATTTTAATTTTTTTTTAAATATATAATTTTGGAAGTTCCTTCTCCCCCTCCCTCCCCTCTCCCCCTCCCCCAATCATTATGAACCAAATATTTCATTGAGACGACCAATAGTTATAGAACGTTCTATAGTAGACTAACCAGGAAGAACGGTACCAGTAGTAGTCTGTAGTCGCTAGTTGTAAACCTGTCACTCAGGCACAGATATTGTAAAGTCATATGTATCGATGTTCATGCACATGTGATTGCGAATTCCACTAATTGTATCTAGTGTATATCGCATCAATTGACGGGTATCAATGGGAACATTGTTAGCTTAATTCGTTAATGAGTATGATACATCGTATTAAACTAGTTAGTCAGAGTTTTAGTTATGAAGCAACTTGCTGTTTCCTTAGTTATCTATGAAGAAAACTTGTGATTTATCGATCGCTCATTCAGTCAACTCAGCTGTAAGTGGGTACCTCGCACATGAGTTAGGGGAGGCAAAGACAGCAAGGACGGGAACTGGCTAAACCACCTAATAGTTGCTTTAGCTCCGTACATCAAGAGTTATCTTCATTCCCGACGGCATGCTCCTGCCATGGGACCTACCTTTACTTTTTAACTGCCTCGATTTTGATTTTCATACCGGAGCTTGTTGTACTTCACACTCTACACTGTACTCTATAACTGCCTCGATGTCCATTCTCATACTGAAGCATGTTGTACTTCACGCTCTAAATGTTTTAGCAATGATTCTACCTCTTAGAATGGAAGAGAAACCCCAGACCCATCTTGACCCTCTTCAAACACAAATATCTATATGTATAACCCCCACCTTTCTCTTGGTATATCAGTTATCAGTTGCTTAATTTCTAGACCGACTCTTCCCATTGCACAAATCCCTGCAATGAGACCTATGATACCGAGTGTGATTGTAACTTTTATAACGATAGACATATATTCTCATAAATTCTGTAGCACGATGAATGCAAGTATCATTAGTTATAATAGGACGTCGAGTTGCAGAAAGATACTTCTTCTTTCCTTCGTCTTTTACCCTTTACGGGTGTCGAGGGCGATACAATGTTCTTGTTCTCGCTTTTCTGGCAGCTTCAGATAATGTTATTTGGTGTTCGTGTAATGTCTCTTTGATGTTGTCGATCCAGCGTACACTAGGTCTACCCCTGGCTCTTCTTTCTGCTTCTGCTCTCTTCAAATATACGTTATAAACTAATGAATCACACGGTATGCTTTCCAGATGACCAAACCATTGTTCTTGTTGATTTTGTATGTATTGTAGAATTAATATGACACCCACTCTTTCTCTTATGACATCGTTTCTAATTCTGTGCCTTCTGGTAACTCCTGTGGCTTTTCTCAGACATTCTCGATTGTGAAGTATGGCCTTTGTTGATTCAGAAAGATACTAAAGGTCTCAAATTGGCAACTTCGTTATTTCCAATTTCGTCATAGAAGAATTGATCCTTGCGATATGAGTATGGCGATTTTTCCATCTCAAATAAGCTCAGAATATGTCCACTCGGAATATCTATTATCGGGGACCCCTGTGTTCCCAGAATACGTATACATACACCGATTGTAGCAGAAATGGAATTGAAACCCTAGACGATATACTTCAAGACAGTATGGCACCCAGTAACATCAGAAGTTAGGTCAGTATCAGTGATTTCAGGAAACGCGGCAAAGAACATTGTCCGTTACCCGCTAGGACATCAATTAATTAATTGAGAGATGTAGACTTTTTATTAAAAATTGCAAGCAGTTCGTCTGCTTTAAAGACTGTCTCTTACCTTACTATTACATTGTTACATAAATGTTAGTATATCTCTGAATTGTATCCTTCCATGTACAGCGTTATTTAGATCTTGTCCACATACCTTCAATCATACCTCAATAATGTTTCTTTCTACTCACAGATCGTGATACATGATATATGTAGTTTTTTCTAGGTTATGATACATGATATATGTAGTTTTTTCTAGATTATGATACATGATATATGTAGTTGTGCCTAGATTATGATACATGATATATGTAATTTTGTCTAGATTATGATACATGATATATGTAGTTGTGTCTAGATTATGATACATGATATATGTAGTTGTGTCTAGATTATGATACATGATATATGTAGTTTTGTCTAGATTATGATACATGATATATGTAGTTGTGTCTAGATTATGATACATGATATATGTAGTTTTGTCTAGATTATGATACATGATATATGTAGTTGTGTCTAGGTAAATGAAAGTTTTTAATGTGTATAGCAGTGTTGAAATAAATTTTTGTCATGGTAAATGAAAGTTTTTAATGTGAATAGCAGTGTTGAAGGAACTTATCTCAATATTTTCTCTTTGTGGACACACTTTCATCTATTTTAACCGTGGGATCTGTTACTCTATGGATACACCTTCATCTATTTTAACCGTGAGATTTGGTCCTCAATGGACAATCATCTATTTTAACCGTGAGATTTGGTCCTCAATGGACAATCATCTATTTTAACCGTGAGATCTGGTCTACCTATGACGACTGGATTATTACTCGAATCATTATTCATCATTAAGTGCTGTCTCCGTAACGAAGGTTAGCTGCAACCGACATCTAACATCCCCTGTATTTTGTCTTGGTGGTGCACTCTGTGTTACCTTAAACTATCAAAACTGGTGCGGAAATATCATAACATTAGTGTTACATCAGACAACCTCACTAAAACTGAATTCAGATCCACAAAATCTTATACTTTTCTGGAAACAGGCAAACAAACCCCCACCCCTCCCCATATCCGGTAGTTTAGTTGTCATGAATTGTCTTCTTGTTTGTGCGATCCGCGGTCCAATTTTTGTTCGTGCGATCCTCGGTTCAATTTTTGTTAGTGCGATCCGCGGTTCAGATTTTGTTAGCGCGATCCGCGGTTCAATTTTGGCTGGATCGTGATACATGATCAATTTCAATTATTTTGGTAAAATCATCAACCATATATTTTTGTGGCCAATAAATATACGTAGGAGTTGTCCATAAATTACGTCACCAATTAGGGTGGTGGTCCGAAAACGTTTTGCATGTGTTGACATGGGGGGGGGGGGGGGGGTTGGAGGAGATGAGAAGTAAAAAATTGGGCAAAAGAGTCTTGACGATATTTTTTGACAGCCATATACCTGTACAATGTATATTCTTGTTTTGTCTGGAACATCGGTTACACGTTGGGGATATCTTGACTTAAATCACTTCTATTTTAAGGAATGCAATGTGATATTATGTGGCTGGATTTACAAAATATCTTTACTCATTTTGCTAGTTGAATCGGTGCCAATTAAACGAACCTGGATCAAATCGCGTCTTTGACATTCTGATATCTTTTATATTCTTCAATTCTTTCTAATTATGTTATTCATGTACTAAGAAAACAGAATTTGAGCGGTCTCAGTGTGTGACATGTTTAACAATTTTTACGTTAACACGTAACTTACTGAAACCGCTTCGACCATTTGTTCCAGTTTTTGCAACATGAAGTAAAGTACTACCTTTGCACAATACCCAATAATTATATGTCCTTAAAGAACTATTGATCGAAGAAAAAAAACCGTAATAATCCCGCATTACTAACCAATTGAATTTCATGCTTGATAAACATGAGCGTGAACTATATGGAAGCGTTAGAAAACATTTAGAAGTGTAATACGCCTCTGATCATTTATTATTGGTTATTGATTATAAGAGTACATGACTGCACTCTGGTAAGAACAATAGGCGCTTCCCTAAACCCCAAACAGATATCGAAGGGTATACATGTGTATTGATTGCTCTCTCCACATATAGGAGACGCAAGTTCAAGCAAGTTAAGAGTTTTAAAAAAATGTATTCAACTTTAACTCACCAACTAATGTACATGTGATGAAATAATATCTGACCATTATCGTAAACATCATCATGTTCTCTGCGGTAGATCCACGTTATACTAAAAAGATTGGAAGCAGATAAAATATAACAGCCATAACTACAGCGGCCATTTTGAATATCAAAATTCTTTTAATGAAAATAAGATAACATCTGTGATCAGTTTCCTGTACTCATAAATAGCATACTCGTTTTATAATATGTGTTCTGAATATACAGAAGTAAACAACAATAATAATAATACACACACCTATACGCGCGCACAGACAAGAGAAAAGTAAGCTTAAAAAATGAATAACAAGTATAGAAGAATATCTACACAAATATAACACATTAACTCAAAGATACGCATGCGGTTGTGTCTGTGGGTCTCACCAATGGCACACTAGACAAACCACCCATGCAAAAGAAAACCTTAGTAGATTGATGCTGTTATATTGAAAATCTCCTATGGAAAATTTGTAGCATGTCATCTATAAAATTATAGTCCGTCTCTGGGTAGTATAGAAGGCTTCTTCAATATGCATTGCACTAAGCCGAAAGCTGAAGTCTTCTGGGTATGAAAGAAAGCTCAGAAAAATCACTCCGCTGCATATGGGAAGGAAGAAATAATCGCTTGCAATTCCTTGGATCCTCACAAACAAACAAGAATCCACAAAGATCTTCATCGGAACACAACTACAACAAAGATTAACCCTCTAGAAAAGTGGTTCTCACAGTGACTCATAAGACCAGGGGTACCGTTAAACTGCAGGAGAGCCGTTGAGACGCAGAGGTGCCATTAAGAAACAAATTTGAAACTAGGAGCACTGACGTGCCTTGGGGGGGGGGGGGAGAGGAGGAGGAGATATCAAAATGTTAATTAATTTTTTTTAAATGTAGAATTATATGTCAGTAAATCTCATAAAGGATTGCTTAACCATTCAACAAAATTAAAGATCCTTTTTTTTCTTTTGACCGAGATGGGGAATAGCGGACAAAATTATCCTTATACGGGTCACTTGGACAAAATTGTCCCTATAAGAGTCACGTGGATAACATTGTCCCGAAAGTGGACCTGAGCTATAAAGATTTTGAGAAGCACTGATCAAGACCACAAACTCACAGATATCATATGCGACAGACAACTCCTTCAAAGATTGACCCTCTTAAGTTGATCGTGTACTTGGCGGCTCCTTATGACAACGTTTAGTAGAACTACTTCAGGGAATTTGGACGAAGTAATGCTAAGAATATTCCTATAATCTCATCAGGCAAAGAGGATTATATATATTTTTGCTGGGGGTCAAGAAGGTTATGAGAGTTGAAGACATAGATGGATATATCTTGTCAATGTAAATAAATGGATTGGACTACTTAAGTGTGATTTGTGTAAACGTTTCTCTTCGCGGTTCTTATGTTTTAGTGTATGTCTTTTATGAAGTATCAACAAACACGAGAAGTCCGGTCAATAACTGGAAGAAAACTCAGAAATGTTCGTAATCAAGTCAGAAACGACAACATATTCGGATCCCTATGTTAGTTTTGCTTGCTTATTTTCCTCTCGTATTCCCCTTTTCTATTCCTCCTTACCAATTCACCCCTTCTCAATTCACCCCTTTTCAATTCCTCCTTTCTCAATTCAAACGCTTCCAAATTCATCTTCCCAATTTATCCCTTTTCAATTCATGACTTCTCATTTCATCCCTTCTCATTTCATTCCTTCTCAATTCATCCCTTTCCAGTTCACCAATTCTCATGACATCCCTTGTCAATTCATCCCTTCCCAATTCATAAATTCTCAATTCGTCCCGTCTCAATTCATCCTTTCCCAATTCATCCTTTCCCTGTTCACCAATTCTCAATACATCCCTTTCCCAGTTCACAAATGTTCAACTCATCCCTTCTAAATTCACATCTCCTCAATGCACCAATTCTCAATTCATCCTTTCTCAATTCATGACTTCTCAATTCATCCCTCCCCAGTTAATCCCTTGTCAATTCATCCCTTCCCAATTCATGACTTCTCAATTCATCCCTTCCCAGTTAATCCCTTGTCAATTCATCCCTTCCCAATTCATCCATTTTATGTTCATCAATTCCCAATTCATCCCTACTCAATTCATCCCTTCCCAGTTCACCAATTCACAAGTCATCCCTTGTCAATTCACCCTTTACCAATTAATCCCTTTTAAGTTCATCAATTCTCAATTTATCCCTTTTCAATTCATCCCTTCTCGATTCATCCCTTCCCAGTTCACCATTTCTCAATTCATCCCTTCCCAATTCATCCCTTCCCAGTTCAACAATTTCCAATTCATCCCTTCCCAATTCATCCCTTCTCAATTCATGACTTCTCATTTCATCCCTTCTCAATTCATTCCTTCCCAGTTCACCATTTCTCAATTCATCCATTCGCAATTCATCCCTTCCCAGTTCAACAATTTCCAATTCATCCCTTCCGAATTCCTCCCTTCCCAGTTCACCACTTCTCAATTCATCCCTTCCCAATTCATCCCTTCTCAATTCATGACTTCTCATTTCATCCCTTCTCAATTCAACCCTTCCCAGTTCACAAATTTTCAAGTCATTCCATGTCAATACATCCCTTTGCAATTCATCTCTTACCAATTCACCAATTTTATTCATACCTTCTCAATTCACCCTTTCTCAATTCACCAATTCTCAATTTATCCCTTCTCAATTCATGACCTCATTTCATCCCTTCACAATTCACCAATTCTCAATTCATGACTTCTCAATTCATTCCTTCCCATTTCATCAATTGTCAAGTCATACGTTGTCAATTAATCCTTTCCCAATTCATCCATTCCCAGTTCACAAATTTTCAATTCATCCCTTCTCAATTCATCTTCCCAGTTCACCAATTCTCAATTCATCCCTTTCCCAGTTCACAAATGTTCAACTCATCACTTCTCAAATCACCCCTTCTCAATGCACAAATTCTCAATTCATCCCTTCTCAATTCATGACTTCTCAATTCATCCCTTCTCAATTCAGGAATTCTCAATTCATCCCTTCTCAATTCATCCCTTCTCAACTCATCTCTTCCCATTTCATCAATTCTCAATTTCATTCCTTCCCAATGCATCCCTTTCCAATTCACCCATTCTCAATTCATCCCTTCTCAATGCATCTCTTCTCAATTCATGACTTCTCAATTCATGACTTCTCAATTCATGACTTCTCAATTCATCCCTTCTCAATTCATGACTTCTCAATTCATCGCTTCTAAATTCACCAATTCTCAATTCATCCCTTCTCAATTCATCCCTTCCCAATTCATCCCTTCCCAGTTTACCAATTCTCCATTCACCCCTTCTCAATTCATCCCTTCTCAATTCACTAATTCTCAATTCATCTATTCTCAATTCATCCCTTCTCAATGAATTATGTATCTCCTCTCCCATTTACCTTATCTGAGATATTCTCTTCATTTTTAATATTGTTCTTGAATTCGTCCTCAAACATCAACCTATTAGCAAGTGATTTAGTCTGGAGAATGTAATGCTGTGCCATTTTTAACGTGTTTTGTATATCATACTTACGTTTTGTGGTCTCACACATTTCTACATAGGTTTTCTCACACATTTCTACATAGGTTTTCTCACACATTTCAACATAGGTTTTCTCACACATTTCAACATAGGTTTTCTCACACATTTCAACATAGGTTTTCTCACACATTTCAACATAGGTTTTCTCACACATTTCAGCATAGGTTTTCTCACACTTTAATACAGGTTTACTCAAAGATTTCAACATAGGTTTTCTCACACATTTCAACATAGGTTTTCTCACACATTTCTACATATGTTTTCTCACACATTTCAATATAGGTTTTCTCACACATTTCAATATAGGTTTTCTCACACATTAATACAGGTTTACACAAAGATTTCAACATAGGTTTTCTCACACATTTTAACATAGGTTTTCTCACAGATTTTTACATAGGTTTTCTCACACATTAATACAGGTTTACTCAAAGATTTCAACATAGGTTTTCTCACACATTTCAACATAGTTTTTCTCACACATTTCAATATAGTTTTCCTCACACATTTCAATATACAGAGGTTTTCTCACACATTTCAATATAGGTTTTCTCACAAATTTCAACAAAGGTTTTCTCACAAATTTCAACAAAGGTTTTCTCACACATTTCAACATAGGTTTTCTCACACATTTCAACATAGGTTTCAAAGGTTTCTATTTCTGTATCCCTCACTTTTGTCTCAGTTATTACCCAATCTTCTCTCGGTGTTGTTATTATTTATAATCTACTTTCTCTCGAGGTTCTGTCATTCATTACCTAGTCTTCTCATGGGGTTCTGTCATGTATTATCTACTCTTTTCTCAGGGCTGTATCATTTATTATCTACTCTTCATCCTATGTTCTGTCATTTATTATCCACCCTTCTCTCCGGATTATGTCATGTATTATCCACTCTTCTCTCCGGATTATGTCATTTATTATCCACTCTTCTTTCCGGATTATGTAATTTATTATCCACTCTTCTCTCTGGATTATGTAATTTATTATCCACTCTTCTCTCCGGATTATGTCATTTATTATCCACTCTTCTCTCTGGATTATGTCATTTATTATCCACTCTTCTCTCTGGATTATGTCATTTATTATCCACTCTTCTCTCCGGATTATGTCATTTATTATCCACTCTTCTCTGAGGATTGTGTCATTTCTTCTTCTTCTTCTTTCGTTCACTTGAAACATGTCTATATCTGTAATTCTGTCTCTTTAATAAAACTCCCTGTCTATTGTAGTTCATACAGTGACCCATAGAGCTTTCATTCCAGTGTGTTTTGTGCGTGGCATCCTGATTATTTGTGCACCTTTTGGCTGGTTGCCTCCGTCTTCAGCACCCTGCTTACTTGGGCAGGACTATGGTCCCGCTCGAGTGGGACTGCCCAACTAATCTTAGTTTCCAGCCCCTGATGGCTGAACTAAGCCCCATCACCACTTCACCGTGCTTTTATTATCTACTCGTCTCTCCGGATAGTGTCATTTATTATCTATTCCTCTCTCTTGTTGTCATTTATTACATATTGCTCTCTATGGGTTGTGTCATTTATTGTCAAGTCTTCTCTGTTGGTTGTAATTTATTAGGTATCTATTATGGGGGATTGCCATTTATTATCTACTCCTCTCTCTTTTCTATCCTCACTTAATTTTTATGTTTCCTTTGTTTTCCTTTTCTTCATATATTTTCTTCTTTAACTGAAACACATATTCTACTAATTCCTCCCCAACTGTCTGTCATTCGCTCCTACATTTGTTTACTGTTTATTTATTGTGCCCCCTCATTCGTCTCTCTTTCTCTCTCTCTCTCTCTCTCTCTCTATATATATATATATATATATGTGTGTGTGTGTATAGGTGATGTACGTAGGGTATGGGTGGAGTTATTAGAGAGAGTAAATACACGGGCATCACTACGAAAACTCACGCTTATTTTTGTCCCCGGAAACGAGGACGTGCAGGGAAACGAACGAGACGACCAATTAACTGGATTCGCCACCACAACAGACGGTCAGTCTATGGACCGAGCAGACATACTCATTGCTCTTCGTGAATCCACACGATCAGAGGATTATGAATGAGCATGAGTCAATGTCGAGAATGCGCGAATTGGGAGTGAGGATGTGCGTGGCCCATAGAGAACACCTGACAAAGATTTTAATAAGAGTAGTGAACCAACATAGAACCGGAACCATCAGCCGTTATACCCTGAGAGATTTACTGAAGCGGAGATCTGAGCACCTATGGACGTGTTCGGTGTGCGAAGAGGATAATCAACATATCTAATACCTAATATATATATATATGTATACAGAGAGTGAGTGAGAGAGAGCGAGAGGAATATTCGTTTAAGCCTTCTGTACAATAACTTTCATAATTGCTTTTCTATTTCATTCCCGCTATATTTATACGTATTTCTTCTTTCGTTTCTTTTTTTTATCTATCCCCTCTTCTACCTTTCTATATTTCTAACAAACCCCCCCCCCCTTTCTTTTTCTCTACTACGTTATCGCCATCTCCCATCAACAATTTTTCTTTTCCATTTCCTTATAAATACACTCACTATATCTCTCTTTCTCTCCCTCTCTCGCCTCTCATTTTTTTTAAATCTCTCACTCCACCTCTTTCTCTATTTCTAATTCCCTTCCCCCTCCTTTTCTCTACTCCGAAACCTCCTTCATCCGCTTCAACATCTTATCAATGTCCTCAACATCCGACCAGATCTCCACTACGTATCCAATACCTTACTCTCACACTTTCCTTCCATACTCAATCCACTTCCTAAGGGCTTTTCATTTCTGTCCTCGTACGGAAGGTGACACTAATTGGGATGAGGAGCAGGTTTAGATTTCCTCAACAGGCTTTTCAAAAGTCGACGATGTCGCTGACACGACCAATATTTTCTGTGTTCTATTTTATGGATTTTTTTGGGTGTCGTTAGAAAAGGGAAAGGTAAATAGGAGGGCGGATATTATTATCTTTCTCCGTTAGTTAGCCGTATTACCTTTTTCCTCGGTTAGTTCAGCCATTAATACACCTTTTTCCTCGGTTAGTTCAGCCGTTAATACACCTTTTTCCTCGGTTAGTTCAGCCGTTAATACACCTTTTTTCTCGATTAGTTCAGCCGTTAATACACCTTTTTCCTCGGTTAGTTCAATAGTTAATACACCCTTTCCTCGTTTAGTTCAGTCGGTAATACACCTTTTTCCACGTTTATTTCCTTAGTTAATACACCCTTTCCTCGGTTAGTTCAGTAGTTAATACATCCTCTCCTCGTTTAGTTCAGTAGTCAATACACTCTTTACTCGGTTAGCTCAGTAGTTAGTACACTCATTTCCTGTTAGTTCAGTAGTTAAAACACCATTTTCTCGATTATTTCAGTAGTTTAAACACCCTTTTCTTTGTTATTTCTCTAGTTAATATACTCATTTCCTGTTAGTTCAGTAGTTAATCAACTGTTTTCTTCGGTTAGTTCAGTATTTAATACACTCTTTACTCGGTTAGTTCAGTAGTTAATGCACTCTTTCTTCTGTTATTTCAGTAGTTAATACACTTGATGTTCTAGTGGAAAGTTAAATGTTGGACTTTTCATTCAACTTGAATTATCTTTTTTTAAACTGTAACTGTTTAAAGGTCTCATCATCATTAATTGCCGTCTCCGCAACGGAGGTTTGCTAGACTGTAACCTGTCCATCGTGTGATGTTACTCTCCCACTAGTATCTCTGCCTACCTCTTGCTCGCTTCCCTTTGACTTTACCCTCAAGTAAGGTCTTCAATAAGGTGTCATGTCTTTTAATGTGTCCAAAGTATTTATTTATATATCAAAGGTCTACCAAGCCTCAGAAAATGCTAATAGAAATAAATTTTGAATATCATTGACTTGCCAACAAATGTTTAATTTGCTAGACATCACTAGCACATCAAATCGTATTTTTGACACCACTATAACACGTTTCGTTAGCTTTGTCCACAAACTAATGTAATTATCTAACTAACCATCCACCATATTAAAGAAGGATTAGCTCAATATAATATCATAGCTCTCGAACTCGTGTATTCTTTGATATTTCTCCATTGCATAGAATGTTTTTAATTTTTTGAAATGTTTATTTGGCCTGTGCTATCCTGCTTTTTTTCAGACAAGCTGCCTAAAATGAAATTAAAAAGGTAATGGTTAATTGAAAAGAACAGAGTAACAAACTTAATTAATTCATTTCGTTGAGGCGATCTTCTTGTGTCTGTTGACAAAACCGAGCAATTTAGGAAGATATAGTCCAGAGACAATTTTCTCCATCTATTCGTTGAGAAACCCAAGCATTTTTGAAGGATGTAGTCTAGAGATATTGCTTGAGTTTGTCAACGAATAGAAGATCTTGTCTGGACTACTTCTTTGCTGTTCGCTTTATACCCCGTTATGCCAGGCAGCATCAGGGCTTTTATTTCTGTAATCCATTATTTACAATGTCCTTCTCTGGCATTGTATCCATAGTGTCTGTATAGCAATTATTTCTGAGGCACACTGTCTGATGGTAGTCTGGAAGCATGCGACAACCGCTTAATCTGTTGCGCTCTGAAGTAATCCCGGATTTCTATTGTGAGTGTTAGTATTCTGATGTTTTCGTTCTTGATTCTGTCTTTTATTGTTACTCAGAGGATTCTACGTAGTCAAGTCATTTCTGTTGTAACACGTTTTCTTTTGGATTAAAAAGCAACAGAATGTAATTTGGCAAGATGTAGTCCAGAAACGTTCTTCTTCAACTACTCGTTTAGAAAACCAAACATTTTGGCAAGATGTAGTCAAGACAGGATATTCTATTCCTTGACAAACCCAAGTATTTTAGCAAGATTTAGTCCAGACACGATATTCTATTTCTTGACAAACCCAAGTATTTTAGTAAGATTTAGTCCGGAGACAATTTTTTGTTCTTTTATAAAACCAAACAATTTGGCAAGATATAGGCCAGAGACGATCAACTATTAGTTGACAAACCCAAGCAGTTTGGCAAGATGTTGTCTGGAGAAGGCATGCACTTACAGCTTGGTTGTAATATCTGACATGTTTCGGCCAGGCCAATCCGACCAGCATGGCTTCTGTATTAAACTCTATGATATGGGACAGCATGGCTTCTGTGTCAAACTCTATGATATGGGACAGCATGGCTTCTGTGTCAAACTCTATGATATGGGACAGCATGGCTTCTGTGTCAAACTCTATGATATAGGACAGCCATCCTCTACCTAAATTCTCCTTCGTTCGTCACATCCTACAACAGACATGCATGGCAAATAACAGCAGTCTTGCTACATTTTGCTAACCTTTCGGTCCTGTCAGCACTAGTACGGGCGTGTTGTCGATCATTCTGAGTGAATATGTTATTTAATTGTCCAGGAGTCAAAGATGAACACGTCGATTAGATTATTTGTTGTTTGTTTGTTTGAGAAACCCAAGAATTACGAGCGGTTAGCGCTTACATCCTATGTGCAATGGGGAGGTTTAGATAACTGTGTCACGAAACGCATCACGCTCCGAGTCAATCAGCTAACATACCGGAGGATAAATGGTCAAATCAAACAATACACTTCTTTTAAAATATTAAACAGTTTCACCAAGAATCGTTATTTCCATTCATCATCATAACTTTTCCAAAATAGGTGATGTACGTAGGGAATGGGCGGAGTCATTGGAGAGAGCTAAAATGCGGGCATCACTACGAAAACTCAAGCTTATTTTTGTCCCCGGACATGCGGGCGTGGAGGGAAACGAACGTGCCGAAAAATTAGCTAGTCTCGCCACCACAACAGACATTCAGCCTCTGGACCGAGTAGACATACTCACTGCTCTTCGTGAGTCCTCACGATCAGAGGATTTTGAGATGAATGAGCATGAGTCAATATCAAGAATGCAAGAATTTGGAGTGAGGATGGGCGTGGTCCGAAGAGAACCCTTAACAAAGATTTTAAAAAGAGTAGTGAACCAACATAGAACCGGAACCATCAGCCGTTATACCTTGAGAGATTTACTGAAGCGGAGATCGGAGCACTTATGGACGTGTCCGGTGTGCGAAGAGGATTATCAACATACCTTACCTAATACCTAATACCTAACCTTTCATGGTTGTAGGGGGACCACTTGAAATACATCGACGCAACAAATTCGTCATTTTTCGCTGTTCTGCTTGCCTTGTTTTAAAGTGGAGAAACGTAATCCTGTGCAGTCTTTTATATTAATTATCTATAGTTTCCTTCGTTATCTTATTCTTCTTCCACCTAAACTGTTCCCTACAGATCAGTCTTCTAAAGGAAATCATTTCTCATTAAGTGCCCAAACTACGCAAGTGTTGGACATTGCAGAATTGTTAGGCGATGTTCTTATTGACATGCAATAGTATTTCGTATGTTCATGTTATGGTCTGTAAAACTGTTTTTCAATATTCATTTGTAAAAAAAAAATTTCAAATGTCTGCATTACATACTTTTCTTACCACGAAATTTGTTCTCAAATGTCTGCACTATATACTTTTCTTACCACGAAATTTGTTTTCAAATGTCTGCACTACATACTTTTCTTACCACGAAATTTGTTTTCAAATGTCTGAACTACATACTTTTCTTACCACGAAATTTTATTTTCAAATGTCTGCATTACATACTTTTCTTACCACGAAATTTGTTTTCAAATGTCTGCACTACATACTTTTCTTACCACGAAATTTGTTTTCAAATGTCTGCATTACATGCTTTTCTTACCACGAAATTTGTTTTTAAATGTCTGCATTACATACTTTTCTTACACGAAATTTGTTTTCAAATGTCTGCATTACATACTTTTCTTACCACGAAATTTGTTTTTAAATGTCTGCATTACATACCTTTCTTACCACGAAATTTGTTTTCAAATGTCTGCACTATATACTTTTCTTACCACGAAATTCTCGCCGAACAACTTAAAATTCATACTATCTCAAATTGACAGTTCAGTCTTGTCTTGTTTTGTCTTGTCTTGCCCATGTGTGCCGCTAGGCGTCATGGCGAGACGTAGTCTTCTTTCTTTAGCTAACTGTGATGCCGCTACCATAAAGCCTTTGTGTTCTAATATTTCTCTGATGTCATCTATCAATCTTCGTCTGGGTCTTCCCTGTTTCTCTTTTCAGATGATCTTTTATTGAAGACTATCGATAGGATCCGAACAGGTTCTATTCTGATTAGGTGGCAGTTCAGTGACTTTGTTTTAACAAGGTCGTGCCCAATTTTTCTTCTAAACTCCCACAATGAAATGGCTGCAGAAATATACAGCTGTTAATCCAGGCATTTATAAACACATGCTATATATGTGTGTTCTCCTGAGTATATGACTTTAAATTTATCTGACTGTATCTCTCCTGCCCCAGTCCACCTCATTTCGCTCATTCCTAGGATATTTATGTTCATTCTTTCCATTTCCTGCTTGATGTTGTCTAATTTACCACACTGCGCTAACGATCTGACGTTCCATGTTGCTATATTAACACTAACTGTAGGTCTACTTCTGTGTGTCGCCATGACTTTCATCGTGGAGAATAATGTGGTAGTTTCCCGTTGCTTTCCACGTCCATATGGGGGATATCCAAGTGAATGATATAGTATTAAAACCGTATAGTTCATCATTTATATACTATATCATAGTGAATGATATAGTATTAAAACAGGTCCACCAATTCAAATATCTAGGTACAATTATTACAGCAGATGGAAGAAGTTCAACAGAAATAAGATGCAGAATAGGACAGGCAAAAACAACATTCAGAAAAATGAAAAATATACTGTGTAATATGACCTTGTCATTAGAGGTGAGAAAGAGAGTTCTGCAGTGCTATATAACCCCTATACTAACATATGGGTGCGAGTCTTGGACAATAAACAAACTGGAAAGTGGGAGATTGGAGGCAACAGAGATGTGGTTCTACAGAAGAATGCTGAGAATACCATGGACTGCCAGAAAAACTAATGTAGAGGTGTTAAAAGAGTTAAATGCGAAACGGACCTTAATCAACAATATAAGAAAAAGGCAATCTTCTTTTTTTGGCCACTTCATGAGACAGGCAGGTTTAGAAAACATAATCACAACAGCCAAGATTGAAGGCACCAGAGACAGAGGGCGACAACGTGAGAAAATATTAGACAGTTTGACAACCTGGCACGGCAAAGAAACAACAACGACTTTGATACATAATACTGTGGATAGAGAGCTGTGGAGAGCCATGACCGCCTACGCCACCCGGCATGGCACCTGATGATGATGATGATATATGTGTGTTACCAAGTTTGTTACTAATATCACCGAGAACATAAGACAAATGAGTTTCTGCACGATATAATTAATGTGTTAACGGGTCAACAAGAACCACACATTCTTCAATGTGCGGTGGAGGGTGGAAGAATAAAAGATGATTCTTCAATGTACACCGGATGCAAATATGGTTCTTCAATGTGTAGTGGATGAAAAGATTGTTCGTCAATATACGGTGAATGAAAATATGGTTCTTTAATGTGCGATGGAGAGTGGAAGAATGAAAGAAGGTTCATCAATGTATGGTGGAGGGTTGGAGAATGAAAGATGATGATTCATACATGTACGGTTGAGGGTGGAAGAATGAAAGATGATGGTTCATCAATGTATGGTGGAGGGTGGAAGAATGAAAGATGATGGTTCATCAATGAAAGGTGTAGGAAGGAAGAATCAAAGATGATGGCTCATCAATGTATGGTGGAGTGTGGAAGAATGAAAGATGATGGTTCATCAATGAAAGGTGGAGGGTGGAAGAATGAAAGATGATGGCTCATCAATGTATGGTCGAGGGTGGAAGAATGAAAGATGATGGTTCATCAATGTACGGTCGAGGGTGGAAGAATGAAAGATGATGGTTCATCAATGTACGGTGGAGGGTGGAAGAATGAAAGATGATGGTTCATCAATGTACGGTGGAGGGTGGAAGAATGAAAGATGATGGTTCATCAATGTACGGTGGAGTGTGGAAGAATGAAAGATGATGGTTCGTCAATGTATGGTGGAGGCTGGAAGAATGAAAGATGATGGTTCATCAATGTACGGTCGAGGGTGGAAGAATGAAAGATGATGGTTCATCAATGAAAGGTGAAGGAAGGAAGAATGAAAGATGATGGCTCATCAATGTACGGTGGAGTGTGAAAGAATGAAAGATGATGGTTCATCAATGTATGGTGGAGGGTGGAAGAATGAAAGATGATGGCTCATCAATGTATGGTGGAGGCTGGAAGAATGAAAGATGATGGTTCATCAATGTACGGTTGATGAATAGATGGTTCTTCAATGTACGGTTGAGGGTGGACGAATAAAATATGGTTCTTCAATGTACTATGGACTAAAAGATGGTTCTTCAATGTACGTTGGATGAAAAGATGATTCTTCAATGTACGGTCGAGGGTGGAGTACCATGAGGTAGCAAGAAGAAGACATTTCTGGCTGGATATTATCAAGAACTGGACAGGGGTTGAAGCTTGTGGATGTTAGAAGATGTAGGAGATGGTTGGAGATTTTTCTGCACCAAATGTCTCAATGTGACACCTCTACAAAATTGATGGGTTATGGTTTTTTATTACAATTATTAGCCTTATTATATTTTTTTCTCCATCTTTTTTTGGTCGTCCCTCACATCCGCACATAATAATAGGCGTTATTAAAGATTTCTATACGTTGATCTTCGTTGAACTTAGAGTGTATATATATATATATATATATACATATAGTTTTGCAATGAGTATATTAAATAGTTTTACCCACCAAAGTTGGTGTCGGGTTATGGGCGCAAATAAAACGGAGACACTACGCATTTCCGTTCTCTGGACTACATCGTGCCGGAATCTAGTAGGACCATAGTGCTGATGCAAGAGATCTACAGCAGGAGTTTGAGAATGAAGTCTGAAGAAGAAGAAGAACAATAGTTTTATTACAATTCAAAATTCAGATTTACAGAAGTAACAACAAAGTTGGAACAAATTACCAGCAAGTACAGAATGGAAATCAACATAGAAAAGAGCAAAGTTTTTGTTAATAGAATAGACTCAGTAGCACAGACCAACATTATGATGAATAGGTATAAACCTGAGGAAATGAATACTTTCAAATACCCCGGATCTAGAATAGGCAGCGATGGAAAGTGCAAAGCAGAATTAATGATAAGGCTGGAGATGGCTTTAGCTTCTATGTCAAGGCTAAACTTAATTTTGAGAAGCAGCTTCAGTGTTAGAGTGAAAATCTAACTTTATAACTCATTAGTACTCTCTATTTTGCTGTATGGTTGTGAAAGTTGAGCACTCACTGCGGCCATGGAGAAACGACTGCAGGCCTTCCAATACACATGTTACAGACGAATTCTGCGAATCTACAATAGAGAACATAAGACAAATGTTTACGTAAGAAATACAGTAAAGATGGATACAGGTTCACAAGAACCATTTATTTCAATAGTGAAACGACGAAAACTAGCATGGTTTGTAAAATTATATAACATACTGAAGGGAACCGTCGAAGGGGGAGAGGCAGAGCAGGGTGGGGGCAAATAAAGACATGGACAGGCAGCATCAAGGAATAGACAGGACAATATTTTTCCTCACTCATCCGCAACGTTGAAGATAGAAATCGCTGGAGGATTCTGTGTGCTGAAAAATTCAATGTGGTATCCCTGCAACCCTGACGGATGACATAATTATATGATTGAATTCAATGTCATATAAACACGTCAAGATGCGGTTTTTAGATAGTATATACTATGTGTTAGCAACAAACACTATGTTATAACCGAAATGTATATTAACTGTTAACAACATATACTATGCTATAACCGAAATGTATACTAAGTTTGTTTGTTTCTTTGTTTTGCGTTCGCTTCATTGTAACAATCACGGATATCCGTGCGATTTCCGCCGGGAGCGTGATTACGTTGTGCCACCGTTATGCGCCTTGAAGGCATAGCACATCCGATTTCGGCATGCCTTGACAATTCGGGTGGGCTACCCTTAGCCTGTGACAGCCTCTATATCTGTCTCCAGGCACGCGTAGTGGCGACTCTTCGCTCAGACGTTTTTTGCTCTCGTCTGACTCGCACGAGGTGTTCCACTGTCTATGAACTCGCCTCGTGTAATTGGACGTGCTGTGCCTGTGCCCATTTGGTACTGAACCGTTTCTCAACCGTGAGCCTGGTTCCTTAAGGGGAAGAACTCAACAGAGGAGATGGACCCTGGCTCTTTCGCCCTCTTAGCCGAGGTGTCATTCACTGACATCGTGTACCCCTTGTCCGAGTTCGAGTCTCACACCACGCGTTTGAGAGCAAGGCGTTCTAGAGCTGAGCGTCCTTGTCCCAATAGCGCCTGAGCCCATCAGGCACTGAACCCTTTCTCTCTTCAAGTGTATTTCCGGTGTAGGAAAACCTGACAGTAGAGTTGAGCCAGGGCTAAATCGTTGTCCCTTTCTTACCTAAGCCCATCGGGAACAGAACTCTTTCTCTTCGCGAGCATATTTCCGGTTTAGGAAGGCTCGACATTAGAGTTGGATTAGGTCTTCTTGCTTTACCAGCCACCAATGGATGGGTCTGGGTCTCTGTCTGTAAGGAACACAGGTAACTAGATGCTCGTCTCGAGCTGACGGAGCTTGTAGTTCACCTTTCCTAGAGACTTTTCACTTTCTATTTGCAGTTCGCGCTGCCCTCTAGCGCTGTTCTGCCCTTTCATTGTTTCATTGTACTCGGTATGAAATCTATTTGTCTCTCGCCATGCATCTACCTTTATATGCATTTTACATTGGGCTCCCCTCCAATGTTCGGACTGGACTGACTAGCTTCACTGTATGTCGACAGTGTCGCTATATGTGGTGATGCTGGTGGTGTCGGAGATATTGTCTGTCTCTTGTGCAGTGAAATCTCTTTCCATCTGCTACCTCCACATTCTCTGACACGATCCCCAAATGATTTGGCCAGAATCAGCTCGAGCTGCTGTATTTCTGTTTCCAGTGTGCACCGCGTGGAGGTACATATTGGATCTTGGTTATCTGCTAACCCTGGGTCCACCTAGAGAAATGCGTTCCCTTCGCAACCCCTGTATACTAAGTGCTAGCAACAAACATTATGCTATAGTGTTTATCAAAGAGTAGATCAACTGGCGTCATGCGCGATTGTCGCACAGGGCGGTGGGGCAATGGATAGAGATGACGTTTTGAATTCCCCAAGAGATATAGTACGCGAGAGTGAGACTAGTGTGGGTGATGATTATTTTTCGGTGGCCAGAATTAAAGAACAGGGATTGAAATGCGGTGTTGCAAGAAGTGATTATTTTGAAGTGCGTAGAAAAATTATGGTCAACCAGCATAGAACCGGTACTGTCAGCCCAAATGCAATGGCGGATACACTCAGGGAGACATCGGAACAACTATGGTCGTGTCCAATTTGCAGTGATGATGATCCAACGACTGACGAACTAACTAAAACTGAAATGTATACTAAGTTTTAGCAACAAACACTATGCTATAACCGAAATGTATACTAAGTTTTAGCAACAAACACTATGCTATAACCGAAATGTATACTAAGTTTTAGCAACAAACACTATGTTATAACCGAAATTTATACTAAGTGCTAGCAACAAACACTATGCTATAACCGAAATGTATACTAAGTTTTAGCAACAAACACTATGCTATAAACGAAATGTATACTAAGTTTTAGCAACAAACACTATGTTATAACCGAAATTTATACTAAGTGCTAGCAACAAACATTATGCTATAACCGAAATGTATACTAAGTTTTAGCAACAAACACTATGCTATAACCGAAATGTATACTAAGTGTTAGCAACAAACACTATGCTATAACCGAAATGTATACTAAGTGTTAGCAACAGACACTAGGCTATAACGAAATGTCATGTTAATAGACGTATATATTGCTACCAAAATTAAATCCATGACACAAGAGTCCCGTTCCCTGGACTATATCATGATCATTTTCAGAAGGATAAAAACAAGAAAAAAAGACATAAAGTCAAAATATAGAGCTTCCGTGTAGTTTATATATTTTATGGTTATACTAGTAAACATTTTCTCAATGACATTATAAACAGTTTGACAAGTTTTCACTAGTATAGCTCAACAAAATTATCGAATTCTCGTAGCACCGTAAATAAATACCGGAAATATTTGTTTACAACCATTACCGTAACGTAGAATTCCCGTGGCAGGTACTTGTATATAGAGATCCTCGAGGTAACTGACATTAGGCCAGCCTTGCTCTGTCGCTCTCCTGACTCGAGTCTAGTCGCTTTTCTTCGTGTCTCTGGGTTCAATTTATCCTAATCAATGTCATCTTAACGGTGGTTCGGGAACAACCATCAGTCGTGACGTGACACACACGGATATAGAACAAACGATGGATCAGTCGTAACCTGACACACAAGAATAGAACAAAGTGATGGAACGTTTTCTGCATATCTCCAACAGAAAAATAATCAAGGTGAAAGGTTATAGAGTACTGGCGTGGTTAAGTCCGGCCTTTCGTTAATTGACGTGTTGTTTATTCTAGAACAATGGTTTATCTTAAATTAAGTTTTAAATATGATTTGTTCACTTTCGGCTACAATGATAATTTTAATTAATCAAGCAATCTATTGTTCCTTCTAGAGTGTTTACATATTCTATTGTTCCTTCTAGAGTGTTTACATATTCTATTGTTCCTTCTAGAGTATTTACATATTCTATTGTTCCTTTTAGAGTGTTTACATATTCTATTGTTCCTTTTAGAGTATTTACATATTCTATTGTTCCTTTTAGAGTGTTTACATATTATATTGTTCCTTCTAGAGTATTTACATATTCTATTGTTCCTTTTAGAGTGTTTACATATTCTATTGTTCCTTTTAGAGTATTTACATATTCTATTGTTCCTTTTAGAGTGTTTACATATTATAGTGTTCCTTCTAGAGTGTTTACATATTCTATTGTTCCTTTTAGAGTATTTACATATTCTATTGTTCCTTTTAGAGTATTTACATATTCTATTGTTCCTTTTAGAGTATTTACATATTATATTGTTCCTTCTAGAGTGTTTACATATTCTATTGTTCCTTTTAGAGTATTTACATATTCTATTGTTCCTTTTAGAGTGTTTACATATTATCTGATGCATAGGCCAAGGACAACGACTTTTCTTGTGTTTTTATACTTGACTATTCTCAGCTTAGTTCCATGTGTTTGTATCCTTGGATATGCTCAGCTTAGTTCCATGTGTTTGTATCCTTGGATATGCTCAGCTTAGTTCCATGTGTTTGTATCCTTCGATATGCTCAGTTTAGTTTCATGTGTTTGTATCCTTGGATGTTGACATGTCAATCCTTAGTAGATGACATGCCTTTATATTGAGGTTATCTTCTTATAGAAGCTTCATGGCACGTCATCTATACAATCCCATAGTCGTAACCTTCGATAACAGTTACCATGTTGTTCCAACAGGCCGACGTTGTGCTTGAACTAGTTACGGGCACGGCGTGGGTGGGCGGAACAACAAAGAAACCTGTCGCAAGGTCCAGAGTTGTGCCCTGATGTTGACGTCTGTTTCGGCGGCATTGAACTCGAAACACCATCGAGTCGAATGGCTGCTGGAACAGAGGGCGGAGCACTTATGAGAATGCCCCACATGCTGTGAGGCCAGTTTTCTCATCAAGAATCACGTATCCTTGATATGTTCTGCTTAGTTCCATGTGTTTGGATCCTTGGATATGCTCAGCTTAGTTACATGTGTGTTATATCTCTTTATTGTGTGTTCTCATTGTCACACTCCTGCAGATTTAGAGGATACAGCCTGGAAAACAGAAATAATTATCGTTTAAGCTGGACTGTGATATTTTGCAAATTCTGAACTGACAAATCCGACTTCAGCATTGATTTCAGTCATTTAGACCATTGAACTTTGTCAGAAAACTTCAACTTCAAACATCTTTAGCTGTATCTTGTTACTAGTATCGTGTGAATATTCTAAGTTGCCCTTGGAAACACAGAAGGTAGAAAGTAGATAATGTTGTGTAGACACCACATACAAGTAGGAAAATGTAAGAATGCCAGAATAAGAATCTTCAAAAATTCATGAACAGAATAGTTCATATGAAGAATGTAGATTACCAGAATTATAGAACATGTCTATGAAAATAAAATACAAGAAGGAAGGCCAAGAGGTAAAACAAGAACAATATTGATGAATGTGAACCATAGAGAGAGACCTACCTACAAGAACCAGTAATCGAAAATTGGAGAAAAGAAATGGCTGAAGAGGAATTGTCTAAGCAGAAATATACCTTCATGATTTGCAACGCTGAAACAAAGATAATCACCATCCGCGGTTTTGTTCTTTGCTCGTCGTGTACTATATTCGTGATCAAGCCCATTTGATCGGAACTTAGATTTGTGTGTAGTTCCATTGCTTCGCACATCTTCATTGATATATTTTCACTTGTAGGATGAATATATACATGGGACGAGTAGCAGAAAGATCGGCACTGTTCTAGAATTTGCAAGTAAATGAAGAAAATGTTAACCAAAAAAAACAACCTCGATAGGAAGTTAGAAACAGATGTACAAATGTTAGTTAGTTAGTTAGTTAGTTAGCTAGTTAGTTAGTTAGTTAAATAGTTAGTTAGTTAGTTATGTACTTAGTTAGTTAGTTAGTTAGTTAGTTAGTTAGTTAGTTAGTTAGTTAGTTAGTTAGTTAGTTAGTTAGTTAGCTTAGTTAGCTTAGTTAGTTTAGTTAGTTTAGTTTGTTTAGTTTGTTTAGTTTGTTTAGTTTAGTTAGTTTAGTTAGTTTAGTTAGTTAGTTTAGTTAGTTTAGTTAGTTAGTAGTCGGATCATCATCACTGAAAACTGGACACGCCCAAAATTGCTCCGATCTCTCCCTGAGTGTATCCGCCATTACACTTCTGTTGACTGCACCGGTCCCCTGCTTGTTGACCATCATTCTTCTATGTCCTCCAAAATGTTCACTTTTAGCAACACCACATTTCAAACCCTGATCTTTAATCCTGGACATTGAAAAGGAAGCATTATTCACAAATTATTTTATACGGCATAAGTAAATGGAATAATAGCTAAATATAGTACAAGATGAGAGATTTGCTGATGTTGTTGGAGACAAGTGATCCACGGGGTGTAGAAAGTCCAATATTCAATCACTCAATAAACAGTGTGAGATCAGACAAAATACAAATCGAATCGTATTCCAGGCATACAAAATATGCACACTCAATAAACAGTGTGATGTCAGACAAAATACAAAAGTTCAATATTCAATCACTCAATAAACTGTGAGATCAGACAAAATACAAATCTTATTCCAGGTATAAAAAGGATTATCATGAAGAGCCATTAATCCGGTGGAAAATTACAGCTTCAGAATCTAAACATAAAACCTGTTTCACCGTCATGTGAAAGGAACTAACTCGAGCAAATTAGGATGAAGTAATCGAATAGAAGTCAGTGCACTGCAGGTGCTGGCCATAAAGTACATCAAAAAATAAGAAATGGTAGGGACGGGGATGGAGGTCTGAAAAACTTGACATTTTGTGACAAAAGTAGAAGTCAACAATCCTGTGTTTTTATAAATATTATTTGAATCATTTGAATTTGAAGAAAAAAATTGTTCTAAAAATATGAAAGAAAACCTATTTCTCTTGTATATTTTTCTGAAGAAATTGTGTCTATTTGCTGTAGCCTGTCCTTAACTGTTCTCTTTAAGAGTATTTGTCTCATCGTTTATATTTGATGTAGCATGTCCTTATTTTCTACAGCCTGCACTTAACTGTTCTCGTTAAGAGTGCTTAAGTTCTCGTTAATGTTCTCGTTAAGAGTGATTAAGTTCTCGTTAACTGTTCTCGTTAAGAGTGCTTAAGTTCTCGTTAACTGTTCTCGTTAAAAGTGCTTAAGTCTAACTCCCTGAGATAGTGTACATTATGAAAGATAACTCAATACGATTTATTGTCTTTTTCTCATTATAATACTCTGTAACATCTTTCAATAAATGCAGCATGCCTATTTAAATAGGACATTGCTATTTAAGTATTGTATTGTTGAATTTAAGTCACTATGAAACATCAAATCTTATTGGCAGTACATCCTTAAATTTCGAACCACTAGGAAGTTAACGAATATTGTTATACGGTGAGTCCACTTACCACAGAGCCCATATATATATTTATATATAAATGGCTAACTCTGTAACTCTTCGCCCTGTTTGAAATAGAATAGCTCGACTGCATTACTGATTCCGATTAAATTTGGCACCGTAGCTCATTAGGTCATAAGCGCCCTCGTGGTGGATATGAGAAATCTTACAAGTTCTACTGTGAAAGTAGAAGCTGACTATTGATATGATTTATTAACCTTTTACTTCTGACCTCTGCACAAAGGTCAAATAAACAAATGATGGAGTTAGACCTAGAAATACTATTCTTGCATTTCAACCGACGTTTACTGTGTTTTAACATGTTCACTATTCTTTCTTCTTGTCTTTTATTAATACCGCTTATATATATGTATATCAGCGAAACGTAGAATATTGTTTATATCAGCCTTTCTGTTGTGTTCTTAAAATGAAATGCAGTGGCCGTTGAATTATAAAATTAACCGTCTGTGTAACGTGAATACTGCAGAGTTTATATATAAATGTTAAAATTTACGTCAAATTATTTTCCATCTCGCTTAGCTTAGTTAATAACACCGTCCGTCAGATATCTCTACTATTTTTTTATTTTTTAAGTTCGATCCCAGTGATTGGGGGTTTTTCCCCTTTAATTTCTACAAGAAACCAGATTAAAGTTGTTGGCGCATTATAATAACTTCAGTCTATTCTTTTATTTTTGTTGTTGCTTTTATTTTAATCGTATTAGTTCGAATCACATATGCCTACATATATCCGTGTACTATAATCACATAATGCTATTCTATTATGCAGGGTCTAATGGATTTTTCCCTAAGCGACGTCAGCGATTTCTGAAAGGTCCATCCCCATGTGGATGGTGGTCAGAATATCCACACTTGCCGTTAAGCGTAGGGGTGGTAACTGGGAGCTTTATTTGTCTATCCAATGCGAGATGTGTCACCTTACATGCGTTGAATCCGTATTTATTCAGTGTTTTCTTGATGTTATCTATCCATCTCTTTCTATGTATTCCTTTGGCCTTGTATCCGGATCTTCTTATGTTATATGTTCTTGTCGGTAGTTAGTTATGATTCATTCTCATTAAGTGTACAAACCATTTTATTTGTTATTTCTCGATGCATTCTGTGATTTTGTATTATTTCTTATGCCGATTCTACTCCTGGTTTCATCATTTCTCATTTTGACTAGTGTGGTCACTCTTGCGGCTTTTCTCAGACATTTGATCTCACATGTTGTGAGTTTTCTCTGCTGCGCTGCTGTCTGTGCCCATGTCTGGCATTGATAACAGAGTTTTGGGCCTAAAATACTGTTTAACATCTGTCTCTTGACTTCTATCCTGATCTTTGTGTTGAGTAGTAATGGTGATAGCTGATATGTCATAAAGGTTGGAAAATAAAATTATTAACAAATTATTATTGTTTGTTTTTAATTCCTACTCAGGCAACGCCGCGTATTACCTCTAGTATTTTATGTAAAACTAAATAGCTATTTTAAATTTGTCATATTTTTCACAGGTGGCTGGTATATTTAATTCCTTCTTCGCAAGAAACGATCTCTAGACTGTGCCTTTTTATGTGCATCATACACAGCGGATGTCACAGATTCTGGGTCTATGACAACGCATGCGTGAGTATAAGCTGAGATTCGAACCCCATAATTGTTATGGTTACTGTCATACTACCTGGTCTGTCCCTGTATCTCGTTGTTAGGTTGTGTTATGTTTTATTTTGGTAACACATCTACCTATTTTTGTTTATCTTGACATTTGCCCGGTGTTACTCCAGCCACCTGCTTCCTGTTTAGGGTTGTTACCCAACACTGGAACATTTATCCCTGTAGTCTTAGTACAAGCACGGATGTCCTCGTCTCACAATTTTCTTTCCAACTTGTCATAAACGCAAATGAGCTCGCACATTTGGAACATAACCACCTGTAAAATTACTATGTCTCCCTAAGACAAACAATCATCACATAAATCTTGAAAGTCTGCTTCCAACATTCACGAATTCTGTAGCCGACATGCTCTGTCAAGACTGAAAAGGTATTACATATTTCTGAATAAAATTGCTTTTAGTATTCCGGATTGTGATATCTCGCCTGACACGGCCGCTCTTCCAGTCTACCCATCTGTTAATGGGTACCTGATGTATGAGTTAGGAGAGGTAAAGACAGCAAGGAAGGGAACTAACCACTCCACCTAATATTTACTGCGGCTTAGTACATGAAGAGTTATCTTCACCTTCGACGGAAAGTTACTGTTCTGCGACGTACCTTTTAGTTCTGATGGCAATTTCTCTAATTCTGCACCATGATCTAAGTTATCGAATGATCATATAAGGCACATTCTGCAGAAAGATATGTCATCATAGACATATATGTCAAATAATATTCTTCGACTGACCGATCCAAGATTTTTCTCTTTTATCTCTTTTATGCAAGCTGCCTTTTATTCTATTAATCTCTCCGTCCGTGCAGAGAATAATTTATTTATGTGCTAACTCGAAGAAAAGCACGTTTTAGGCAAATATGTGACCTTCGTTATTACAGTCCTGTGTGCAGCGTCACTACGTTCGACCACTCAGTCTATTGTCATGTTTTCATTGGTCAGTTATTTATGCTTTGTCACGCCAGTCAATGTAAATCACAACTATAGTTGCTCTGGCCTTACAGCGTGTAATATAATGGTTGAACACCCCGGTTTGTTTAACAAAGACACGGCAAGTCCTTGTTCTCTCCTCCATGATTGGAAAATCCAGAGTCAGTGCAGCGATACACATTATATTATCTTAATACTTTAGGGGATCTCCCTAGCGTAGTGGTTAAGCTGTTGGCCTTGTGTTCAAGAGGTCATGAGTTCCATATTCTCATGCGTGCCCCTTCGTTGAGAGAGACGGAGTACATATGGGATACCGAGTACAGTGAAGTGAATCTTCTACGGCTTTTGAAAACTTTTTGAACACTTTGAACCCACCTAGTCCTTCCATTTACTTATGACTGATAGTTTGGAATACAAGAACGTTTACAGTAACATAAATGACTAGACACTTGTGCAAGAGAGAAAACGATGTTCACTGTTTACAGCAGCCATTACCCCCATTTCTTCCAGAACTTTCCTGGCTTGGTCTATCAACTGGTGTACGTCCCGTTGAAAGTCAGACTTCTGTAAAACTCAATTCCTAGATATATCATTGCAAACGTAATTGTATAGTGTAGATGAAATACGGTGATGTTTTCACTTGAGTAAAGATTTACTATATTGACATATCATCTAATGAGTGTTTACAGTGGCATTACGGTTGGTCAGATACACTAATGCTGATATTAGGTAAACAGCCGTTGAAATGACGTTCCTTATCGGATCAAAAGGAAGAATAGTACACAAAACCTATGGTGCTTTTACCGCAAGAACAAGCAATCTAAGAATGAAAGTATTCGCCGTAACGAAGGCACTTAACTGGTTGGAATCGCAAGCCTATTCTCATGCGTGCATACTAAGTGACTCAATAAATATCATTCAGAATGTCAAAACAGGTGATGTACCTAGGGGAGGGGAGGGGAGGGGAGGGGAGGGGAGGGGAGGAGTCATTAGAGAGAGCTAGAATGCGAGCATCACTACGAAAACTAATGCTTTTTTTTTGTCCCCGGACACGCGGGCGTGGAGGGAAACGAATGGGCCGACCAATTAGCTATCCTCGCCAGCATAACAGATGGTCAGCCTGTGGACCGAACCGACATACTCATTGCTCTTCGTGAGTCTTCACGATCAGAGGATTTTGAGATGAATGAGCATGAGTCAATATCGAAATGTGCGAATTGGGAGTGAAGATGGGTGTGACCCGTAGAGAACCTCCGACAAAGATTTCAAAAAGAGCAGTGAACCACACAAAGAACAGGAACCATCTGTCGTTATACCCTGAGAGATTTACTGAAGCGGAGATCTGAGCATCTATAGAAGTGTACGGTGTGCGAAGTGGATAATCGACAGACCTAATACCTAAAATTGTAAAATCCTTATCGTACGACCAGACTTGGAAATTTCCATACTCACAAAGGACCACTACAATCAAATTGTTCACATCGCTGTCATGTCTATAATCTGTCAGAACTATATCATATTTATGTGTTAGATTATGTGCTAATCAAACAGAGACTTCACACGATGTTCCTGGTTATAATGTTCACAAATTCGATGTAATCACATTTATCCTATCACTTGATACTCTCCAGCCATATCTTGCAGCGCGTATGTTAAGAATGTAAGCTTCTTGAGCGAGGCTGATCGGGCACTTAATTTTTTTTAGTGTAATTGGATCTCCTATTTAATTGGATCTCTACATGACGCCCCAAACCCCTCTTCTTCTAGATTATGGGTGTATAGAAATCCATTGCCATGATAATAAATCTGTCTGAAAGCTCTAGACAAATGTTTCACAAGGATTTTGTATAATAATTCTTATTGAGAGGTTTTACGGAGTTATTACATTCTGACACATGGGTGGCATTGTAGATATATACTGGGACCTAGGTGGTATTGTAGATATATACTGGGACCTAGGTGGCATTGTAAATATATACTGGGACCTAGGTGGTATTGTAGATATATTCTGGGGCATGGGACCTAGGTGGCATTGTAGATATATACTGGGACCTAGGTGGTATTGTAGATATATTCTGGGGCATGGGACCTAGGTGGCATTGTAGATATATAATGGGACCTAGGTAGCATTGTAGATAAATTCTGGGACCTAGGTGGCATTGTAGATATATACTGGGACTTAGGTGGCATTGTAGATATTTACTGGGACCTAGATAGCATTGCAGATATATACTGGGATCTAGGTGTCATTGTAGATATATATTAGATACCAATTAGATATCCTCGCCACCACAACAGCCAATGGACTGAGAAGACATACTCATTGCTCTTCGTGAGCCCTCACGATCAGAAGATTTTGAGATGAATGAGCATGAGTCAATATCGAGAATGCGCGAATTGAGAGTGAGGATGGGTGTGGCCCTTAGAGAACACCTAACACAGATTTCAAAAGGAGCAGTTAACCAACATAGAACCGAAACCATCAGCCGTTATATCCTGAGAGATTTACTGAAGCGGAGATACGTTAGGTGTGCGAAGAGGATAATCAACATAACTAATACTATGGTCTGGTCCTTTCTGTTATTGAAAACTGTCTGACGATCCTATGTCTAGATTATAAGCTAATGGAAGGACTAGAGAGGGTGCAGAACGAGGCAACGCGCATCATGCGTGGATGTATTAGCAATGCGCTAACTCTTGGATTTTGGAACCATGAAAAATATAAAAGGACCTACTGAGCGCGAGCTATGCGTAGAGTTAGTGTAAGCATCAATCATCATGTGCAGAGAGAAATAAAGAGCAGCAAGCTCACAAGAGGAAAATGTAGAATGGATCAGTTGTTGCATATTTAAACATGTACGTCCCCCAGAAAATATAGATACTGGTGCAGAATGGGAGAAAACGCACTCAGAACTACGTAATGCATTTTCAATCTTGACTATTTATAAAGTTGGCCTGTTGGATGATTAAAGGCATTTGTATTTCTTCTGTGTTTATACCCATGATGCAGCACTCGCGAGGAACGCAAGAGTCGCAAGAAACAAGTGACATTTAGAAATCACAAAAAAAGTAATAAAAAACACAGAACAGGAATAGTCAGTCATCACATACCAAAGGACATACTGAATAGGTGATCGGAACAGCAATGGGCATATTCAGGGGGCGTTTCTAATGATACCAGGATTAACTACGTTAGTGACTCGAAAACCGAGCGTGCATTTTTTACTAGACTTAAGATCGTGCATATTTTACTAGACTTAAGATTGTGCATATATTAGTAATGCCTAAAACTTTCAGCAATTTGGAATAACAATGTCTTATGTAGAATATTCAATTATAACATAACAAAATCATATGTAGGATATACTTCAGTTACTTTTTATTTGTTTCTCCTTACCCGTATTGCTTATATGTTCAAGATATCTGGAACTGTTTTCTAGCTGCAGTGTCTATCCTGTGTGTGTTTCTCGTTACGTCGGAAAAATATTTAATTTGTTTCTTTTTGAACTCTTGCTAACATTTTCAATCCATCCTTCTATTCTTTTTTGACGTCTTTCTCTCTGTTTGCTTGTCCAAGATTAGCATCACTTTCTTGTGCAAATTGGAATCTCAAGCGCTTCAATCTTGTGTTCTAGCTACCACTTTTGGATGTTGATAAGTTAAAACAAAAATCTGGACAGAATTCACACATATTGAATCTCATGCTGTGATGAGAAATCACTTCACTGTTGCCATATTGATCATTTCATACGCACATCATACCCATTTGGATATTTCGACATGTCACTAACCATAACAGAAAGAGTCAAATACAAGACGAAAATTATTATATAATAGTAGATATATATATGGTCAGTTGTGAGACAGGGAGATTTTAGCTGTACAACATAGTTACAACAGGCAAGATTGAAGACAAAAGAGGTTTAGAATCACCGGATGAGAAAATTCTACATCGTTTAACATTTTATTATGGCAAAGAATCAAACAGCAATCCTGATACAAGATAATAAAGATGGAGATTTGCAAAGATCCATCATCGCATATTTCAGTCATCACTGCGCTTGTTGATAATACCTGGTCATAAAATGTATGGTTTGGCCATTTGTTCGCTTTTAACAAATATTTTCACTATTTTTCTGTTAGCAAATATGAAAACTTGTGTTTAAACCAGAGGTTTAAAACCTTAGTGAGTCGGCTAGTAGGATTGAAATTATTCCGTGTGGGTCACAAATAATTTTGTTAGTTCTTTGAAGACTCATGTACAATTTGTTTGTGCTCACAGGTCAGCGCTTATAGTACTTTTAATCAGCCTATCAGACTCGAAAAAGTTGGATTGGCGTGCCGAGTAGAGCCCTCAGGATGTATTCTGTCCCCCACTTGTTTAAACTGATGGACATTTGACAAATGTTGTGACAAAAAGTACTGTTGAGGGTAAAATTGTTGCTCTTGTAAGGAGCTGTGAAACGAAACTAAGATTCTGAACACGACTTCAAATTCTAGATGTGCTTGTTATAAATAATTTTTAATCACATTTCATTGGAAAAAGAGAAATGTATTCCTTTTTTCATACACCTTAGATGTGTTTGATGGTTTTTCTAATACCCGATTTTACTTTACATTTGACCAAAAACAGTTGAAATTTTCTGGCAACCCTGCACTTTATAAAGAAATTTATTTTATCTATTGCCTGGATGGACATAATCGTTAAAATAGTGTAGAATCAATGTATCGTGCTTCTTCTTCTTCAGCGTTCGCTCTCAAATAACCACAACGAATATTTCGTGTGATTTCCGCCAGGAAGCGTGAAGTACGTTGTGCTACACGTTCCACAGTAGAACTGTGATTATTTGCACCCCGGTTGGCCACTTGTGGTCAGGACGTCCGAGGTCCATCACATCCGTTTTCGTCATTCCTTTATTTCGGGTTTGGTCCCTAGTCCGTGACAGCCTATCTATCTGTCGCCGGGCACGCTGGTGTGTAGTGCCTCTTCGCCAAGATGATTGTCGCGCGCGTCTATCTGGTACGAGGTGTTCCACAATCTATGAACTAATCTCGTGCATTTGGACAAACTGTGCCTGTGCCCTTCGGGTACTGAACCGTTTCTCGTCCGCGAGCATGGTTCCGTATGAAGAAGAACTCACCAGAAGAGTTGGACCCTGGCTCGTTCGCCCTCCTACCCGAGGCGTCGTTCACGGACATCGTGGTTCCCTCGTCCAATTTCGAGTCTCACACCACGCGTTTGAGAGCAAGGCGTTCTCGAGCTGAACAACCTTGTCCCAATAGCGCCTGATCCCATCAGGTACTGAACCCTTTCTCTCTGCAAGTGCGTTTCCGGTATAGGAGGCTTGACAGTAGAGTTGGGCCAGGACTGCAATCGCTGTCCCTTTTTTTAACATCGGGTACAATACCCTTTCTCTTCGCGAGCATATTTCCGGTTTAGGAAGGCTCTACATTAGAGTTGGTTTAGGTCTTCTTGCTTTTCTGAACGCTCGTGATTGGGTCTGGGTCTCTGCCTATGAGGAGTACAGGTAACTCGTCTCGAGCTAACAGAGCTTGTAGTTTCCCCTTCATATGAACCTTTCACTTTCTATTTGCAGTTCGCGCTGCCCTCTGGCGCTGTTCTGCCCGTTCATTGTGTCATTGAACTCATTATGACATTATTTATTTCTCGCCATGCATCCACCTTTACGTACCTCTTACATTGGCCGCCCCACGAATGTATTTACTGGACTAACTGGCGTCACTGTATATCGACAGTGTCGCTGTATGTGGTGATGCAAATAGTGTCGGAGATATTGCCTGTCTCTATTGCAGTCAAATCTCTTTCCATCTGCTACATCCACATTCTCGGACACGATCCCCAACTGATTTGGCCAGAATCAGCTCGAGCTGCTGTTTTCTGTTACCAGGGTGCACCGCGAGGAGGTACATTTGGGATCTTGGTTATCTGCTAACCCTGGGTCCGCCTAGAGCAATGCGTTCCCTTTGCGCCCCTATCGTGCTATATTGCGAATATTTTTAAAGTACACAAATATATTAGATATATAAATGTGCTGTAAAAATGGTGATACATATCTGTATTTAACATGTGTGTGATGGTGCTTGGTCCTATTGCGGTCAGCATGTGTGTTGTGCTGGGTCCTATCGTGGTCAGCATATGTGGTGCTGTCCAGACCTCTCGTGGTCAACATGTGTGTTGTGGTGATGTGTCCTATCGTGATTGTCGTGTGTGTGTGTGTGTGTGTGTGTGTGTGATGCTGTGTACTATCGTGGTCAGCATGTGTGTGATGTGATGGGTCCTATCCTGGTCAGAATTTGTGGTGATGCTGGATCGTATTGTAATCGGTCTGTCTATGATGTTGATGGGTCCTATTGTGTTCATCGTATGTGGTGGTGCCGGATCCTATCGTAGTCAGCATGTTTGTGTGGTGTTGAGTCCTACGTGGTCAGTATGTATTTGGTGCTAGTGTGCCCTAGTTTGGTCAGCATATGTGGTGGTTCTGTGTTCTTTCGTTGGTAGGGTCTGTGTGATGGCGCTGGGTCCTATCGTTGTGAAACTGTGTGTGTGGTGGGCTTGGTGTTATCGTGTTCAACCTCTGCGGTGATGCTGGGGCATATCGTGGTCAGAATGTACGGTGGTGTTGGGTCGCATCGTGTTCAGCCTGTGTGTGATGGTGATGGGTTCTATCATAGCCAGCCTGTGTGGTTGCCGGGACTTAACTTGGTCAGCATGTGTGGGGTGACTTATCTTGCTCAGCCTGTGTGATTGTCGGGACTTATCTTGATCAGCCTGTGTGATTGCCAGGTCTTCTCTTGCTCAGCCTGTGTGGTTGCCGGGACTTCTCTTGCTCAGCCTATTTGATTGCCGGGTCTTATCTTGGTCAGCCTGTGTGATTGCCGGGACTTATCTTGGTCAGACTGTGTGCTTGCCGGGACTTCTCTTGCTCAGCATATGTGGTGGTGCCGGGTCGGATTGTGGTCAGCCTGTGTGATGGTGCCGGATCGGATTGTGGTCAGCCTGTGTGGTGGTATTGGGTGCTACTGTGATCAGCCTGTATGGTGGTGCCGTATCCTATCAAGGTCAACATGTGTGTAGTGCTGGGCCCTATCGTGGTCACCATTTTGCAGTGCTGGATCCCACCGTGATCAACCTGTATGGTGGTTCCGGGTCCTATAGCGATCAGCATGTCTGTTGTTCTGGGTCATATCGTTATTAGCATGTGTGTAATGCTGGGTTCTATCGTGGACAGGATCTGTGTGATAATGCTGGGCCCTATCGTAGTGAAACTGTGTGTGTGGTGTGCTTGGTGCTATCATGTTCAACCTCTGCGTTCGTACTGACGCCTATCGTGGTCAGCATGTATGGTATTGCAAGCACCTATCATGGCCAGCATTCGTAGTGGTGCTGGGTCTTATCATGGTCAGCCTCTGGGGGTGGTGCTGGGTTTTATCGTGGGCTGCCTATGCGGTGGAGCTGGGACCTAACGTGGTCAGCTTGTTTGGTTGTACTGGTTTCTATTTTGGTCAGTCTGTGTGGTGGTGCTGGGTCCCATCGTGCTCAGCATATATGGAGGTGCTAGATAATATCGTGGTCAGCATGTGTGTGATGTGATGAATACTGTCGTTGTCAAAGTGTGTGTGATGTGCTTGGTGCTATCGTGGTCTAAATGTCTATTTTGGGTTCTTGGTGCTATCGTGATCAGAATGTGTGGTCATTCAGGGTCCTATCATTAGTCAGCATGTATGTGGCGCTGGATCCTATTGTAGTCAGCATGTGTATGGTGCTGGGTCCTATCGTGATCAGCATGTGTGTGTACTGCTGGGTCCTACGTCGTCAGCATGTGGGGTGATGACGGGTTATGTCGTGCGCATCCTGTGTGTGATAGCGCTGGGTCCTATCATGGTCAGCATGTAAGTGGTGGTGCTGACGCCTATCGTGGTCAGCATGTGTGGTGATTTTGGGTCGCATCGTGTTCAGCCCGTGTGTAATAGTGATGGGTTCTATCCTGTTCAGCCTGTGCAGTGCTTCTGCGTCCTATCATGGTCAGTATGTGTGGTAGTGCCGGATCCTGTCATGGTCAGCCAGTATGATAGTGCCGGGTCCTGTCATGGCAAGGGAGTGTGATGGTGCTGGGTCCTATCAAGATCAACTAGTGTGATGGTGCCGGGTCCTATCATGGCCAGCGAGTGTGATGGTGCCGGGTGCTATCATGATCAACTAGTGTGATGGTGCCGGGTGCTATCATGGCCAGGAAGTGTGATGGTACCGGGTGCTATCATGACCAGCGAATTTGATGGTGCCAGGTTCCATCATGGCCAGCCAGTGTGGTGGAGCCGGGTCCTGACGGAATATCAACAGATTCACTTGTATTCATATCGTAAAAGGTGTACATGGTCTAATTTACTGTTCTATTCTATATAGCAAAGTTATTCAAAAATCATGCTGATGTCGGATGTGTCAGACCAACTACTGTAAACTGATGATACATTTTGTTTTTCGTACTACATCCTGGAAACTACCAGGAATCAGAGATCCGGCGCATAAAACATGAAGAACCAGAAAAATAAATAAGTAATATTTGACTTCAATTAGAATAAGATCTGCCATCTTTGAAAATGTGGGTTAAGCAATTTTTTACTGGAGGTCGGACTTGCCGGTATCATGTGACTATGACTTGGGAGTCTGCATACGCTTTAATGGTTGCTGGAGCGGAGAGAGTACTTCTGTAAATGTATATGTTGTTGGTTTTTAATCATAATAATTACGGGTTCATGAAATGTCAGACATTTGTCTAGTCGCTTAATCAATTTGTTTATTGTTTTCCGCGTATCTACATCGTTGCTTGAAGTATTAGATAAAAGTAAATTTGTTTATTGTTTTCCGCGTATCTACATCGTTGCTTGAATTATTAGATAAAAGTAAGTTTGTTTATTGTTTTCCGCGTATCTACATCGTTGCTTGAATTATTAGATAAAAGTAAATTTGTTTATTGTTTTCCGCTTATCTACATTGTTGCTTGAATTATTAGATAAAAGTTTGTTTGTTTGTTTTGCGTTCGCTCCATTGTAACCATCACGGATATCCGTGCGATTTCCGCCGGGAGCGTGATTACGTTGTGCCACCGTTATGCGCCTTGTAGGCCTAGCACATCCGATTTCGGCATGCCTTGACAATTCGGGTGGGCTACCCTTAGCCTGTGACAGCCTCTATATCTGTCTCCAGGCACGCGTAGTGGCGACTCTTCACCCAGACGATTTTTGCACTCGTCTGACTCGCACTAGATGTTCCAGTGTCTATGAACTTGCCTCGTGTAATTGGACGTGCTGTGCCTGTGCCCATTGGGTACTGAACCGTTTCTCATCCGTGAGCCTGGTTCCTTAAGGGGAAGAACTCAACAGAGGAGTTGGACCCTGGCTCTTTCGCCCTCTTAGCCGAGGTGTCAATCACCGACATCGTGTACCCCTTGTCCGAGTGCGAGTCTCACACCACGCGTTTGAGAGCAAGGCGTTCTCGAGCTGAGCGTCCTTGTCCCAATAGCGCCTGAGCCCATCAGGTACTGAACCCTTTCTCTCTTCAAGTGTATTTCCGGTGTAGGCCAGGGCTAAATCGTTGTCCCTTTTGTGCCTGAGCCCATCGGGTACGGAACCCTTTCTCTCTGCAAGTGTACTTCTGGTATAGGAAACCTTGACAGTAGAGTTGGACCAGGACTACCATCGTTGTCCCTTTCTTTCCTAAACCCATCGGGTACAGAACCATTTCTCTTCGCGAGCATATTTCCGGTTTAGGAAGGCTCCTACATTAGAGTTGGATTAGGTCTTCTTGCTTTACCAGACGCCAATGAATGGGTCTGGGTCTCTGTCTGTAAGGAACACAGGTAACTAGATGCTCGTCTCGAGATGACAGAGCTCGTAGTTCCCCTTTCCTAGAGACTTTTCACTTTCTATTTGCAGTTCGCGCTGCCCTCTAGCGCTGTTCTGCCCTTTCATTGTACTCGGTATGAAATCTATTTGTCTCTCGCCATGCATCGACCTTTACGTGCATTTTACATTGGCCGCCCCTCCAATGTTCGGACTGTACTGACTAACTTCACTGTATGTCGACAGTGTCGCTATATGTGGTGATGCTGGTGGTGTCGGAGATATTGTCTGTCTCTTGTGCAGTCAAATCTCTTTCCATCTGCTACCTCCACATTCTCGGACACGATCCCCAAATGATTTGGCCATAATCAGCTCGAGCTGCTGTATTTCTGTTTCCAGTGTGCACCGCGTGGAGGTACATTTGGGATCTTGGTTATCTGCTAACCCTGGGTCCGCCTAGATCAATGCGTTCCCTTTGTACCCCTAGATAAAAGTAAATTTGTTTATTGTTTTCCGCGTATCTAGATCGTTGCTTCAATTATTAGATAAAAGTAAGTTGTGGTTGAAAGATGGAAGTTAGGTGAAAGAGTCTGTAAATGTTTCAATTGCTTAGGACATTGATTGCTGCTACTGCAGGTCCTGACATAATAACATCTGTCCTCACTAACGCGTTGTCACCAGGAAAGACATATTAAGTAAACCCCCAAGAACTGTACCAGCTCAACCCCACCTAAGGAAACTATGCATATGGACCGTTCAGAAAGTAATTGTAATCTACTGAACGTTTATAATCTATAGAGCCAAAAAATGCTGATTTTATAGCTACGATCCGAGAAAATAATATGCTATAAACAATAATACATTTTGATGTTTCCATCTTTTGATGTCTTCGAATGATTGATACAAACAACAGTACACTTTGATGCTTCCATCTTTTGATGTCTTCGAATGATATGCCAGCAATAACAATACACTTTGATGTTTCCATCTTGTGATGTTCTCGAACAAAAGAAAAATAGTATTTCCTTTCTCTGTGTGGCTCAGGTTGCAGACAAAATGATTTTTAAAAACCTTGCTCTTTTATCGCGGTAATATAGGCGGGCAGAATTGTTTGATATATTTTTGTAAAGTCTACACTGGTCTTTTTTAAAGACCCACTTTCTTGAAAGGTCTGTCCTTGTATGCAATGGTTGGAAAGTCACTTGACTTGAAAGTCACAATGACATGATTATTACATTTAAAAGTACATACATCACAAATATTATTAACTGTAGAAACTTGTGAGTGATCTGTAGTACATCAATGCAGTTTGCCATGCACTAATATCCAGGAATAATTCTAAAAATGTGTTAGTTTTATTATCAAAAAAAATATATTCTGGAATTTGTTTATACCTATTTTTTTTTTCAACATAGCTGTGCATCTTGTCTACTTTACATGTGGGAGAAAACATATTAAACCAATCTAAATGAAATATAGTTGATAAATTAAATAGAATAAGCCGCCTTTCTACTCACACAGATTGTAGCTTGACCCACTGATGGACCAACATACTACAACTGTCATAATTTATAGGTCTACTACAAGCAATATCCGCTCGAGCGATCTATCTCAGTATATTTCCATATCAATCTCAGAATAATCACCATATAAATCTAAGTCATCGTTATCTAAATCATCTAACACAAAAACTTGTTCATGTTGTTTTTTTTTTAAACACACAAACATCCTGATTTTTTTAAACGATGTCTTTCTTTTAAAATACGAACAGTACGAACGACACATTGTCAACACGTGTACGCCATTTTGTGAAACAGCTATCCCGCATTTCACAGCATGGACAGTGACGTCGATAAATTCGTCAATCGATTTATTAATAATAATAATTAGGAATTCTATCTAATCTAAACACCCGTAACCCGCCAGGAGTCCTACGGCGATTTCTATCTTCAACGATGCGGATGAGTGAGGAAAACAAATTTCCTGTTCATTCCTTGTTCCTTGGTGTTGTCTTGCATCTCCCCCCCCCCACTCTCCCCCCCCCCTATTTCGACGGTTCACTTCACTTCAGTATTGTTTTTCACATGGGATCATGTTTGCATACATGTCCAAGCCATGCATGTTTTCGTAGTTTCACTATTGAAAGCAATGGTTTTGTGGACCTGTATACATCTCTATTTTATTTCTTACGCACACATTTGTCTTGTGATCTCTATAAGAAATTCATATAATTCGTCTGTAGCATTTAGTATTGGAAAGCCTGTACTCGTCTCTCGATGTCCGCAGTGATTTTCCAACTATCACAACCATATAGCACAACAGAAAGCATCAGTGACTTATTCAATTTGACTTACACTCCAACACTTGCGTTGCTTTTCCAAATCACCGTTATCTTTGACATAGAAATATATCTAAAAAAAAAAAGGTTTTGGAAGAAATTTTGCAAGGTATCGTATAATCTTGAAAGAAATAAGTGTTTATCAACATTGTTAGGAGGGTATCGTTCAGGAAAGAAGACATGGCAGAATGCAACCATATTTGCGCAGGATGTTTTTGAGGGGTTCGATTCGCGCATGGAGACGTGTGCGGTCGCAATAGATATTGAGGATGCGTACAATAGGGTGTCCTTGGATATCTTAATGGACCAGCTGTTATATTTTGCAGTAAATCCTTTTGTCGAGCGGTGGGTAGGTACCGCCCTGATGCACAGGATAGTAGTTCTTAAGTGTAGTAACTGGATATCGGCACTAATGGTTATTAGCCCTGGTCTGCCACAGGGATCGCCTCTATCTCCTATACTTTTCAATGTATACACAGTACATATCGCTGACAATAAAATTACAGGTGCTGGCAGAACGATGTCATATGCCGATGATATCCTGGTGTATAGACAGGGCAGAACTCGTGAAGAGTGCGTCATGGAACTACAGAAGGAGCTGGACAGACTGACAAATTGGTGTCGAGATACGGGAGCAGTGGTTAATCATTCTAAGGCTTTCTTGACATGGTTTTCCTTGAACAATCACATAGTAAACACACATGCCACCAGTTTCGTTGTCCGGGAAAAGATTAGAAAGAACTAGCACAATGAGATATCTGGGTGTGTTTTTTGACAGAAGTCTGGGTTTCAGGGAACATGTTGACCACGTTATCATGAGGGCAGGCAAGGGCTTAGCAGTAATGAAGGCTATGGCTGCTTCGCACTGTGAGCAGAGAATGCTATTTCTTTTGTACCAGGGTTTGGTTATGGCTGTGGTAGAATATGCACTGGCAATTCTGACTCTTAGCCAAACTCAGATCGAAAGACTAGATAGAATCCAGAATGCAGCAATGCATCATTCTTGGGTGCATAAAAGACACATACAGCTATGCGATACCTACGTGACTGTCCAACAGCTGAGCACATATTACAGTATTGCAGTGCACGGGCGTACCTTCAAATATATGCAGATAAGGAACACCCGTTGCATTCCGAAATACAGAAAGTTAAAGACAGCAGACTAAAGAGAGGTAGGTCGTGAATGGAACGTGCTGAGGGTGTCATACAAAGCGTGTGCAAATTGCAGGATGTGGCAGCAGGTGCGAAATGGATAAATCTACCCACAGATTTCGAAACTTGTTTGAGAGTAGTAATATCAATTAGCAGGGAATGCAGAGAATGGTGTCCTACAGCTGTGGAGAAAGAAGTGCAGGCTTTGGTAGTGAGAATACCAAAGAGGGGGGATGTGATTATATACACTGATGGATCTGTGATTAGACATGTTCGCAGTGCTTGGGCCTTTACAGCTCAGTGCGCAGGTAAAACGATCAGGGAGGAGAGTGGTGCCTTTGTGGTCACTACGAGTAGTATGACTTTGGAGACTATGGCGGTAACCAGAGCATTTGACTGGGTATGCACACAGAAGGTACCGCAGGTCTGCATCTTGAGTGACTCTATGATCATGATTAGGAAGGTACAAGTGGGTCTCGTTCGCGAACAATAGATTGAGGCCTTGAGAAAGGCGAGGCTGAAATTTCACATTTTCGTACCGGGACATGTGAGTGTTCGAGGCAATGAAAGAGCGGATCAACTGGCATCATGCTCGATTGTGACATAAAGCTATGGGGCAATGGATCGCGCTGATGTTTTGAACTCCACAAAAGAGATATAACGCGCGAGAGTGAGACTAATGTGGATAATGATTCCTTTTCAATGGCTAGGATTAAAGATCAGGGATTAAAATGCGGTGTTGCTAGAAGTTAACATTTTGGAGGGCGCAGAAGAATGATGGTCAACCAGCATAGGACCGGTACTGTCAGCAGAAGTGTAATGGCGGATACACTCAAGGAGAGATCGGAGCAACTTCGGAAGTGTCCAGTGTGCAGTGATGATGATCTGACGACTAACTAATTATAGATCTCCAGCCTTATTTTTAATTCTGCTTTGCATTTTCTATCGCTGCATATGCTGGATCCGGGTTATTTGAAAGTATTCACCTCATCGAGCTTATATCCATTCATCATGATGTTGATATGTTCATCTGTGTCTCTGCTGTTAACCAAGTACTTGCTCTTTTATGTGTTGATTTCCGTTCTGTACTTGCTGGTAACTTTTTCCAACTTTGCTGTTAACTCTTGTAATTCTTGTTCTGACAAAGCTATAAGGTCAATATCATGAGCGAAATGCAAGTTGCATATAGGGTGATCTCCGATCGATACATACCTGTTGTAATCATGTAGTGTCTTCTGTATGATGTGCTCTAAGTACATGTTGAAATACACTGGACACATTATGCATCCTTGCTGAACTCCCACATGTTTTAAAGATGTATTGCTCTCCTATTGTATTGTTTGATAAGACATCACTACTTGCACTTGAGTAAAGTGATTAAGCAATGTCTATGATTGTGGTGTCAAAATTAAATTGTCTCAGTATGTGCCAAAACCACCATGTCAAACACGGTGCCTTTGTAAAATCAATGAAATTGTTGTATAGATTACGTGGGTGCTAAAGATGTTTTCCAATTTGTGTTCGGATGTTAAATATTTGCTAAACTTTGCTTCTATTTGTCCTGAAGACGGGTTCTTCTTCTGTAATTACTTCTTCCGACTTGTGCTTTATTCTGTTCAATAATATTTAAGTAGATATAAAGTCTAAATATCGAAAAATATGTATCTCGGGGTAGCTATATTTTGTGTAAATTACAAATTTTTGGGATCTCGGATTCGAAGGGTTAAACCATAAAAAAGCGGAGCTGTAACTCAATGAAATTAATTATTGAAAAGTTAATTTGTTATATGATATTATGCTGCATTCTCAATCTTGATTGTTTATTGACAACATTTATTAGAAGATAATTCTAACAATACTATTATTTGCTGATGTCCCAGGATTAATGTTTTAATTAACTTTAAACAAGAAAATATGTTTTAAATATTCATGCATTTTGAAATTGGTCAATTTTTTCAGAAATCATAACTCTTTGGCCAGTGGTAGTTTAAAATAACCAATATGGCAAACACAAGGCCATGTTTGTTGGAGTCAGCCTATTGCGTCTTGTTCTGATATCTAAAACAATTACTTGCTTTGCTTTACTAAATCAGTGTTCTGATAGCGATATCATTGCTGATTGATTCCTCTAATGGCTTCGATATTTGTTTTCTTTACCTGGAAGATAATTACGTTTTTTGTTGTTGTTTTTTCTGGTTTTTTTCTGGCTACTCTTTCAGTGTGTTTGCACTTTCATTTTCTGGTATGTAAGAGTGTAATGAAATCTTCAGTGTGTTTGCACTTTCGTTTTGTGGTATGTAAGAGTGTAATGAAATCTTCAGTGTGTTTACACTTTCGTTTTATGGTATGTAAGAGTGTAATGAAATCTTCAATGTGTTTGCACTTTCGTTTTGTGGTATGTAAGAGTGTAATGAAATCTTCAGTGTGTTTGCACTTTGGTTTTCTGGTATTCCAGAGAGAAATGAAATATCTAATACTAGTCTCCTTATATTAGTTTCCGTAAAGTTTTTTATTCTTACGTGAATAACAAATGGTAAGACAATATTCATAATATTTCACCAGGCAAAGGATAATATTATCGTAGAGATAAATAAAAACCAATTCAGGATGAACATGAGCACGAAACCTATTAACATAAAAACATTGTTAGAAATAATAGAAGTCACGAGATAAAAACGGGAATAAACAACAGGAAGTTAAGCTGGAAAAAATATGCCGAACGAGAATATCCGATCTCTGTTAGGTGGTCAGAGGGAATAGGTGGGGGCAGACAGAAATGAAGCGAGGAATAAATACACACAGAATGGGAAATAAACATAGAGGGTGCGAGATACACACTGCGAAAATGAAACTGAGTGAAGATGACCGACTGAGAAGGGGAGACAGACAAAGATTATGGAAAACAGGAGAAAGATGTGGAGACAGATATAGAGAAGGGAGACAGACAGGGCATCGAGAAAGACAGAGAAGAGGAAATGAACGGAGATAACGGTAGACATATGGGAGACACAAGCTTGCAGACGTGGAGATAGACGTGGAAATGAAAACAACAAATTTGAGACAGACAGGTATAAATGAAGACAAACAGAGAGAATAGAAAATAGACATAGAGAATTGGAGACAGACAGTAGAGAGGGAGACCCAGAGATAAGGGGAGACAAACAGATATAACGAAAGACAACGAGAAAGAAACAGGATATAGAAAATGGCAGACAGGTAGATAAGCAAACAAACAGACGGCTAGACAAGTAAATTGAGACATGGAAAATTGTGTCTTAAATGTGTCTCCTTTTCCCTCATTCTGCCTCCTCTTCTCTCTGTCTTCTTCCCTTTCCCATTGTACACCTTCTCATATTCCCTCCTTTATCTCTTCTATTGTTCCATATTTATCCATCTGTCTGTGCATCTTCTTATAATTGTGTCTTATCTGCTCTCTGGTAAAAAATATGCAACAATCATCAGTGCGTATGCACCAACACTGACAAATCCAGAAGAAGTTAGTGAAACATGGACTGCGTATAGACGTCATGTGAAAAAACTCAATCATTTTCATACACATTGTCTCAGAAATGTTATGAACATCAGATGGCAAGACAAGATTCCAGATACCACTGTCCTTGATAGAGCTGGTATCCCAAGCATTGACACGATCCTGATGCAGACACAGATTCGTTGGGCAAGTCATTTGGTGCGTATGCCAGACCATCGCCTGCCAAAGATAATTCTCTATGGTGAGCTAGAGAAGGGTATACGATCTCAAGGTGGCCAAAGGAAGCGCTACAAAGACTCGTTAAAGAACTCACTGAAAGCCTTTGAAATAGACCACGATACATGGGAAGAACGTGCACAAAATAGATCTACATGGCGTTCTAAAATAAAAAAGAACGCATCATCTTGTGAAAAGAAGAGAAATACAGCAGCTCAACAGCGAAGAGCAGCTAGAAAGTCACGGATAGACCAAGATCCGTCTACAGTCGTGATTCCATGTCCAAACTGTCCAAGGACATTTACAGCTCGAATAGGGCTCATTAGCCATCTACGAAGTCATAATCAGGGACATAACTAAAATTGAATTTAAAAAAGTGGATGTAACAAATGGTCATCATCACTTGTGATGGACGAACAACAATTGTGTCTACATAATCGTATGTGATGTCTCGATTCATGTAGTTTCTCCCTATTATTTTTCTCTCTCTCTCTCTCGCTCTCTCTCTCTTTGTCTTACTTTATTTAATGACCCTAGTCACTCATTCCTCTCCCTCAAATTCCACCAACAGACCTATTCCCATTGCTGTGAACTAGTTTTCCATGCATATTTGCTGTTCTCATTTGTCACTAGATCGTGTTTATTGCAACTGACAAGTCATTAAAAAAACTATCCGGACATTGCCCAATTGATGCCTTTCAAATGAAATTGGAAGGAGAACAAAACATCTCCTTCTCGTCTTGCTATCTTTCCGCGGAGAATATCACATGTGACAAATTTATGTGTTTGTTCACACGTCTGGTCATTTATATAATAATAATAATAATAATAATAATTAATAATAATAATAATAATGATAATAATAATGATAATAATAATAAATAATGATAATAGTCATAATAACAAATAATAATAAACATAGTAGTGGTAACTATTAATGATTATGTAAATGACGATGATGACTACGGTGATAATAATAATGATGGAAAGATCCGGACCATACAAGGACTAGGGGTGTACCGGATTTCAGCTCCGGCTCCGGTAAATCCGGTATCCGGCCATTTTTACAAATCCGGCTTCGGCTCGGGTCCAATTTTGCCGGATTTATGCCGGATTTGTGTTGCATAGTCACGTGAATTTTCTGTACATGTTTCATGAGGTCAAGCCGAATTTTAGGTAATAGCACAGTAGCACTTTCTGGTTCACTATTTCTCGCTGATGTAAATAAGAATTTTAAAAAATAAACACTCATTTTGAATTTTAATGTAGCATTACTTCATGAGTTTGTGGGACTTGAACATTTCGAATTTTTGGAAATCTTTGTTAGGTTTTCTCTACGGACCACACCCATCTTTACTCCCAATTCACGCAATCTCGATATTGATTCATGCGCATTCATCTCAAAATTCTCTGATCGTGCGTATTCACGAGGACCAATGACTATGACCGCTCGAACCATAGGTTGGTAATCTGTTATGGTGACATGGCTAGCTAATTGGTCGGTCTGTTCGTTTCCCTCCACGCCCACGTGCCCTGGGACAAAGATAAGTGTTAGTATCCGTAGTGTGCCCGAATTCTAGTTCTCTCCAATTACTCCTCTCTACGCATATGACAGGTTATGACTTTCTGAATTATATTCTTTATCACTTTGTACGCACGCATGGAAATAGGCTTCCGATTCCAGCAAGTTCAATGCCCATGTTACGGCAAAAACTTCCATTGTGAGATTTCTTGTTGATTTTTATTGATTTTTAATGCTTTTGGATGTTGTAAATTGGATGTACTTGTTTAAGGTTTTAACTTTATAATGTCACAGTTCTTTACATGGGTTCATAAAAAGTTGCTAGGTGACCTCAGAAATTTGTATAATCAGAATGTTTTGGTCTGCTATTTAAAGATGTTGTGTTGGTACTTTTTATTTACATTTCGTTTAGATTTTTTAACTTTTGACCATTGACTATAATGTTATGTATGGAATATGATCTGCAAATTTATTTTGACTTTAATATATGATGACATGCATTTTAGTGAACTATAATTGGTCATGCATATATTTGTTGTTCCATGTGAGAATACAGTGAGCTTGGATTTCAAAATCGTAGTATGTATTGTAACTTTGTTTGACATTCAATGAACTTAGTTTTGAATATCTTGGTATGTATTGTAACTAGGGGTGTACCGGATTTCGGTTCCGGCTCCGGTAAATCCGGAATCCGGCCATTTTTACAAATCCGGCTTCGGCTCTGGCTCCGGTCCAATTTTGCCTGTTTTAGGCCGGATTTGTGTTGCCTAGTCACGTGAATTTTCTGTACAAGTTTCATGAGGCCAAGCCGAATATTAGGCAATAGAAAAGTAGCACTTTCTGGTTTACTATTTCTCGCTGATGTAAAGAAGAATTTTAAGAAACAAAAATTCCTTTTGAATTTTAATGGAGCATTACTTCATGAGTTTGTGGGACTTGAATTATTCAAATTTTCGTAAATTTCTGTGGTCTTGCCGATAAAATAAAATGGCATCAAAATTTAAGTCATACAGCGCCATTTGGGATTACTTCAAGGTTAAAGACGATGATTCAGCGGAGGTAATATATAAGTTGTGTGACAAACAGTTATCGCGTGGACGATCAGATCGTCCCAAAGACTTCTCAACATCATCAATGTAGACCCATTTGCGATCGATGAACAGAAAAAGCTATGACACAATGATGGAAAATAAAGCATCCCCGGATGCCAGTGTATTGGCGTGGCGACCACATCTATGATGAATCCGTGTTTGCCCAAAGCAAGCAGCAGTACCCAGCAGTCAATTGTGCAGGCATGGGATGTGGTCAAACTTTGGAGCATCAACTACAACTGTGTGCGCGTGATGGTCTTTTGAGTCTAAAGTATGTTGCTGACATCATCAGTACTGGAAGAAAATTGGTGGGACGATTCAAACACTCTTTGTCAGCAACTAATTGTTTGCAGGAACTTCAAAATGAATTAAACCTACCGCAACATCAGCTTATCCAGGACCTGACAACACGATGGAACTCAATGTTCTATATGCTACGACGTCTGTTAGAACAACGGCGCAGCATCAGCCTGTACTGTGTTGAAATTGATTCGGTAACTGGGCTACCGGCACAGCAGTGGGCAGTCACAGAGAATGTGGTAGCTACTTTGGCACCATTTGAAGAACTCACACGCGAAATAAGTGCAGCTCACACATCAATATCAGTTGTGATCCCATTAGTGAAAACATTCATGGCTTTCCTTCAGAAAGAAGGTAGTGATGCTGGAATCAAAACATATGAAAGCAGCTCTGCTTGAAGCTGTTAGCAGCAGATTTTCGGACATTGAATCTAACAGTAAAGAGCGATTTCTGATAGTGGGAAAGTGATAAATAGTTTTAGGAATGCGTTAGTCATCTAGTTTGAGCATGGAATTGTCATGAAATGTTTGGTAGAATTGTTTACTCTCAGCACTGTTTATGTGTCGACCAATCTTGGGTCATGAAATGTTTGGTAGATTTGTTTACTCTCAGCACTGTTTATGTGTCGACCAATCCAGGACCTTGAGAGAAACTCCGGAGCTGGACAAGGCAGAGGACACAAAACCAGTATGCAACTGCACTTTTGGAGCTTTACATATAAGATAAGTCAGAGAGAGAGAGAGAGAGAGAGGACTACGATGATAACACATTCAGCAGACATAGAGGATGAGAAAAATTGTGGCAACATGAGAAGTAAGAGAGTGCTATTTACATTGTAACTGGTTTGACAAGTTTTTACCAGTACAATTTTACCAGTCATGTTTGCTTACAACCAAGTGTTATCGTATAGTTATGCCTGTCATGTTTGTTTACAACCAAGTGTTATCATATAGTGGCATATGCCGGGATCATATCCTTGTTATCTAGAGATCCGTGCCTAGAGGTAGCGTACACTGTGGCCGTCTATACTATAAGACATATTAACTAATGGGAAAGCGGCGTTCGAAAATGATTCATTTGATCCTCCCCGTGATGTTTATTAACTATCGACACAAAGTATAATCACACTGAACAAATGAAATCACGGGAAATGCGCAATGAGTCATTTTAGATAGCTGCTTTCCCATTAACCAACAGGTCTTACAAAATAGATGGTCTGCCTTACACTAACCACTGGCCTACAGAACTGTACTGTTTTCACCGAAGATATTGTACTCAATAAATAGCCTTACTTCACCGGAGACGTGCTCACAATCATTGGTTGTTGAACCTGACAACCTGGCTGTACATGTCATGAGGCGGTGAACTTAACGTATTAAAATATAAAGTCTTTCTTCGTGTTCATATCTAAAGTAACATTATGAGAGTTTTTACATCTAAAGCAACAATATGATAATTTTCAAATCTAAAGTAACACTATGAGAATGATCATATACAACGTAGGGCTGTACCCGATTCACATTTTTAAGATTCGGCCGGATCAGGATTTGACCGGATTTATGAAGTGAAATTTAAAAAATTAAAATAAAATAACGTACTACATCACTTGACTTAGGGGAGTGGAGTCACTCGACTGTTCATTATTGCAGTTCATTACTATAGACATGACAATGATGCCATATACTCATATTAAATCATTTAAATGTAAAATAATTATATTTACATTAGAATAAGTAATATTAAGTTCCATAAGTTCAAGATGAAACATAAAATATAAGCACATAATGCTAATTTAGTAATTTTAATTTTTAGTTTTCAGTTTTTAGTTTTCACATTCTTTTCAGATGCTAATTGGCAGCTGAGTTACAACTCACAACAACAGTACATTGAACAGATTGAATTTATTGAAATACATCCATTCAGTAATTTCACTATTTTAGTCAGTCAGTCTTCATTATAGCTGTGAAGTTGAACTCTCAGAGTCAAGAAAGGACGAGTTGTATTTCAGGAAAATCAACGTTTCCGCTATTTATGGTACAAGGCTACTACAGTGGTCAGTGATAATGTCTCCTGCAGTATTGAACAGCCTTTCCGATGACACACCTGTAGGTGGTGGTGCAAGAAATGCCTACGCCAGTCTAGCCATACTTGAAAATCTTTGCTTATTGGCATGCCACTATGAAACTGGATCTGACTGTCGAATTTGAAGTGACTCTGACAGGTACTGTGTCATCTCAGTGTTAATGTTGTTGCCTTCGGCACTTGCAGAACGATCTGCTGTGGGATTTTCCTCGACAATTGTGTCAAAACAGCTCTATAGACTGGACTCGTACTGTGTGGCAGTGCTCACATAAGTCAAAACATTAGTACTGCTACTAGTAGCTGATGGATCCTGTGCACTGACTGTGTTTACTGAATCAATAATGGAGTTAGCTGCTAACATCAGATGGACTCGTGCATCACTTCTGCCACGTTCGGAGAAGAAGCACAGCTTGATTCGAGGATCCAGTAGTGTGGCACAGGTGTAAATACTGTTAGATTCAATGTCCTAAAATCTGCTGCTAACAGCTTCAAGCAGAGCTGCTTTCATAGTTTTGATTCCAACATCACTACCTTCTTTCTGAAGGAAAGCCATGAGTGTTTTCACTAATGGGATCACAACTGATATTGATGTGTGAGCTGCACTTATTTCGCGTGTGAGTTCTTCAAATGGTGCCAAAGTAGCTACCACATTCTCTGTGACTGCCCACTGCTGTGCCGTTAGCCCAGTTACCGAATCAATTTCAACACAGTAAAGGCTGATGCTGCGCCGTTGTTCTAACAGACGTCGTAGCATATAGAACATTGAGTTCCATCGTGTTGTCAGGTCCTGGATAAGCTGATGTTGCGGTAGGTTTAATTCATTTTGAAGTTTCTGCAAACAATTAGTTGCTGACGAAGAGTGTTTGAATCGTCCCACCAATTTTCTTCCAGTACTGATGATTTCAGCAACATACTTTAGACTCAAAAGACCATCACGCGCACACAGCTGTAGTTGATGCCCCAAAGTTTGACCACGTCCCATGCCTGCACAATTGACTGCTGGGTACTGCTGCTTGCTTTGGGCAAACACGGATTCATCATAGATGTGGTCGCCACGCCAATACACTGGCCTCCGGTGATGCTTTCTTTTCCATCATTTTGTCATAGCTTTTCTGTTCATCGATCGCAAATGGGTCTACATTGATGATGTTGAGAAGTCTTTGGGGCGATCTGATCGTTCACGCGATAACTGTTTGTCACACAACTTATATATTACCTCCCCTGAATCATCGTCTTTAACCTTGAAGTAATCCCAAACGCCGCTGTATGACTTTGATTTGGATGTCATTTTATTTTATCGGCAAGACCCCAGAAATTTACGAAAATTCGAAATATTCAAGTCCCACAAACTCATGAAGTAATGCACCATTAAAATTCAAAAGGAATTTTTGTTTCTTAAAATTCTTCTTTACATCAGCGAGAAATAGTAAACCAGAAAGTGCTACTTTGCTATTGCCTAATATTCGGCTTGGCCTCATGAAAAATGTACAGAAAATTCACGTGACTAGGCAACACAATTCCGGCCTAAATCCGGCAAAATTGGACCGGAGCCGAAGCCGGATTTGTAACAATGACCGGATTCCGGATTTGCCGGAGACGAAATCCGGTACACCCCTAGTTACAATACATACCAAGATATTTAAATCTAAGTTTACTGTAGGTCAATCAAAGTTACAATACATACCAAGATATTCAAAACTAAGTTAATTGAATGTCAAACAAAGTTACAATACATACTACGATTTTGAAATCCAAGCTCACTGTATTCTCACATGGAACAACAAATATATGCATGACCAATTATAGTTCACTAAAATGCATGTCATCATATATTAAAGTCAAAATAAATTTGCAGATCATATTCCATACATAACATTATAGTCAATGGTCAAAAGTTAAAAAAATCTAAACGAAATGTAAATAAAAAGTACCAACACAACATCTTTAAATAGCAGACCAAAACATTCTGATTATACAAATTTCTGAGGTCACCTAGCAACTTTTTATGAACCCATGTAAGGAACTGTGACATTATAAAGTTAAAACCTTAAACAAGTACATCCAATTTACAACATCCACAAAAGCAATAAAAATCAACAAGCAGTCTCACAATGGAAGTTTTTGCCGTAACATGGGCATTAAACTTGCTGGAATCGCAAGCCTATTTCCATGCGTGCGTACAAAGTGATAAAGAATATAATTAAGAAAGTCATAACCTGTCAGGGGTGCAAAGGGAACGCATTGCTCTAGGCGGACCCAGGGTTAGCAGATAACCAAGATCCCAAATGTACCTCCACACGGTGCACCCTGGAAACAGAAATATAGCAGCTCGTACTAATTCTGGCCACATCATGTGGGGATCGTGTCCGAGAATGTGGAGGTAGCAGATGGAAAGAGATTTGACTGCACAAGAGACAGACAATATCTCCGACACCACCAGCAGCACCACATATAGCGACACTGTCGACATACAGTGAAGCTAGTCAGTCCAGTCCGAACATTGGAGGGGCGGCCAACGTAAAATGCACGTAAAGGTAGATGCATCGTGAGAGACAAATATATTTCATACCGAGTACAATGAAACAATGAAAGGGCAGAACAGCGCTAGAGGGCAGCGCGAACTGCAAATAGAAAATGAAAAGTTCCTAGGAAAGGGGAACTACAAGCTCCGTCAGCTCGAGGCGAGCTTCTAGTTACCGGTGTTCCTTACAGGCAGAGACCCAGACCCATCCATTGGCGTTTGGTAAAGCAAGAAGACCTAATCCAACTCTAATGTCGAGCCTTCCTAAACCGGAAATATGCTCGCGAAGAGAAAGGGTTCCGTACTTGATGCGCTCAGGCACAAAAGGGACAACGATTTAGCCCTGGCCCAACTCTACTGTCAGGTTTTCCTATACCGGAAATACACTTGAAGAGAGAAAGGGTTCAGTACCTGATGGGCTCAGGCGCTATTGGGACAAGGACGCTCAGCTCGAGAACGCCTTGCTCTCAAACGCGTGGTGTGAGAGCAAAAAATCGTCTGGGCGAAGAGTCTCCACTACGCGTGCCTGGAGACAGATATAGAGGCTGTCACAGGCTAAGGGTAACCCACCCGAATTGTCAAGGCATGCCGAAATCGGATGTGCTAGGCCTACAAGGCGCATAACGGTGGCACAACGTAATCACGCTCCCGGCGGAAATCGCACGGATATCCGTGATGGTTACAATGGAGCGAACGAAAAACAAACAAACAAACATAACCTGTCATATGCGTAGAGTGGTGTCATTGGAGAGAACTATAATTCGGGCACACTACGGATACTAACCTTTATCTTTGTCCCCGGACACGTGGGCGTGGAGGAAAACGAACAGACCGACCAATTAGCTAGCCATGTCACCATAACAGAATACCAACCTATGGTTCGAGCGGTCATAGTAATTGGTCCTCGTGAATACGCACGATCAGAGAATTTTGAGATGAATGCGCATGAATCAATATCGAGATTGCGTGAATTGGGAGTAAAGATGGGTGTGATCCGTAGAGAAAACCTAACAAAGATTTCAAAAATAGCAGTGAACCAACATAGAACCGGAACCATCTGCCGTTATACCCTGAGAGATTCACTGAAGCGGAGATCTGAGAACATATGGACATGCCCGGTGTGCGAGGAGGATAATCAATAAACTAATACCTAATACCTAATAAAAATCATTCTCTGGAAATAATTATTTTGATCTGGTGTCTCTTCCTGTCAAGATTCTTTCGTGATCTAAAAGAAATCTTCCCATCTGAAAATAATACTCGGGAAAGAAAATGTAAAGTAAAGCATGTGTGGAAAGAAATGTAAAACATAGCATGTGTGGAAAGATTTCTTTCCTAATTTCTTGTTTCACATGACCAGAATCAGGTGTCACCTGTAACTCACGAGACGTAAAATTACAAAAATCAAATGTTACCTCAAAAATACTAATTACGAACTAATTTTGTCACAAAAATATGAATTCATTTCAAAATCTCATTCTCATAATGAGAGAGTTTTTACAACCTAGGTCTTCTGTGTCACATTTCTCTCTCTCATCTGTGTCACATTTCTCTCTGTCTTCTGTGTCACATTTCTCTCTGTCATCTGTGTCACATTTCTCTCTGTCCACTGTCGTATCTATCTGTTCTGTGTCACATTTATCTCTGTCCTATGTGTCTCATGTATCTCTGTTCTATGTGTCTCATGTATCTCTGTCCTATGTGTCTCACTAATCTCTTTCCTATGTGTCTCACTAATCTCTGTCATCTGTGTCTCATTAAACTCTGTCCTATGTGTCTCACTAATCTCTTTCCTATGTGTCTCACTAATCTCTGTCATCTGTGTCTCATTAAACTCTGTCATCTGTGTCACATTTATCGCTGTCCTCTGTATCACATTTATCTATGTCCTTCGTGTCACATTTATTTGTGTCATCTGTATCACATTTATCTATGTCCTTCGTGTCACATTTTTTTTGTCATCTGTGTCACATTTATCCCTGTCCACTGTCGTATCTATCTCTGTCCTCTGTGTCTCACTAATCTCTGCCATATGTGTCACATTTATCGATGTCCTCTGTATCACATTTATCTATGTCCTTCGTGTCACATTTATTTTTGTCATCTGTATCACATTTATCTATGTCCTTCGTGTCACATTTATTTTTGTCATCTGTGTCACATTTATTCCTTTCTTTTGTGTCGCATTTATCTCTGTGTCATATTTATAGAACGCCTCAATACGTTAATTGATGCTCCATCTGCATCTCGAGTCTACTGCCCACGTATGTGAAAAACTCCACCTCGCTAATATTAATAAAGTGTAAATTTCCTTCAGCACAGAGCATAACGTCTTCCAACTTGATAAACTAGTATGGGCATATTTGCTTCTTATTTGCCATTTTACCAGCACTTTCATTCCCTCTGATAGCTGTTGTCTGTCTGGTATTCACTGCAGAGATGTGTTGATGTCACATAATGTAAGTAGATTTAAATATGTTATGGTTTTTACTGTTATTAGATTCAACTTTTCAAGAAATTGCTAAGCAGGCAAGAAATATGTGCATATGTGAATATGTGGATATGTGGAATTGACAAAGTTGTTTGAATATTTTGTTTAGTTTTTGTATTTTATGGTGATATATAAACGTTTATCTGATATTACTTTCACCTATGCATTATAGTTACTGCAGAACTGTCCACATGGATCAGACTATTAATGCATTATAGTTACTGCAGAACTGTCCACATGGAATATACAACTTCATGGATGTTTTGTTGGGGACGACAGTGAGATAGTCGTATTATGTATTGATTAGCTTTGAAGGTTGTCGCATCTATATATTTTTACATCAAATATTTATAGTGAGAGTGGATGGTGTCCAGTATTCTAGGCTTGCTTAAGGGTTTGTTGTTGTTTTTTTTTGCTTTGTCTACTTACTTGTCAGTTAGTGTAGAGTTTATTTAGGGCAATATGAGAAATACATTTAGCAGGTATGTTTACTCTTTCAGATTCCTCTCTATCTTCTGGCAAGTGCTTTTTTTTTAAAATTCAGTTCTTCTGCTTGTTGTACTAGAAATGTTTTAGTTTTGCGCTACATCGGTTTATAGTTACGGTATCTTTCCACGGCATATATAGTTACTTCATGTCTTCCAATGTCAAGTGGTTCTATGTTTACATCGGTTTATAGTTACGGTATTAATCATAAAACATAACTTTAATTGATCAAAGTTTAACAAAACATATATAGTTCAAGATATCTGTCTGTTACACCCACATGCGCAATCACGAACTATTTCGTATTTGAAAAGCACTGATCCTTGAATATCTCTCCTTTCTCTGTGAGTACATGCACCATCTCCCTCATAGCATTTCTGTACGTGTGATTTGGACATTTGGTGATTTCATTTCTTGTATAGCAATGTTCTCCATCTATCTTTTCTCTAAGAGTCTTAATTCCATCGATATGCCTTTAATAATGCAATCGTGTCCGTGAATTTCAGGAGTAACTCGAAGTTAATAACTTCAATTTAAAGCAATGTGAAATGTCAATAGCGAAAGAGATTGATCAGCCACGATGGCTTCCTTTCTGGCCTCTTGAAATCTCTGCCATGAAATAGTCTGGCTTAGATAAATGATTTTCAATTGTGCCTTTATGTATTTTATTCATATATTCTATGTGTGTCTTACCGCTTTTGTGAGTTTCATGTTGTTTATTATATCTAGTTGCTGAATTTAACATTGTTTAAATTAGAAGATGTGGAAATCTCCGTCGCGTAGTGGGAAAACTGCTCGCCTTGTGTTGAACACGTAGCGGGTTCAAATCCGGCTCATGAGGTCTTGATTACTAAGTGTGCTTTTTTCGGCGGGGATCCTTGTGGATTGCTTCTGAAATGACCGTCTTCATTAGAAGACATATTCACATAATTAATTAGGACTTCATTTGTTACGTTTTTGATTGTTGTCGGGATTTTCGTTGGTCATTATTTATATACTTGGAGTCATATGCCTAAAATAGCCATGGAGACTCTTATAGAAATATTTACCAGCAATAAAGCACGGAAATAATAAAAAACATAACGAATGAAGTCCTAATTAATTCTGTGAATAGGTCTTCTGGTGCAGACGGTCATGTTTTTCTGAAAACTTGCATAGCATCCCTACACTGTTTGTTACATATACACTGTTTGTTACATATACACTGTTTGTTACATATAAACTGTCTTTTACATATAAACTGTTTTTACATATACACTGCTTGTTACATATACACTGTTTGTTACATATAAGCTGTTTGTTACATATACACTGTTACATATAAATTGTACGTAAGAAATAAAGTAGAGATGTGTGCAGGTGTTCAGGAGCCATTGCTTTCAATAGTGAAACGACGAAAACTAGCATGGTTCGGACATGTATGCGGGCACGATTCCTTGTCAAAAACAAGACTGCATGGAACTGTCGAGGGAGGAAGAAGCAGAGGAGGGAAAATAAAGACATGGACAGATTACATCAAAGAATGGACAGGGCAAGATATTTCCACACTCATCCGCATCGCTGAGGATAGATTCTCTGGAGGACTCTGTGTGCTGAAGCATCCAATGTGGTACCCCTACGACTCTGAAGGGTTATGGGTTTATTGATGATTGATAACATATAAACTGTTTGTTACATATAAGCTGTGTGTTACATATATGCTGTTTGTTACATATAAGCTGTTTGTTACGTGTAGGCTGTCACGTATAAGCATGTTGAAAATAATTTTTTTATATCGAACCTTACATACAAACTTACATATACTCTGTTCGTTCTAAGATTGAAGTGGGTCACACATACCCACATATTACTCCGCGACAACAGGTGATTTTTATATAGCTGATGACATTTAAAAAACATAATTTAATTATTCAGAATGTTTTACATTGTGTATATTACATTCTATAACGGTTGTTCCCTGACCTATTTGAGCCTGTGCAACGATATAACAGCAGGTATAGTAATTTATAATGGGATGTTAAAGATATATTATATGAAAATGTATTGTAAAACATATATTACTGTTGTGATAGACATATTTCACTTAGCAATAATAGATTGAAATTTAGAATGTTATTATGATATAATTAACTTCATTATTGCACTCTTAACATTCAATTTATGTGTTCGGCGTTCAATAACCAAACAGAAAACACTGACCTACTTCATTCTTAGAATGAACAGAGTATAGAAGCTTATATAAACGTACGTAAAATCTTATATTCAAGCGTAGGTACAAACTTATATACACACACAGAAGCGTTCATACATACTTATGTACAAAATTACATACAAGCTAATTTACAAACTTACATACAAACTTATATACAAACTTACATACAAGCTAGTGTACAAACTTACATACAAGTTAGTGTACAAACTTACATACAAACTTACATACAAGCGTATGTACTTACTTATGTACAAACGTACATACAAGCTAGTGTACAAACTTACATACAAGCGTATGTACAAATTTACATACAAGCTAGTGTACAAACTTACATACAAGCGTATGTACAAACTTACATACAAACTTATATACAAACTCATACAAACTTATATACAAACTTACATACAAGCGTATGTACAAACTTACATACAAGCTAATGTATAAACTTACATACACGCTAATGTATAAACTTACATAGAAGCTTACATAGATGCTTATATACTTTAGATAGTGCTTAAGTGCACGCTTACATACAGCCTACATTACAGTGAAAGAAGGAAATGGTATCGATGGCATTGGATTATAGAAAACGCATTATTTCTTCTTCTTCGTCTTCTTCATCAGCGTTCATTCTCAAACTCCCGCTGGATCTCTCTAGTAGCAGGACCATTGTCCTACTAGAATTTCAGCAGGATGTAGTCCAGAGAATGGAAATGCGTTGTGTCGCCGTTTTATTTGCGCCATTGGCCCGACACATCCGTCTTCGGCGGAAGAACGCATATAATAAGGGAGACATTTCGAAATTTATTATCTCTTTGCTGAACTTTGTATTTTAAAAATATTAATCCTGACTCGTGAATTGGATACATGCTGCACTCCTAGGACTGTGCGTATCTTTACGTTTGGGAATATGGACTTCAGATTCCTATACGAATTTACTCAGGACTGCTACATATCTCTCGAAGGTGGTACTGCTAGTAGAACATAATGGAAAACAATACTCACGTGTAAAACAGGTAATGAAGTCCTACTGAATGATGACTAAAACACTACACACTATTACTAACGGATGTAAATATGGTACATATAACAAAACAAAACACAGAATATAATCTACAGATGACAATACACAGGACAAAGTCGACGTTTCGGACCAATAGGCCTTTTTCAAGATACGGACATAACATACAAACATAAAAAAAACCACAAGTAAAAATGAATGCGTATCCAAGTGAAATGTGGTGCTAAGATAGATACCGGAAGCATACGAACAGGAAGTACACAAAGACGATAAGAATAATCCTTGATACCCTGAATAATTCCCAGGGTTCTTCTTCCTCCTCTGATAGGGTTAAACTGATTCTTACCTTCCATCCCCATAACTCGACTGTCCGTCGTATTCTACTTAAACATTATTCCCTTCTCCAGTCTGATTCTGACACCCGTGACGCTTTCCACAAATTACCTCTGGTAGCCTTTAGGCGCGACAAAAATCTGAAGGACATCTTGGTCCACAGCCACCTCAGGTCCTCTGCACCTGACCATTTTGGTACCGTGCGGTGCTCACGTGGTCTTTGTTTCACATGTCCTTATGTGGTTCAGATGCGCTCCATCTCATTCCCCAAGGCCAGTTTCTCCATCGATGAGGCCTTTACATGTGAATCCCGTAATGTTATTTACGTGATCATATGTAAACGCTGTGGTAAGCAATATATCGGTGAGACTGGCCTTAGACTGAGCGACCGCTTCTGCAACCACTTGCATGCTATCAAACATAGAACACCCACTCCTGTGGCCAATCACTTCAACGGCGATGGCCACCGTGGTGTCCTTGACATTCAGGTCACTGCCATCAGATCCTGCACCACAGATGATAGATCTAGGTACGCCCTCGAAAATCGTCTCATTTTCGAGTTGGGTACCATCAAGCCATTTGGACTCAATTCCGACCACTCTTTCGCTTAGTTCTCGGTCGTATTGGTCTTTGTTACGTCATCGTTTTGTTCCTCTCGTTCCACCTGTATTATCGTCTTTGTGTACTTCCTGTTCGTATGCTTCCGGTATCTATCTTAGCACCACATTTCACTCGGATACGCATTCATTTTTACTTGTGGTTTTTTTTATGTTTGTATGTTATGTCCGTATCTTGAAAAAGGCCTATTGGTCCGAAACGTCGACTTTGTCCTGTGTATTGTCATCTGTAGATTATATTCTGTGTTTTGTTTTGTTATATGTACCATATTTACATCCGTTAGTAATAGTGTGTAGTGTTTTAGTCATCATTCAGTAGGACTTCATTACCTGTTTTACACGTGAGTATTATTTTACATATCTCTCCTATATCACATGTGCTGTCAACAACTTTGAAGTAAAGATAGCCAATATTCAACACCCTGGAAACGAACGGACGTTGACCTTTGTTGATGACAACCTGACTTCCAAAACCGGTTTGAACAAACATAAGATGGCGCAAGACATTGGATTCCATATGAAACTGGTGTAGATGATCATTCTACTAGATCATATTACAATACAAGCGGACATATTGCAGTGTTCTTGAAATAATTACAGTGAAGTTTGACCTAACAAAGGCCACGTTTGATGGGCACGACATTGAGCGTTGTAATGAGCTGTGTTATCTTTGTTGCGTCATCTTAATTGCGTCATCTTTGTTGCGTTATCTTTGTTGCGTCATCTTTGTTGCGTTATCTTTGTTGCGTCATCTTTGTTGCGTTATCTTTGGTGCGTTATCTTTGTTGCGTTATCTTTGTTGCGTTATCTTTGATCGCAGACTTTCAAACAACATGTCGAAAAAAAACGATACGGCTATGTAGATGAGGATTTGCAGTACTGAAGCAACTCATGTCTGCATCCTTAGTGATTCGATGAACAGGATCAGAAAAATTCAAATGTGTTGCATTTGAGAATAGTGGTTTGAGGAATCGAGAGGTCGAAGTAACAATGTGTTACATTCTTCTTCTTCAGCGTTCATTATCACACTAACACTGGATCTCTCTTGTAGCATAACAATGGTCCAACTAGATTTTCCAGCAGGATGTAGTCCAGACAAAAGGAAATGCGTTGTATCGACTTTTTATTTGCGCTAACGGCCCGATACATCCGACTTCGGTTGTGTCACATTCATTTTCGTGGATGTTCAGGGCAATAAGAAAGCAAGTCGTCTGGCTAGACGTGCTACTAAATCCAGCGGTAGAGAAATGAATCGTGTGGACATTCTGAATTCCTTACGAGGAACAACGAGGGCAAATGAAACTAAACAAATGAAACTAAACAAAGTGGTGATTCCTTGTCCTAATTCAGAAAAAAGGAACTGGTCTTGAAATGAGGCGTGGCCAGAAATTAGCGCTACTGTAGCTTAGGAGAATGTTTGTCATTCCACAAAGAACTGTGGCTGTCAGTCATCCTGTAATGGTGGATACACTCACTTGGAAACGGGAGTACATATTTACATGTTCGAAGTTCAATCATGAAGATGGGACGACTGCCTAATTAACTAAGCTATGGAAGCTGCATGTCTTGAGCAGTGGCTCCTGGTTCTGCTAGATTATAAATATATATAATCATCACCGGACATATTCTTTCCAGAATTTTATCTTTGCAATTAATGTCCTGATCCCGACTCTATCCTGTGCCAATCTGCCTGCCTCCTCCAATGATATCTTCATACAGTCTTTGATGTCATCTGTCCATTTCTTTCCAGGTCTACCTCTTCTTCTACTTCCCAAAACTCTGCCATCTAATATGCATCTTTCGTGCCAATGTGTATATATATATATATATATATATATATATATATATATATATATATATATATATATATATATATATATATATATATATATATATATATATATATATATATATATATATATATATATATATATATATATATACTGTTACAAGTTTTTTTTACAATACCGTTACAAAATCATTCATTACACAATTATACGAAATTGTGACTCATAAAAAACACAAGACCATGGATAGGCCTACAAGCTAACATGCATTCACGATATCTCTATTTTTCTATCTGAGTAGACCCGCAAGAAAGAAAGATTGTGACTACACATTGTGTCGTCCCTACTTATCGTTTTTGATTTATATGTGTATGTTATGTATACAGGTCTTTAGGTCGAAACATCGATATGTGTGTGTTCATATGTTTGTTTGGTATTATTAATAAAACTTTATTACCCTATTTCACATTTCACCTGTTGGATTTCAGTTTTGCTCTGTGAGTACATATTTTTGAGAAAGAAAGAAATGGCGTAGAAAATAAAACTTTGACATTCCTCTAAAAATGTCTGATTAACTTTCACAGCAAACCTGAAAACTGTTAGAAACAAGCAGTTAGAAAAACATGAAAGAAGAATTAAATCATTCTCATTTGGAATCACGTTCTTCGAGGTTCTGTTCCGGACATGAAAATTTATGAACCGTAAAATTTCAGGACGAGTTTCACATTTTGAAATTCTTAATCACGTAACACGCAGCTCTGAATGTCAGAAGTGCTCAGGAACCGTACGTGTCATGAACTGTTCGTTCAAATTTCGTCTTTTTAAAAAAAAAAATAAAGAGCTGAGTCTGGAGATTCAACCTTCTTGTTGCGCCAGCTTTTATGACAAAATGCATTCGTGTTCAGCTTGGAGTATAAAATAAAGCATCTAAACTTTTTTCTTTCATTCGTCTAGAATTTGTTTATATCTGAAGTTGGTAACATAAGTATATTTCTAGTGACATGGGTTGGTGCATGATATTTTGAATGCTGAGTTGCGCCTCTTTGCTGGTTGCCTCCCACTTCATCGCCTTTACTTACTAGTGCAAACTGCGGTATTGCTCGACTGTAAGAAGGTCTGACCAATCTTCTTCAGCCGTTGGTGACTTTATGGCCAATAAGCTGACCTTAGTGGGATCGCAATCCCCCCCCCCCTTCTCCCTCATAAAAGATCTGATCTCGGTGGGGTGAACTTTCTATACAAATTCTACTTCCTCCCCAATGAGCTGTCTTTGGTGTGGTCAACTTTTTCACGTCTCACCATAGAGCTGACCTCGATGTGGTCAACTTTTTCTAACAAGTCCCACCATAGAGCTGGCCTCGGTGTGGTCAACTTTTTCTAACAAGTCCCACCATAGAGCTGGCCTCGGTGTGGTCAACTTTTTCTAACAAGTCCCACCATAGAGCTGGCCTCTGTGTGGTCAACTTTTTCTAACAAGTCCCACTGCCTAACACAGAAGTTGCCATCATCGGTGTTACCAACTTTATTAAAAAAGTCCCACCGGTTGTTGTTTCCAATTACTGCATACCGACATATTTTATGATTAACTAATCGAAATATCATATCAATAATTAATCAATAATGAATTTAAGCATACATTTTTAGTGTTAGGGTTAGGGTTATGAGTTCGGGTTAGTTATGTTTTATATAATTAATCCTAACTAATTATATCATGAATATATTTATATTTAACTCTTGTGGATATGATTTGAAATTAGTGCCTACCTATGTCATTATTTACCTTGGCGGTAGGCACTAATTGAAAACAAGAACCCTCCCACTTCTCGCTAATGAGCTGATTTCGGTGTAATAAGCTATATTCTTCTTCTTCTTCTTCTTCTTCAGCGTTCATTCTCAAACTCCTGCTGGATCTCCCTTGTAGAAGGACCATTGTCCTACTAGTTTTCCAGACGAATGTAGTCCAGAGAATGGAAATACGTTGTGTCGCCGTTTTATTTGCGCCAATGGCCCGACACATCCGTCTTAGGCGGTAGCTATATTCAAAACGTATTAGTATAATATGTGTCAACGTACTATTATAATATGTTTCATGAAATATTGTCCAAATATTTTTGCACGAATTTTTTTTATTTTTTGTCTTCCCAGTTAAACGCATTCCTCCCTTCCCCTCGGAGAGGGGCTTATGGTCTAAGTTAAGAATAACTGGCGTAGATGATTAACCTATATACTCGATTTTCCAAAAATGTGCTCTGTTTCAGAAGTGTTGCATGATTACTGCAAGATAGTATCGTTCAAAACATATAGCCACTTATTCAAATCTCTAAGGATGTCAGAACAAGGCGGAATCTGGTTTTGAACTTACATACGCATGAGTACAAGGCAAGCAATTTGACTACTTCCCCATATTTCTACAGCAAAGATCCTATTCGATTTGCACATGTACGGCCTGAATGCTGAGCCGTCTACGCCATTCATATGATTGGTACAGTACAAGTAGACGCCACCACATAGTATAGTTATTTCTCTTGTCTATGTTTGTAAATTTCATATTCATCATTTAATAATTTAAATATTAATTTATTTTAGGGTTTGGGTTAGGGCTATTTATGTAAAACACAGCTTCGTAAAAGGCTGCTGTAAAACAAGGTAATGTGAGGGCTAGTAATATAGTAGAGCGTTTTCGATATAATATTACCTAGCACACAGATTGGATATATAGTACAATACGGTTATTTGTCTGGCGCACAGAGGGTATATCACGGGGGTGGCACTTCTATGCAACAGTCATACTTAAGAAAATCAGATAGTAATTCAACGTTTGCTTGTGTGCTCTCGATAATCGTATAGTGGTTTCTATTGTTTTTATATTGTCTTTATCGTTCTCCAGTCGAAGTCAGATGCTAGTATGGATTTAATCAATGAATTGGACTGTGGTCACTAGTCCCGAGACAGGGCAGTAGAGCTTGTGCACCAGATCTATTTCAGATGACCATAGTTATTTTTTTTGGTAATGTACAGTGGGCAATTCTGTCAAATGTATTCTGTGTTGTACAGTGGGCAATTCTGTCTAATGTATTCTGTGTGTACAGTGGGCAATTCTGTCAAGTGTATTCTGTGTTATCTTGAAATTATCCACATGAGTAATTATCGGTGTCACAACTCCAAACTTTCTGTGCATGTATTGTTTAAGTTTTTGTGACCTTTTCTCAAGATAAAAGTGATTGTTTGTTACTTTTGTCTAAGCTTTAGATAGCATCGTCTTTTTGGCTGCATGGCTGGGTTAAATTATGTTCCATGTTAATGAAGCTTTTAATGATGGACTTCATTTCAGGAAATTATATTGAATCTTCTATCTGTTTGTTGGCAGTTACTTCCAATTTTTGCTAGTTGCTCTGCTATTTCATTTCCGCCTGTCTCATGTGTGACTCTAACCGATCCATCGTTTCTTTTTGTTTCATGTCTCATGTTTGTGGTCATTTTTGTATTTTGCTTGTCTGGTGTCATTTCACCTCTTCCGGTCAATCCATACTACGCATACCAATGTGACCGTCGATGCCATTACTGTTAGTTTCTTGTTATATGTTTTAATTGTTTCAATTGGTGTCCCGATAAAGGTCCTTAGGTCGAAACGTCGATTTGTGTGTGTTATTATGTTTGTCTCTAACTAGCAAAACTTGATTACCCTCTTTCTCGATCTACGTATTGGATTTCAGTTTTGCGCAGTAAGTACATTTTATTTAATTTCCCCTGATTTGTATATAGCCCAAAATCAACTGGATAAGCACTTATTTTTGCTTGGTAGTTTAGTTGAGATAGTAGGGGTTTTAAGTAATTCATGTGGAATGTTTTTAGATTCTGAAAGCCCGCAAAGCAGATTTTTTACATTAGTCTAGATCACTATCTTTTCTTCCCCCAGCTGGTAAGATCCCAACAGCAAAAGAGTTTTCTCTGTGATTACTTTACACTCTGCCTTAAAATTTGTAGAATGAACACCCGTGGATATTGATTATTCAAGTTTCCTTAAGTAAAACACAAGATCAATCAACTTTACAGTAAACGACGCACAAACTATTGTATACCTCAACGGGTATGAAAAAATACGGATAACAGTATAGAAGACAGTTTCGACTATTAGGTCTTTATCAAGAAAATACAAGAAAAACTGTGAACAAATATTAAAGCAGTGAAAATAAAGTCACTATCACAAACGCATAAGACGGCAGACATTGAACAGCAGAGACATCCAATGAAAAAATGGCTTACGTGTACACACTTTTATCGTAGAGACACGCGTTAAAAGATATGGGGAATGAGAACACAATAAATCAACTATGCCCGAAAACAACATGAACGACAATACCCAACCACCCTACCACCCAAAAGATAATAAATGAAAGATATATATTAATATCAAATGGTTTAAGGGTACCAAACTGCAATATATTGCTATTTTCAAGCATGTATCTTTATTTCTGGCACTTGAATATCACATGCACTACGGGAATCAGCGCCGTTGAAATGTATAACAACAGGAGTAGGTTAGTGGCCTGAAGATGTCGGTAGAAACGGTTAGTTAATTTTTTTGCCAGTTCCACCTACATATTAAACGCGACGGCGTTTACAAATGATACGTAAATGACGTTGTGGGATTAACATGTAAAGATATGGTCAATAGTAAAAGTGGCATTTCTGTTATCTTTTATTTTCTCATTCCCGAACCCAATGGTCTGATAATCTGTGTGTTAATTGTAAAACTCATTCCATTGTGCTTTACCTAAATATTATCGTTATCCAGTTTCATAGCACTCTCACTTATTATCGATTGTCAGTACAATCTGTATAGAGTCATCTATTCTTAGCAGAGGGTTTCAGAACAAGGGGGACATCTGCTATATGGGTTATCTTTTTTTGCATGAGGACACTTGTTAGGTGTAGTTTCCCTCTAAGTATTTGAGCATCATTCAGAAAGCTGGTTCTTTCTATGCTTTTTTAAAATCAGGAATTGTTTACTCTGCAGCTTAGAGTGTGGTTTCCAGAGAATAATATCTGGCAGATTCAGTTAAAATTTTGACATCTATTCTTTCTAGAATGTCAGCAACTGAAACACTTCATTGCTAATATTGGGGTAGATATTTCATGGCACATGCCATCAATCGTATTCTTAAAGTGTGTACCTTTTTGACCTTTTTTAACATTGTTTTTTGTGAATAACATTTACCAATTCACACAATTTAATTGGTGTATAAAAACAGTTTTGTTGACAACAACTTTTGTCAACTTCCCCACCTCCTCTCTCCCCTTGTCAATAACTGTCAAATAGTCCAGGATCCCCTCCTCCCCAATCCCTATTTGTTAGTGTAAATTATGGACATCCCCACAGTTGAAGATCTGAACATATAGAGAGATTTGTAAATATATGCCAGTTCTTATCTAATCTAAATCAGTCTCCATACATGCAATATAATCGTTGTTTTATCGTTTATAATTCATTACATCCAAAACTGCTTGAAATTGGAACACATCCTGGATGTTATCTTTCTAACAGATTTTTGTGAAACAAATTTCATTTACAATTTATCACAAGTCAAAATCACTCGTATAATAAATATTAAAATTTTTAATATACATACGATTTCATTTTTAACCTACATACGATGTTATTTTTATTTTTTGATATTTTATATTATATTTTTATTTTTATATCATATGCGATACAATATGTTTGGGGGGGGGGGTAATTGCTTTTGGATTGTTCTTAATATTGAACAGGAACGTATGTCAATAATACAATCAATCATAGCATACTTGTATTTGAGGAACCCACACACACGTAGTCCAATTGTATTTGAGATACCCACACATACATAGCATAATTGTATTAACAAAACCCACACACACTTAGCACAATTGTATTTGAGGAACCCACACACAGCATAATTGTATTTAAGATACCCACACATACATAGCATAATTGTATTTAAGAATCTCACACCGATCACAAAATAATTGTATTTAAGAAATTCACATACACACAGCATGATTGTAATTAAGAATTTCACATACACATAGCACAATTGTATTTAAGAAATTCACATACACACAGCATGATTGTATTTAAGAAATTCACATACACATAGCATGATTGTATTTAAGAAATTCACATACACATAGCATGATTGTATTTAAGAAATTCACATACACACAGCATGATTGTATTTCAGAAATTCACATACACACAGCATGATTGTATTTTAAAAATTCACATACACATAGCATGATTGTATTTAAGAAATTCACATACACATAGCATGATTGTATTTAAGAAATTCACATACACATAGCATGATTGTATTTAAGAAATTAACTTACACACAGCATGATTGTATTTAAGAAATTCACATACACATGTTATGTTATGTTCCTCCAGGGCCATAGGCGGCGAATAGGGCAGAAACCATAGCCTTCCATTTCTGTCTTTGTGTTGCCAGGTCTTTCAATTGTTGTGTGTTGTTTAGGTTCATTGACATGCCTTCTCTATTAATGGTTCTTCGTAGAGTTTCTCTAGGTCTCCCTCTTCTTCTTACTCCAGGTGTCACCCAATATAGTGATTGCTGGGGAATTCTTAGGCTGTTCATTCTGAGAACATGGCCGATGTAAGTCCAACGCCTTTGTCTAATGAAGGAAGATATATAGGTTTGTTTGCTTTCCTCTCTTATAGTAGTGTTAGATTTAAAGTCACTCCACTTAACGTTCAGAATGGTACGTAGGCATTTGTTTTCAAAGGAGTCGAGTCTTTTATCTGTGGCTTTTGTGGCTTTTCATCTTTCGCACCCATATGATAGAATAGGGACATATAGTACATACACATAGTACAATTGTATTTCAGAAATTCACATACACACAGCATAATTGTATTAAAAAAATTCACATACACATTGCATAATTGTATTTAAGAAATTCACATACACACAGCATAATTGTATATAAGAAATTCACATACACACAGCATAATTGTATATAAGAAATTCACATACACACAGCATAATTGTATTTAAAAAATTCACATACACATTGCATAATTATATTTAAGAAATTCACATACACACAGCATAATTGTATTTAAAAAATTCACATACACATTGCATAATTGTATTTACGAAATTCACATACACACAGCATAATTGTATTTAAGAAATTCACATACATTATAGCATAATTGTATTTACCACCCCAGTAGTTGGGATCCCATATGTGCAGCTGGGTCGTGTGGAAAGTGACCGTTAAGAACTTGTGTACGATAGTCCACAGCCTATCGAACAAATCTATTCTCACGATCAATAAAAAAAATATATCTAACTACATGTTCATACCTTCTTTGTTATGTTTTTTTTAAAGAAGAATAAAAGCGGGTCTCAGTGCTCACACTATCAGAAGGAGAACTTTAGCGAGTGAACAATAATGCCTCAAGGAGATTAAGAAGGTCACAACTATCAAATTGACCTGGTGCTTAATGCGGTACAGGAGACTAGGCTGCCTGTGGCGTTCGTATCTAATTTTCAGCACGAAAGAAAACGATTTCCTTTTGTCCAAATGGCTTCCTATTGCCACAATCAATAATGTGAATGGAAGCGCTAGAATTGAAACCAATCTGGAAAAATATCTAAACATTTGGTTTATTTTAAACAATATAATCATTCGAAACGTCTACCAAAAGGTGTTCTTTATAGTCTCAGTACCCTGCCCATAGTACTTCTTCTGAGCTGTCTTACCACAATCTTATACAAGTAAATTCAAGTAGGAAGTAAGAGGATAAATTTAAAATTCTTGAGACCAACGTTAACCAGTCCGTTCTAAAGGCACCTAATCGCCTGGCAACTAGAGAACGGACTGTGGATGTTAGAATGGACTAGGTGCCGTTAGAACAGACTGGTTCAATTTCCGTTGATCTCAAGAATTTTTACCACAATCTTAGTAAACCCTGCCCATAGTACCTCTTCTGTGCTGTCTTGCCACAATCTTAGTACTCCTGCCCATAGTACTTCTTTTGAGCTGTCGTAGCACAATCTTAGTACCCCTGCCTATAATTCTTCTTCTGAGCTGTCTTACAACAATCTTAGTACCCCTGCCTATAATTCTTCTTCTGAGCTGTCTTACCGCAATCTTAGTGGTCATGCCTATGGGACTTCTTCTGTGCAGTTTTCACACTGTCGTAGTTACCCTGTCCATATCAATGTTTCTTCTGACATTTCTTACCGCGGTCTTAGTATCCCTGTCCGTAGTATAACTACATCTGAGCTGTCGTATCGCGGTTTTAGTAACCCCACCAATAGTACTTCTACTGAGCTGTTTTACCGCGGTCTTGATAATCCCTCCTATAGTACTTCTACTGAGCTGTTTTACCGCGGTCTTGATAATCCCTCCTATAGTACTTCTACTGAGCTGTTTTACCGCGGTCTTAATAATCCCTCCAATAGTACTTCTACTGCTTCTTCTTCCTCACCTTTCGTTCTCAAACTCCTGCAGATTAGTAGGATGTAGTCCGAAGAATGAAATACGTTGCGCCATGGTCTACAGATTAGCTGCGATACATGTGCCTTTCACCCTGACTTCAGTATAGCTTCTGTACCCTTGGAATTTCTATGGAATGAGGTAATAATTAATTTGACCCCGAACCTCCTTAGTCGCCTCCTGCGACAAGTGTAGTAAGTAACAGTGTTGTTATTCTTTTCCCCACTTTCGGACTTTCGTTGTTATAGTACCTCATTTAAAATGCTGATATTTTTGTCTCCCCAATTCCGGATATCTTTTCACATGTCCCACAAATATATTTCCGGATATCTCTTCACATGCCCCACAAATATATTTCCGGATATCTCTTCACATGCCCCACAAATATATTTCCGGCTATCTCTTCACATGCCCCACAAATATATTTCCGCAATGAAGGAGGTATTCATTTTCTTCTTTTAACGCACGTTTCATCATCTTTGCCCATTTTAAAAATGATGTATTTCTGCAAATATACCAGCAATCATTAAAAACCCATCACTTTCTTTTAAACGTAGAAATTTTTGGTGTGGAATATAAAACACACAAAACAAATCAATTTACAAATCTGATCAATTTACGGACCTAAAAGTGAATTTTTCTAAACAGTGAACAAATTCAGGACCGTCATCTAAACAGTTGTCTACACTAAGCAGTTGTCTACACTAAGCAGTTGTCTACACTAAGCAGTTGTCTGTCTACACTAAGCAGTTGTCTACACTAAGCAGTTGTCTACACTAAGCAGTTGTCTGTCTACACTAAGCAGTTGTCTACACTAAGCAGTTGTCTACACTAAGCAGTTGTCTACACTAAGCAGTTGTCTACACTAAGCAGTTGTCTACACTAAGCAGTTGTCTACATTAAGCAGTTGTCTACACTAAGCAGTTGTCTACACTAAGCAGTTGTCTACATTAAGCAGTTGTCTACATTAAGCAGTTGTCTGTCTACACTAAGCAGTTGTCTGTCTACACTAAGCAGTTGTCTACATTAAGCAGTTGTCTACATTAAGCAGTTGTCTACATTAAGCAGTTGTCTGTCTACACTAAGCAGTTGTCTGTCTACACTAAGCAGTTGTCTACATTAAGCAGTTGTCTGTCTACACTAAGCAGTTGTCTACATTAAGCAGTTGTCTACACTAAGCAGTTGTCTGTCTACACTAAGCAGTTGTCTACACTAAGCAGTTGTCTACACTAAGCAGTTGTCTACACTAAGCAGTTGTCTACACTAAGCAGTTGTCTACACTAAGCAGTTGTCTACACTAAGCAGTTGTCTACACTAAGCAGTTGTCTACACTAAGCAGTTGTCTACATTAAGCAGTTGTCTACATTAAGCAGTTGTCTACATTAAGCAGTTGTCTGTCTACACTAAGCAGATGTCTGTCTACACTAAGCAGTTGTCTACACTAAGCAGTTGTCTACATTAAGCAGTTGTCTACATTAAGCAGTTGTCTGTCTACACTAAGCAGATGTCTGTCTACACTAAGCAGTTGTCTACACTAAGCAGTTGTCTACACTAAGCAGTTGTCTACATTAAGCAGTTATCTACACTAAGCAGTTGTCTGTCTACATTAAGCAGTTGTCTACACTAAGCAGTTGTCTACACTAAGCAGTTGTCTACACTAAGCAGTTGTCTACACTAAGCAGTTGTCTACATTAAGCAGTTGTCTACATTAAGCAGTTGTCTATACTAAGCAGTTGTCTGTCTATACTAAGCAGTTGTCTACACTAAGCAGTTGTCTACACTAAGCAGTTGTCTACACTAAGCAGTTGTCTACACTAAGCAGATGTCTGTCTACACTAAGCAGTTGTCTACATTAAGCAGTTGTCTACATTAAGCAGTTGTCTACACTAAGCAGTTGTCTGTCTATACTAAGCAGTTGTCTACACTAAGCAGTTGTCTACACTAAGCAGTTGTCTACACTAAGCAGTTGTCTACACTAAGCAGTTGTCTACACTAAGCAGTTGTCTACATTAAGCAGTTGTCTACACTAAGCAGTTGTCTGTCTATACTAAGCAGTTGTCTGTCTATACTAAGCAGTTGTCTACACTAAGCAGTTGTCTACACTAAGCAGTTGTCTACATTAAGCAGTTGTCTACACTAAGCAGTTGTCTGTCTATACTAAGCAGTTGTCTATACTAAGCAGTTGTCTACACTAAGCAGTTGTCTGTCTACACTAAGCAGTTGTCTACACTAAGCAGTTGTCTATACTAAGCAGTTGTCTACACTAAGCAGTTGTCTACACTAAGCAGTTGTCTACATTAAGCAGTTGTCTACACTAAGCAGTTGTCTGTCTATACTAAGCAGTTGTCTGTCTATACTAAGCAGTTGTCTACACTAAGCAGTTGTCTACACTAAGCAGTTGTCTGTCTATACTAAGCAGTTGTCTACACTAAGCAGTTGTCTACACTAAGCAGTTGTCTACATTAAGGTTTAAAAAATCCCACTCACTGTCAGTATGTCAGGGACATCATTAGTACCGTGTATGGTCCCCTGTATAATCAATGCAAGTTTGGCATCGGCGTGTTATGCTATTGCACAATGTATGAAAAAATGTTTCGGATATGAGGTCTCATTCTGCAATGATTGCTAGCTCAAGATCATGGACATCGTTGATGACATACCGGCGGACCTTTCTGTTCAGTTCCCCACGCGGGCTCAAACGGATTCATGTCAGGAGATAGTGCAGGACAATCCATCACACGAAACCTTTGCTGATTTAAGAAATTCCTGGTAATGTTTCATGTGTGAGGCCTAGCATTATCTTGCTGTGTGAGATCTAGCGTTATCTTGATGTTTGAGGCCTAGCATTATCTTGATGTGTGAGACCTGGTGTTATCTTGCTGTGGTGAGATCTATCGTTATCTTGCTGTGTGAGATATAGCGTTATCTTGCAGTGTGCGACCTAGAGTCATCTTGCTGTGTGATTCTTGCTGACAGATTATTAGATCTTGGTGATTTTGGAAGAAAGAAACTACAATAGGCCCCAGTACTTAGTTAAAGTAAACGTCAGCGGTAACGTTAACTCTGAAAATGTGAAGGAAGGTACGGTGGCTATAGAAGAATTTATTCCACACATGTACGCTTCCTTCTCCATATCTCTCATGCTGTACTACAACGTACGCTTCATCCTTCATATCTCTCATGCTGTACTACAACGTACGCTTCCTCCATCATATCTCTCATGCTGTACTACAACGTACGCTTCCTCCTTCATATATCTTATACTGTACTACAACGTACGCTTCCTTCTCCATATCTCTCATGCTGTACTACAACGTACGCTTCCTCCTACATATCTCTTATGCTGGACTACATACGCATCCGCAAATCTTTCTCCAGGGCGACGTCACATGTGAATTCTCCGATTTGCAAAGGACACATTAAACCGGTTTTCATCAGAGAATATTGTTGATCTCCATTCTGCCTTTATCCGACGAATATTGTGTTGGGTCCAATACGTCTATCGACACGGTGACGTCTAGTAAGGATACTAGGAATGATGGGACGTCTGTTTTGGAAGCAAAGAAAGTCTTTGTCGCACCTTGCTTGCGTTAACAAATCTCCAAGTACCAGGTGTAAGAACCGCTGTCTGAGTTGCTGTTAAGTAGCGGTTGAGCAGATGCATCAATTGAATTTGGCGATCTTGAACTATCGTAGCTGCACGAGGTTGGCCAGACCTTGGGTAGTCATTTGTTGCACCCGTAGCCAGAAATCTCTTAATCAGCCTCACTATAGTGGAATGGTCACAATTAAAATGTCAGACAACTTCTCTGGTCACCATACCACTCCTCACCATACCAACAGCCTGCCATCGCTTTTGTAACGAAAGTCGAGGCATCGCAAACACAAAAACACATCTCCTGTCGATGAAGACAAATGTTGACGTTTTACTCCATGAAAAATTACTATGTGTATACAAAATTTCAACTTTATTTGACTATAGCAATATTGCTAGAATTTTAGCAATTTGATTGTTTCCCCATGAAGCACGCAAAATGTAAATAAATCATGACAACGACAATAAACCGTGAAAACATAAAGGTTAACCAATGCTAATTCACGTGGTTTGAAAATCGCTGACTGAAATAAAAAATTCAAGGATGAAAATATATCATCCTTTTGGTGCGCTTTTAATGATTAATTTCTTTAGTTACTGTATGTTTTCCTGTGAAGGAGTGCAGGGAGGCTTTCTATGGGCTGTGGAAATAAAGGCCGCTTGCTATAGCAGATGCCGTGACATGTACAGGAAGTATTTTGATTGTACCTCCGAAAGAAAAAAATCCTGTCTCAACTGTAGATTGAACCCAGGACCACAAGGATTACACAAGGACCACAATGATTACTGGTATATATATATATATATATATATATATAAATCCGTAACCCTACAGGGTCGTAGGGGTACCACATTGGATGCTTCAGCACACAGAGTCCTCCAGAGTATTCTGTCCTCAGCGATGCGGATGAGTGTGGAAATATCTTGTCCTGTCCATTCCTTGATGTTGTCTGCCCAAGCACCTTTATTTTCCTCCTCTGCTTCTTCCTCCTTCAACAGTTCCCTGCAGTATTGTTTTTGACAATGTATCATGCCTGCATACATGTCCAAACCATGCTAGTTTTCGTCGTTATATACATATATATATATATATATATATATATATATATATATATATATATATATATATATATATTATATATATATATATATATATATATAACGCATATAATTGAAATTCTGTGCGTGAATTTGAAATGTTATAGACCATAGACCCTGTGAATTAATTTGTTCAATAAATACAGACATTGGTTTCAATTTCCGTTTATATGCGACATAAATCAAAAGTCTATTTGTGATCACACATCTCACACACAGAAATTGGGGTGTTAACAGTCAATTATACGACTTCATTTACACATGATTTGTTTATCATACAGTTGGCATGATTTAAGCGTGAAATTGCACGATTATGTACTCTCGAAGAAAAGACAGACGATGTTTAAAGGTTGTATCTTGGTGCCACTCTCAAATTCTCCGTCAGAAGCGTCTCAACATAAAATGTGTAGTTAGTAGGAACAATTAGTCTGCGTGTAAAGTTTATGACAGTAGACCAGATTACAATCAAGATTTTTAAGTATTTCTGCAATGAAGCTACTCGAGGACAACTATATCATAATATTTTAAACTCAGAAAAGAGGACTATTTATGCCTTAGGGATAAGTAAACGAACATTCAACAGTTGGATAGCAAAATCTGAGATGTCCAATGCAAGTTGTATACACAAGAACATTAGGCCAAGGTTTTAGTTATTTTGACAGAAATTGATCCGATGAGAAAATTGCAGCATGCTTCACAAGAATGAGGCAGTGCATTAAAGGAAATTGACAAGTTGGCTAAGAAATAATAAGTGCATTGATATTTCCAAATCTACGCTTTGGAAGACTATTAGGAGTTTAGGATTCACTTTTAGAAAATATGCTGGTATCAGAAACCTTATTTGTGAGAAGCATCATATAGTTGTAATGGGAAGCTAATATTTACGCGAGGTCAGAGAAATGAGAAGAGATTGTTATGATATGGTTTATGTAGATGAAACTTGGGTCAATGAACACCATAGTAATGAACGAGAATGATAATCATTAAGGGGTAAAACGCGAAAATACTGAGCTATTGACAAGCACATTTGAGGAGCAACGTTCCACTATGATATCTATGAACCTCAAAGTGACGATACATATGAAGTAATTATAACAATGAAGGCTCAGTATGGTAGCGTACTAAATGTCAATGACAAACAATATCACAAGTGTCTCGTGTACCGATCATTTAAGAAATCATCTTCAACAGGTATTCATACACAAACATGGTGGACACATTATTGTAATAGTAGACACGACTATGCCTAATCAACTCACATAATCTGTATCTGAAGTGGTAGAACTATTTTTTTCGAGACACAATAATTAGTATGCCGACGAAGATCAAAGTATTTCATTCCTGCATAAAAACTGGACATAATGCACAAATATAACGCATAAATGTGTTGGCTCTAACCAAAAAAATATCACAAATTTAAAAAAAGGCATTGATACGTTAGCGGTTACTCAGATAATTACATTTGCTTTTGGGCAAAGTTAGTGAAACATGATATAGTTTCTTAATAACAGCATAACTTTGATAGTGACTCGCCAGATTATTGGACATTTCGAGTAGGGGAAAGTTTCAATATCGTTACAGTGTAACTTCTTGACTGCACTGTCAGCTGAGGTAAACACATAAATGACGTGCCCTAAAATATCTTTCTATGATACGTTGTCCGTGTGTTTTCTCCACTCAAAAGAGACAAAAATAGTATCAAGAGTCAAGTAAGAGGCGACAACGGAGATTTGAGTTTGGGTCACTACCCATCCCATGATCTTCGATCGGATAAAACCTAATGAAGTCCCATACCTGGACTGCTGTGAGAGAATCAACACTTGTATCTGCAACATGCTCGAGATCACAAGAAAAGCCAGACATAATCCTTTCTGGGGTAAAATGACAATCAATAAAAGGTAATACTGCTAGTAGAACTGAATGAAAATAATACTCACGAGGCAGACAGGTTATGACGTTCTACTGGATAACGACTGACACACTATCACTGTCGGATGATTACGTGAAATAATATATACAACAGAACACAGGATATAATACAAATGACAATAAACTTAACATAATCGACATTTCGAACCAAATTTTATTTTTTATTGTCTTATTTTTTAGTTGGGTACCCTCAAGCCATTTGGACTCAATTCCGACCACTCTTTTGCCTAGTCTTCGGTCGTAGTGGTCTTTGTCTTTATTCATTTACATAATCTTTCTGTTCGTTCCGGTTCCACCTATATTATCGTCGCTGTGTACTTCCTGTTCTTTTCCTTCCGGTATCTCAAATTCATATTTCACTCGGACACGTCTGTTCTGGTGTAGTTATTTTTACTCGTCGTATTTTTATGTTATGTGCATATCTTGACCTAGGCCTTTTGGTTCGAAACGTCGATTATGTTATGTGTATTAGCATGTGTATTATGTCATGTGTTCTGTTGTGTATATTATTTCACGTAAGCATCCTACAGTGATACTGTGTCAGTCGTTATTCAGTAGAACTTCATAACCTGTCTCCCACGTGAGTATTATTTTCCTTCCTGTAGTAGAAGACTGCCCAGCTCTACTCCTTGCACTGATACAGCCACATTGCAGTGATACAGCCACATTGCAGTGATACAGCCACATTGCAGTGATACAGTCACATTTCACAGATACAGCCGCATTGCAGTGATACAGCCACATTGCAGTGATACAGTCACATTTCACTGATACAGCCACATTGCAGTGATACAGTCACATTGCAGTGATACAGCCACATTGCAGTGATACAGCCACATTGCAGTGATACAGCCACATTGCAGTGATACAGCCACATTGCAGTGATACAGTCAAATTTCACTGATACAGCCACATTGCAGTGATACAGTCAAATTTCAGTGATACAGCCACATTGCAGTGATACAGTCAAATTTCAGTGATAGAGCCACATTGCACTGATACAGCCACATTGCACTGATACAGCCACATTGCAGTGATACAGTCAAATTTCAGTGATACAGTCAAATTTTACAGATACAGCCATATTGCAGTAATACAGTCACATTGCAGTGATACAGTCACATTTTAGTGATACAGCCACAATGTAGTAATAAAGTCAAATTTCAGTGATACAGCCACATTGCACAGATACAGCCACATTAAAGTGATACCGCCACATTGCAGTGTTACAGCCACATTGCAATGATACAGCCACATTGCAGTGACACAGCCACATTGCAGTGATACAGCCACATTGCAGTGATACAGCCACATTGCAGTGATACAGCAACATTGCAATGATACAACCACATTGCAGTGATACAGTCAAATTTCACTGATACAGCCACATTGCAGTGATACTGTCAAATTTCAGTAATACAGTCATATTGCAGTGATACAGTCAAATTTCAGTGATACAGCCACATTGCAGTGATACTTTCAAATTTCAGTGATGCAGCAATATTGCACTGATACAGCCATATTGCAGTGATACAGACAAATTTCAGTGATACAGCCACATTGCAGTGATACAGTCAAATTTCAGTGATGCAGCCACTTTGCACTGATCCATCCACATTGCAGCGATACAGTCATATTTTACTGATACAGCCATATTGCAGTGATACAGTCACATTGCAGTGATACAGACAAATTTCAGTGATACCTTCATATTGCAATGATACAGTCAACTTTCAGTGTTACAGCCACATTACACTGATACAGCCACATAGCAATTATACAGTCACATTACACTGGTACAGTCACATTGCAATGATAGTCGCATTGTAGTGATACAGCCACATTGCAATGATAGTCACATTGTAGTGATACAGCCACATTGCTCTGATACAGCCACATTACACTGATACAGCCTCCACATTGTACCGATAAAGCCTGATAATGTACAGGCATTATTTACTTTCATGTGGTATATCTTCTACATGTCTGTAGGACAAGATTTACTTTCATGTGTCATAGCTTGTACATTCTTGAAGGACATCATTTACATTCTATCTATTGTCTTTTCTCTACTTTTGCTGTAAGGCGTTGCAGCGTTGAATGACGGTCGGTTCCAGGCTATGATACGTTTGATCGCTTAATATGCAGTAATATTGTGACGTCTCAGAATGCTGGCAACTCCTTCAATCCAACTTCATCTTGCATTCTTACAAATGATTTATTTTAGATACACATATTTTTTAAACTATGATAAGCAGCAAATATTGTTAATTTTTTTACATTCTAGATAGATTGAATCCCTTTAACGAAATCGTGATTTAATACGGTTGGCGTGTAAATGCGAGCAGAGTTGTCATGTGCGTGCGAAATGTATGCGAAATCTGGCCACAGTTTAGAACACTGGAATACCTGACTTTTATTCATAAACTTAATAGAAAAACAGTAGTAGAATATGTGATAACAAAAAAGTGAATGCAGTTTTTTTTTTTTTAAATAAACATTCATGCATAATAGGTGTGTCTGTGGATGGCATGCTCTAGCTCAGATTTGTGCGTTTATAGAAGGTATGCTTCAGCTCAAGTTTGTGTGCGTTTATAGAAGGTATGCTTTAGCTCATTTACGTGTGCGTTTGTAGAAGGTATGTTTTAGCTCAAGTTTGTGTGCGTTTATAGAAGGTATGCTTTAGCTCAAGTTTGTGTGCGTTTCTAGAAGGTATGCTTTAGCTCAATTACGTGTGCGTTTATAGAAGGTATGTTTTAGCTCAAGTTTGTGTGCGTTTATAGAAGGTATGTTTTAGCTCAAGTTTCTGTGCGTTTATAGAAGGTATGTTTTAGCTCAAGTTTGTGTGCGTTTATAGAAGGTATGCTTTAGCTCAAGTTTGTGTGCGTTTATAGAAAATATGCTTTAGCTCAATTACGTGTGCGTTTATAGAGGGTATGCTTTAGCTCACGTTTGTGTGCGTTTATAGAAGGTATGTTTTAGCTCAAGTTTGTGTGCGTTTATAGAAGGTATGCTTTAGCTCAAGTTTGTGTGCGTTTATAGAAGGTATGCTTCAGCTCAAGTTTGTGTGCGTTTATAGAAGGTATGCCTTAGCTCAATTACGTGTGCGTTTGTAGAAGGTATGTTTTAGCGCAAGTTTGTGTGCGTTTATAGAAGGTATGCTTTAGCTCAAGTTTATGTGCGTTTATAGAAGGTATGCTTTAACTCACGTTTTTTGCGTTTGTAGAAGTTATACTTTAGCTCAATTACGTGTGCATTTGTAGAAGGTATGTTTTAGCTCAGATTTGTGTATATGTATAAGGCATACTCTAGCTAACGTTTGTGTGTATGTAGACGACATGTTCTTGCGCAAGTTAGTTCGTTTGTAGAAGGTATGCTTTAGCTCAAGTTTGTGTGTGTTTGTAAAAGGTATGCTTCAGCACACATTTGTGTACGTTTGTAGAAGGCATGCTCTAGCTCAAGTTTGTAGAAGGTATGCTTTAGCTCAAGCTTGTGAGTATGTATAAGAAATGCTCTAGCTCAAGTTTGTGTATATGTAGAAGGTATGCTTTAACTCAAGCTTGTGTGCGTCTGTAGAAGGTATGCTTTAGCTCAGATTTGTGTATATTTAGAAGAAATGCTCTAGCTCAAGTTTGTGTATATGTAGAAGGTATGCTTTAACTCAAGCTTGTGTGCGTCTGTAGAAGGTATGCTTTAGCTCAGATTTGTGTATATTTAGAAGAAATGCTCTAGCTCAAGTTTGTGTATATGTAGAAGGTATGCTTTAACTCAAGGTTGTGTGCGTTTGTAGAAGGTATGCTTTAGCTCAGATTTGTGTATATGTAGAAGAAATTCTCTAGCTCAAGTTTGTGCGTTTGTAGAAGGTATGCTTTAACTCAAGGTTGTGTGTATGTATAAGGCATGTTCTAGCTCACGTTTGTGTGTATGTAGAAGGTATGCTTTAGCTCAAGTTTATGTGTGTTTGTAGAAGGTATGCTCTAGCTCAAGTTTATGTGTGTTTGTAGAAGGTATGCTCTAGCTCAAGTTTATGTGTGTTTGTAGAAGACATGCTCTATCTCAAGCTTCTGACTCTAACTCTGCCTGTTATTATTAGGTAGAAAAGCTGTACAACTACTAGAATATATCTCTCTGAGAAGGAGACGTCTCAAATCTATGTAAACCGCTAAGAGTTGGCGTATTCTGGGTATGAAATGAAGCTCTAGAGAAACCACTCTAGTGTGCATAGGAAATTGCTCGTAATTCCTGCGGATCGAAACAACACCAAAAACCATCCTTTCGGGCATACATTCAAACACATCAAAGTGTGATTATAAGTAACCACGACTTGCAAGAATCAAATCAAATGTCAGACGATTTGATTAAATCCTTAAATCACTAGAATGCCTTTTTCATGACGAAAAATAATGATCCTTGTTTTTGAATCAAGGAAATATAAGACAAGAACAATGGCGAGTTTACATGATAATGTTGGTTTCTTGTTTATCGTCCTGACGAAAGCTACTCAGTTGAAACGTATTCTGATATTGTGTGTCGCTGTTGGTATGGTGTGAGCACCATTTAAAAACTATAACATATTTCCGTTCTTGGCAATATTCACTTTGAGTTACCAAAGCCCCCACATTTCCAGCGCGTAGGTTTGTTACTGACACTGGTGATTTAACTGTCAATAACATCAAAACCTGCAATCATTTGGAGGTATCTATAATGATGGTCTACTTTTTACCACACAGTCCATATTACTGCATGACTTCACTACAACCGTACAATCCATTACTGCATGACTTCACTACAACCGTACAATCAATATTACTGCATGACTTCAATACACACGTACAATCCATATTACTGCATGACTTCAATACGACAGCACAATCCATGGCTGCATGAGTTCACTACAACCGTACAATCCATATTACTGCATGACTACAATACACACGTACAATCCATATTACTGCATGACTTCAATACACACGTACAATCCATTACTGCATGACTTCAATACGACAGCACAATCCATGGCTGCATGAGTTCACTACAACCGTACAATCCATATTACTGCATGACTTCAATACACACGTTCAATCCATGACTGCATGACTTCAATACACACGTTCAATCCATGACTGCATGACTTCAATACGACAGCACAATCCATGACTGCATGACTTCAATACACACGTTCAATCCATGACTGCATGACTTCAATACACACGTTCAATCCATGACTGCATGACTTCAATACACACGTTCAATCCATGACTGCATGACTTCAATACGACAGCACAATCCATGACTGCATGACTTCAATACACACGTTCAATCCATGACTGCATGACTTCAATACACACGTTCAATCCATGACTGCATGACTTCAATACACACGTTCAATCCATGATTGCATTACTTCAATACAACCACACAACCATGATTTACAGCTGTGCGATATCTGCTCCTTTCGGTCTGACACACCCGACTTCAGCGTGGCTTCTGGATAATTTTACCCTATATGAAATGGGATATCCAGCTCCATCCCATAACCCCAAATTCGCCTCTTGGGAAATGCATGGGAGGTACACAAAATATTGATATTCTTTGCTCATCTGTCGGAACCCTGCGACACACGGGTGGCTGTAGTTAGCTAGTATAATTCAATAAAGATCATGCTGAAATCAGATGTACTGTGCTGAAATCAGATGTATTGTGCTGATATCAGATGTACTGTGCTGAAATCAGATGTACTGTGCTGAAATCACATGTATTATGCTTAAATCACATGTATTGTGCTGAAATCAGATGTATTGTGCTGAAATAAGATGTATTGTGGTGAAATCAGATGTATTATGCTGAAATCAGATGTATTGTGTTTCATCTTCTTCAGCGTTCATTCTCAAACTCCCGCTGGATCTCCTTTTTTGTAGGACTATGGTCCTACTAGATTTCCAACAGGACTTAGTCCAGAGAATGGAAATGCGTTTTGTCGCCATTTATATGCGCCAATGACGTGACACATCCATCTTCGGTGGAGTATTGTGCTTAAATCAGATGCATTGTTGTGAAACTAAATGTAGTTTTCTGAGAGGGAGATATAACAACCAAACAACGCACACCATTGCATCACATTTCATTCTCTGGACTGCATCCTTACTAATCGGCACGAATTTGAGAACGTACAAGAAAACAAAGAAGACAGAATCTTCTATGTATTAGATGTGACATTAAGTTGTACTACAACACATCAAAGAAATCCTTCTTTCCAGTCACAATCCTAGATTATCCTTCTTTGTTCCCAATAACTATTTCCCCCTGACTGCGTATTTATTTAGAGTGTTTTCCAAAACAGCTCTATATCTTTCATTAATTTATTTATTAATATGTCCATTGTCCGGCTAAAAGCATTTCTGTTTGTATTCACAAGACATAAAGGATCTATTTTTTGTAATGGGACAACTGTCATGTGTAGGTTGACAAATGTTTAGAATATGTAAACAATCATATTTGGATAAGTCAGACTACATATTTTCAGTAACAATGAAGCATCAATATAATGTATTGTTAAAGAGAATACAGGAAAAATATCAAGATAATGTTTGTCCTTGTGAATCGACGATGATGATTTAGCTCAACTGGGATGGATGATATCTCCAGTGTCTCTGACTCTGATTTGTGAGCCTTATGCGTGCCTGACATTTTCTACCTCACTCTGAGCATTTTTTGGGGGAAGATTGTGGAACATTGAGTAGTTTTTGCCATTCTTCTAACTCGTTTGTGTGTGTGTATATATATATAATTGTGTATGAGGTTCTACAAGCAGCAGCACCACTGCAACAAGTGATTCTGCGATGCCGGTTTGATCTGTCTTGTGCAAGTCTCGTATCTCCCATGAATCAGTGTGCATGTATGCAATACATCTCCAAAGATATCAACAGACCACAATATTTCGCCTTAGAATAGGCCACTGCAGACTGTTGGGTCACCTTTACCGATTAATGATCTCATACACAGATGAATGTCCATGTGGATCCGGAACCCAGACTACAGAACACATACTTCAGGACTGCCCAACATACAAAGAGCAGAGACAGCAGACCTGGCCAGAGGATACAGACTTGAGGCAAAAGCTATGGGGCAGCCGCTCTGACCTGGAGAAGACAGTGGACTTCGTCTTGACGACAGGTCTGACGGTATAGCATGACCACATGCTGAACGTAGAAGAAGAAGAAGAAGAAGAAGTGTGCATGTTGAAGTGAGTTAGTCATGTCTTAAGAATATCTTTAAAACGTGTTTTTTTTATCTTCCGTCTTACGGGGGCGCTCTTGAGTTGCCAAGCATCTCTGTGCCGTCATCAACATTGTGTTTATGCTTACACATTCGATTTCAGCAGTAACTCACTGTCTGGTATTTTATCCCACCAATGGATGTTGAGTATCTTAATTCTTTGTCTTCATTTATTATCAAGATAATAGAAAAATATGAAGACGTAGGAAAATAAGGAGAGATCGACAGTCTTCAATATATTCAAGTCATGTATTCAAGTCATGTATGAAGTCATATATTCATTCATGTATGAAGTCATATATTCAAGTCATGTATGAAGTCATATATTCAAGTCATGTATGAAGTCATATATTCAAGTCATGTATGAAGTCATATATTCAAGTCATGTATGAAGTCATATATTCAAGTCATGTATGAAGTCATATATTCAAGTTATGTATGAAGGAGAATAGCCATCTTAAAAAAATCTGTCAAATACTGCATGTTTCCCGTTAGAGAGTCGCAGCGAGGGATTTTGTAGCCGTGTGATAAAGATCGGTACAGGGTGAGTTTATTTAATAGTGTGACATACAATATAACGCGCGCACTGTTGTAACATAATGTCCAATGTCTGAAAATGTGTCCATTCATTTCAGTGTGGTAGTCCCTTCCGTCTGTACATTTTGTATGGAAATAAAGTCCAGCGTCATGGACATGGCCGTTGTTACCGCTTCCTGCGTGCGTTAATATGCGCTGATCTTTGCTGCTTTGAAGTTGTTTTTCCGTTCACCGTCTACTGATTGTCATTCTTTCGCATACGTCTATGTTTAGTAAGCATAGGCCATGGATTCTGCGGTACTCGATAAATTGGAAGAGTACATAAGAAAAGAACAGCCTGGTGGAATAATGAAGTTAAAGCAGCCGTGAAAACTAAAAAGAAGCACTAAAAACCTGGCTATGTAAGATACATAGCAAGACGAGATACTGTAAGAGTAATCAAATAAAAAAGGAAAACTGATTTATTTATGGAGAAAATCTCAGTAAACTCTGTGCAGAGTCCAGTAAACAGTTCTATAAATCCATAGCAAAAATGAGAATAGGAGACCAATCATTTCAACCAATATAATATATATATAACAGGCATGAGTTTCCATACATGAGAAAACTCAGATTAGAGAAAGTTGGGAAGAATATTTTACAGACTTCTTGAACATACCAGACAAGAGACACATAGCACCATTCAAACCAAGATATGCATATGAAGAATAACATAAGATACTGGAACAAGAAGTCAGCGACGTTATCAAGAACAGCGCAAAGAATAAATCGGCAGGAATTGATGGAATAACAACCGAAGCAATACAGTTATGTTGTGGAGAGACTGGAGTAACTTGGTTACTTCATATCACCATCAAGGCTTGGAAAGAAAGAGATGTCCCAATAGATTGGCAGAGAGAACTATAGTACCAATATGGAAGAAAAAAGGAATCAAACAAGATTGTGGCACATGCAGAGGTAGGTATATATCTCTTAGCTGCTTAGCCATGCCGTTGATGAATGGATGGATGTATAGCTAGACAGACAGACAGACAGAGAGACAGACAGACAGACAGACTGGACTGGACTGGACTGGACTGGACTGGACTGGACTGGACTGGAGTGGATTTCGATTAGGATTTCGATTAGGATTTCGATTAGGATTTCGATTAGGATTTCGATTACGATTTCGATTTCGATTAGGATTTCGATTAGGATTTCGATTAGAATTTCGATTAGAATTTCGATTAGGATTTCGATTAGGATATTAAGATAAGATAAGATAGATAGATAAATAATGTGTCAAAATATACAATATCATAGTGCCTTGCCCCCCTTGCTCAATGACACAATTGTCTCCTCTGTTCAATGACATACTTGCCTCCTCTGTACACGGAGTCTTGTCTCCCCTGCTCAAGGACAGACTTGCCTCCCCTGCTCAAGGACAGACTTGCATCCTCTGCTCAAGGATCTGAAATGAGTGAAAGTTCGTAGAATATTGGCTTACTTATACTCGAGTTTCCCCTATGTACCCCATTCTTCTCAAGAAAGGGACACGCCGCCTGTCGAGAGTAATACTCATAGCACGCAATTCCTTAACTTCAAGCACTAGTACTACAATACGTAAAGCCAGATTCGAACCCTCTACCTCTAGTATACAATGCGAATGGCTTAACCACAGAGAGTCCTCAATTATGAGGTTATTCTCAAATAATGAATATTAGTAGATTGTAGACACATTATAATGAATGTCAAGATAGATTGTTGAAATATACTTGCATGGACGTTGTCTAAAACATTTATAGCTCATTAAATGCCATATATCAATTACCGTAAATGATGTTTTTCGCAAATAAAATAATTATAACAAAATACCGTAGACACGTTTTCAGAACAAATAAAATCATAAAAGATACTAAAACCAAAGCTTGGGAATCATTAAGTACAAATTACAAGCAAACACCAAAGAAAATCTACACGAAAATTAAGAATATGAGAAAAAGAGATGGCAAATATGACCCAACATAAATAATAAATGATGAAAATAGAAAGACAATCAATGACTAGAAAAGAATCATGGAAAGAAGGCAACAGTATTTTAAAGAATTGCTAAATCTAAAAGACGGAGGGGACGACAACAGAGTAAACAATATAACGGAAGAGTTAGAACCAAACATATTACTAGCAGAAATAGAAAATATCATAAAAACAGCTCCATCAAACAAATCCCCAGGACCCGAAAATATACAAGTCGAATTAATCAAGAAAAAACATGTAGAGATATAGGCATACAATGATTACATAGGCTGTTTTATATAATATGGAGCATACACACACAAAAAACCACCAGAAAACTGGAAAAATGCTGTAATAATACCGATTTGGAAGAAAAATATCTGCAAAAAAGATATTGTACAAAGTACAGAGGTAATTAACTTCTAAGCTACATTGGAAAAAAATTTCAACAGAATTCTAGAAAGAAGATTACAAGCATTGATCAAACCACAGCTTAACAACACTCAAATGGGATTCCGTAAGAATAAGAGATGTACAGATTTCATTTTTACACTTAAACTGACAGAAAAAAAAACTGAAAACAACCAAGAATTGCATATCGCGTTTTTCGACCAAGAAAATGTCTTCGACAGTGTAGATAAACAACAACTATGGAAAATAGTATCAAAATATGGGGTTCCACGACACCTAACAAACGTGTGCAGGAGTAGTTACACGTTCAGTCAATGTTCAGTAAAAAGAGTGTAGGGCTTTCATACAAAATTCTACATACACTCTAGAGTGCAACAAGAATGTATTTTATCTCCCATGCTATTCATCACATATGTCAATTGTTTATGGTAAAATAGCCAACACCAATGAAGAAGACAACATAAAAAACATCATGAGTGAACTTCTTTTTGCAGACTATCAAGCAATAAATAAAAATCAGAAGAACAACAACATATAAATAGACTGCACACAACATGTAGAGACTTTAACATGCAGATAAAAACAGAAAAGAATTGGTAATGCCAATCACTAAAAACAGAAAGAAAAACCACTATTCTCATCGATGACCAACAACTTAAACAGAAAGAATTCACTTATCTTGGAAGCAGCATATAATTAAATGCGAAAAATGCCAAAGAAATCCAACATAGATACGCCATACTTTACAACAGAAATGACTTGTCTACGTTGTATAATTGGAGTAACAATACGAGATAAAATTAGAAACGATAACATCAGGAGACTAACAAATACAATGTCAATCCTGGAATACATCAGAAGACAACCGATTAAGTGGTTCTCACATTCTTCCAGACTACATCAGACGGTGTCCCTCAAAAGCATTACTATACAGAAACGATGGATACAAAGCTAATGGCAGTATATGAAAACGATATATTACAGAAATAAATATATAGTCAACGAATTTTTGTTTGTCAACTGACCATCACCATTTACTACACATGGTTGCCATTAGTCCACTGACCAGCACTATTTATTAAACATGTTTGTCTCTAGCCCACTTACCAGCACCATTTACTACACATTGTTGTCACTAGCCCACTGACCAGCACCATTTAGTCCACTCAATATTAATGGTTTCAAATAAAATTACCCCCATGGCTGAATCAAACACCAAAAGGTAGGGTGCCAGGGTTAATGCTCTGTGAATGTTGAGGAATGACAGCGTCGCTACTGAGTAAGTAAGGTAGACGGCGAAAGTCAGGTGGTTTCTGGTAAACGGCTAGGTAAGTAGGCAGCGCAGTACTTATGGGAAAACCGTGTGTTATTACACTGGTACATAATGCGTATCTGTACTTTTACCATTGCTATTCACTGTTGGCCTACCTGCCATGTAGTTGCGGACGTCAAAAAGGTCAATTTTGTTGGTAGTATACAAATAATATTACATACCGCTACCGAAGTTCGGATGTGTCAGGCCATTGCCACAAATACAACGGCAAATAAAAACATTGTCTAAAATACATTCTGTTGTAAATCTTGTAAGGACATTGTCCTAATATATACAAGATTTAACGGGAAAAACTAATGTTTTTTTAAAAGTTATATTTCTCAGCACTGAGTTGCTATAGTAGATACTTTGTTAGGGCCGCACCTTTCGCCTACCAATAGCATGCATATATAAGTGATGATATGGTCAGTGTCAAACCAACTGAATTTGCTTTATCAAAATATCAAGTACATAGAGCCTGGGTGTACATAGACATATAAGTTATTGATTGTCTAACATAAATGTCGAGCTGAATGGGAGGTCGAACATGGACTAACAAGCCGGTGCGCTAGGTCCTAAGAAATTGTGTAACTATACACAAAATACTCACTTGGTTTGTTCCTTATACTCTGTTCACTCTAAGATTGAAGTGGGTCAAAACACACCCATATATTACTCCGCGACAACAAGTGATTTTTATACAGCTGATGATATTTAAAAACAATAACATAATTAATTATTCAGAACTTACGTCATAGCAACCGTATCCTTTCCAAATAAAACTTGGAGCTTATAACAAACGATCATCTGGTTACAGAGATAAGCGGAAACCGAGAACGAGGTGGATCGATAACAATACGACCACGGATTCCGTACGACTCGGGCGTCACATCTGGCCTTGAACAGAAACTTACAGCTCCCATCCCAACGCTTAACGGCAATTTAGTGCTATCAACCAGCTTCCACCTTCGGATAGACAATAGACAATGAACTATAATGGAGGCCTCTTGACCTCTTGGCGCATGCGCAACGATGTAACAGCGGGTATAGTAATTTATCAGGGAATGACAAAGATATATTCTATTAACATTTATTTTAACACATACATTACTATTGTGATAGACATGTTTCATTTAGCAACAATTGATTTAAATTAGAAACAGTATTATGTTCTAATGAACTATATTATTGCGCACTTAACATTCGATTTATGTGTACTGCGTCCAACAGCCAAGTATGAGCTCTGACCTACTTCATTCTTAGAATGAATAGAGTATAGTGGTGCAGAGGTTAGTGCGCCGCCTCACAAACATAATTCGATCAAACTTGCTCATGTTACGAAATGTGATCGGTCATACTGTACTGGCGATACGACTGGATGTATTAGTCTGATCGTTCACACTGTACTGGTGATACCACTGGGTGAATTAGGTCCCACTAAACGTTCCAACAATGTAGAAAAAGTATGTACGATACAGGATCAATACTGCGATCAATGATTACTCATTTCCTTTATTAACTATTTTCTTCTTCTGTTTTCTGCGCTTGTTCTTAAACTCTTACCAATTAGCAGAATGAAGTTTCCAGAACGAAATGCTATGTCACAGTTTAGCTGCGATATCAGCGCCTTCTGCCTAATACATCCGACTTCAGCGTGGCTTTTGGGTCACTTTGGCCCTATATGGGATGGAACAGCCAACTCCACCTCAAAGCCACCTTAGTCACCTCGTACGATATGCATGGTGTGTAAGCAATGTTGCTATTATTTGCTCTCGATTCGGACCCCGGCAACGCACGGCAATTAACCCATCTTATTTTCTTGCAGACTTCTTCAGAGTACTTCTAAACGGTAAAATATTTCATTCACAGTCCATGACATCTGATTTGCAATGACTCTTTGTTGGTTGGTCGTTATGGCATCTGAATCACAATGACTTTGTTAGTCGTCATGGCATCTGAATCACAATGACTTTGTTAGTCGTCATGGCATCTGAGTCATATTGACTCTTTGTTGGTTGGTCGTGACATCTGAATCAAATTAACTTTTTGTTGGTTGGTCGGGACATCTCACTCACATTGACTCTTTGTTGGTTGGTCGTAACATCTGACTCACATAGGCTCTTTACCGGTTGGTCGTGATATCGGACTCACATTGACTCTTTTGTGTGGTGGACTCACATTGACTCTTTTATGTTTCAGCATTTGATCTCATTCTTCTGACTAAACCGTGGCGAATATTTCCAACCTTTTTTGTGAATAGAGCTGTAATGTGAAGAACTACCCAAAATAACACACACAATAGCAGTATATGTTTCAGGCGGGAATGCAAAACATTAAACAGCATTATTTTCACAACAACGTAGTTATTAATTTGACACCATATAGAATTAAAATGTCCATTTAACACAGTAACATTTTTACATTAATATATTATTTATTCTTTCTTTGTTTTGTTACTGCGGCAATCTGTATTAATGTTCATTTGTAATTCTCAAGCTGTTGTTTTCTGCAGAAATTTTTGTCTAACCACGTAATGCTCTCAAAACTAACTCCTAAAATATATAAAAATGTATATAAAAAACATATACAAAAAAACTAATAAACTCAAGAATAATAAACGAAATAGATTAATGAAGCTTGTTTGTTTATCAAGCCATTTTTCTTTGACGCAGAAATGGAAACGCATCTAGTAAAAGAGAAAATGCATTCATTCATTATAAACAAACTGGAAAGTGAGAAATTAGAGGCAATAGAGATGTGGTTGGAGGTGTTTATAATGAATGCAAGAATATAAAGAGAAACTGACCCAAATCAATAATATAAGAAAAAGACCTTTTTGTCACTTTATGAGACAGGCAGGTTTTAAGAACATAGTCACAACAGGCAAGAATGAAGGCAACAGAGACAGATGGAGACAATGTGAGAAAATATTAGTTTGACAAACTAGCAAGGCATGGAAACAACAACGATCCTGATAACAATACTGTGGACAGAGAGCCATGGTCACCTACGCCAACCAGAATGGCATATGATAATGGTTGATGAGTAATGATGAGGTTGTGTGGAGGTGGGGTGGGTGGTATAATTTGTCGTTTTACTCCAAAATCTCTGAGGACTTCTACATTAGTTTTTTGGTTGTCCATGGAATTTGTATGATTCTTCTTTAAAAACTACATCTCAGTTGTCTCCAGCTTATCTTGGGCACTTTTGTTTACTGTCCATGCTTCGCTTCCATAAAAAAGGATTGGTTTATCATAACACCCTAGCACTCGAACTTGCGTATGCATCGATATTACTCCATTGCATAGAATGTTTCTCATTTTTTTAAATATTCATTTGGCCTGTGCTATCCTGTTCATGATCTCTTTGGAGCACTTGCCATCTGATAATATATGAATAAATAATATATGAAGCACAGGTACAGGTCATAATTGTACTTGTATTGCCCTATCCATCTGATGTTAAAATGTTGTCAAGATACGTGACTTTATCTACCTGACTTAATATTACAACATTGATAGTAATAATGCATTTTGGCGGTGTGTATTTCTTTTAAACAATCATTACTACTGTTTTCTTCATGTTTGGACAGAAGCCTTAGTTTTCACTTTCTTGTACTTTCTTGTTCGCTTCCTTTAACCGGAGCCATATTGTCTGCATATCTCAGGTTATTCAGATTGTAACGTCCAACTTCTATTCCTGACATGTTTTCTATGATTCACATAATATCATTTGTATACAAGAAGAAAATATATGATGACATTGCACATCCTTGTCTAACGTCCATCTCTAGCGTTTTAAATTCTCCAACATTACTGTCAACCCACGTTGCAGATGTTTTCTTCTAATACATATTTCTTGCTACCTTTAGATTTTTCCCATAAAATATTAAGATTTTCTAACATTTTTATCATTTCTGAACGCTTCCCCTTGTCAAATGCTTTACTATAATCTATGAAGCACAAGTACATGTCATTTTGTACTTCTATTGTCCTATCCATCTGATGTTCGTATTATTCTGTTACTTAGGAAAGTATTAACTCAGTTTTTCAAAGGTTGATGTGCCGTATTGTACTGTGTATCGTACTGTAGAGAGCCATATCGCTCTGTTTCGGCAGCGAAATCCCATGTATCATGGTTTATGTCAAAGGCATTCAGTGAGGTCTTCTTGATTCTTGATTAGAAACTGACCTCATAGCACGTGGGGCATTCCTATAAGTGCTCCGCCCTCTGTTCCAGCAGCCATTCGAGTCGATGGTGTTTCGAGTCTAATGCTGCCGAAAGATACGTCGACATCAGGGCACAACTTTCGCCCCTGCCACAGGTTTCTTTGTTGTTCCGCCCACCCACGCCGTGCCCGTAACTAGTTCAAGCACATGGTGGCCTGTCAGAACAACATGGTAACTATTATCGAAGGTTACGACTACTGGATTCTATAGATGACGTGCCATGAAGCTTCTATAAGAAGATAACCTCAATATAAAGGCATGTCATCTACTAAGGTTTTCTGTTGCATGGTGAGAACTTTACCGTGTACTTGAAGCGCTTTTTTTTGGTCATCTCGAGAACATATGCCCTCCTATAAGTGACCATAGAGAAGTATATTTAGTAGGCGATGATACGGCATACCGGCCCAACGAACCTGTGATAGCATCAGAACAATACCAATACTAGAGATACCAGCTCTGTTAGTGACAGTGGTATCCGCAATCTTGTCTTTACATCTGATAACTTTTCTGAAACAAGTTGTAAGAAAGTTATTGAGCTTACTCGCGTGTCGTCTATACACAGTCCATGTTTTACCAGCTTATATCAGCATTGGAAGTACTACTGCTCTAGAAACTTTCAGCTTAATCTGTAGACTAATGCCATTTCTATGCCCTAAATTTACGTAAAGACTGCTTGCCTTGGAGATCATGGTATATCAATCAATCAATAAACCCGTAACCCTTCAGGGTCGTAGGGGTACCACATTGGATGCTTAAGCACACAGAGTCCTCCAGCGAATTCTATCCTCAGCGATGCGGATGAGTGTGGAAATATCTTGCCCTGACCATTCCTTGATGTTGTCAGTCCATGCCTTTATTTGACCTCCTCTGCTTCTTCCACCCTCGACAGTTCCCTGCAGTATTGTTTTTGACAAGAAATCGTGCCTGCATACATGTCCGAACCATGCTAGTTTTCGTCGTTATACTATTGAAAGCAATAGCTCCTGAACACCTGTACACATCCCTACTTTATTTCTTACGTACACATTGGTCTTATGTTCCCTATAGGAAATTCGTATAATACGTCTGTAACATTTGTACTCGAAAGCCTGTAATCTTCTCTCCATGTCCGCAGTGAGTGTCCAACTCTCACAACCATACAACACAACAGAAAGCACCAGCGACCTATAAAGTTTGATTTTCACTCCAACACTGATGTTGCTTTTCCAAATCACAGTTAGCCTTGACAAGGACGCTAAAGCCATCTCCAGCCTTATTTTTAGTTCTGCTTTGCATTTACCATCGCTGCATATACTGGATCCGAGGTATTTGAAGGTATTCACCACCTCAAGCTTATGTCCATTCATCATGATAGTAGTCAGGTTTTCTGTGTCTCTGCTGTTTACCAAGATTTTGCTATAATTTGTATTGATTTCAATTCCGTACTTGCTGGTAACTTTTTCGAACTTTGCTGTTACCTCTTCAATGATTGTTTTGACCCAGCTATAAGATCAATATCATTAGCGAAACGCAAGTTGCAAATAGTTCGACCTCCGATCGATATAGACGTGTTGCAATCATGTAATGTCTCTTGTATGATGTACTCTAAGTATATGTTGAAAAGTACTGGGGACATTATACATCCCTGTCGAACTCCCACATTTGTTGTGAAGAACTCTCCAATTATATTGTTTGACAAGACAGCACTATTTGCATTTTTGTACAGAGCTTCAATAATGCATATATTATATACTTCATCATCAATGATAGCATTTTGTGATATTGTACTGCAGTGATATATTAACTAGATTCCCCACTTTCACTGCTACACCATTTACCTTTATGCAGGGTTATGTTTGTTTTGTTTTTGTTTTTTAGAACCCCAGGAATTGCGAGCGATTAACTCTTACTTCCTATGTACCAATGGGTAGTTTTTTCAGAGCTTTCTTTCATACCCAGGAGACTTCAGCATTCGGCTTAGTGTAATGCCTATAGAAGGAGACTTCTACTCAGAGTAGGTCTAGATACTGCCAGGTAATATCTGCAACATTCCTTTCTATTACTATCATTTTAATCCGTACTGATAATATGCATAAAGTTGGTATACGCTATGGAGAATATGTCTATGATGATTTGTAGATCAACCTCAGAGTTACCATTTAGTCGTCGGCAAATAGAAGATTACTGCACTAATTAACACATTTCTGCAGACTTTTGCCACTATTTTCCACAGACTCCTTCTAAATACTGGGTTAAATGCTTGTGTTATGTTTAGGAAGGATGTGAACTGATCACAGTGGTGTTCTCTGCCTTTTACTTGAATATGGCTTGAATAAAGATTATATCGCTGTCTCAATGCTCTTTCCTAAAAAGCACACTGACTTGCAGGTTATGGATATGACATGTATGGGGATTCAGAAGAATCAAAGAGTCAAAGCAAGGTGCTGTATCACTGGAAACTTGATCACTGGAAACTTGATTACTGGAAACTTGATCACTGGAAACTTGATCACTGGAAACTTGATGAATCGCCTTACTTGTTTCTTCTAGGATAGATAGGTCTCCTAGGGCTTCATGTATAGGCAGGTGTTGTAGACGGTTGATATTTTCTTGATTTATAGGCAGTTGTTGTAGGCGGTTGATAGATTCTTGACATAAGAATTTGTTGTAGGCGGTTGATAGTCTCTTTATTTATAGGAATAGGTTGTAGACGGTTGATAGCCTCCTCATTTATAGAAATTTGTTGTAGACGGTTGATAGCCTCCTCATTTATAGAAATTTGTTGTAGACGGTTGATAGCCTCCTCATTTATAGGAATTTGTAGACGGTTGATATCTTCTTCATTTTTTGTTTATGGATTGTTTATAATGTTTTACAAATATTGGACCCATAGTTGCAGAAGTTTATCTCCATGATTATCTTTGCCCAATTCGCATCGAGAAGTGGAAAAGATCATGCAGAAGTTGGACCCTATAAAGCTTTCAGTGCGTTTTAAACAAATTCTAAGATCGTTGATGTCTGAAAATCTGTGCAGCTCTGATGATTTGTTATTCAGCCATGAATCCCTCATTCGACGTAATTTGTTTGGGATTGCTTTGTGATTACATGTGAAAGCGTCTTAGATGTTGATTTTGGATCACTGAGGTATGCATTGTAAAGATGGTGTTTTTAAGAAATAATTATGTTATTATGTTATCATTTTCGTCACACCAGTCAGTGTGGTATTTAATCGGCAGCATGAGCTAGTCTTTAAAGTGTTTAAATTAGGTTAAATTTATTTTTCTCAGGTTCGGCCTGTTTGTATCCACTTCGTGATTGCTTAGTTGTACTAGTTGCAGACCTTCGTTAAGTTTGGAAGATAGTAATTGCTTTACATTTTCATTTATTACTTTTCTGACATCTATTCGTTTCTATGTTTTGTTTCCTAGGTGGCGCCTGACAATTTAAAATTATCATTTTCGACACAATGAGACGATGGTCGGTTCAGCAAACTGCACCGCGCGTAGTAAGTGGACATTGTCACTCGATCATCTCGGCGATCCTTTCTCCTGGCAATTACTTAATCAATAAGATACCAGTGCCGTGATCGAGGGTACGTCCGTGAGGTTCGGTTTTGTGTAGGAAGTTTAAAGCCCGTGTTAGTTATGAGGAAGTCGTGTGCTGCACATGTGTGTAAAAGACGGAGCCCATTATTATTTCAGTGACCTACGCATTTCCCGATAACATCACTTCAGGAGATACGATATTGTATGCCCCCATTCTTGCATTGAAATATTCAAGTATGTCAGCTTTTGAAACACCCATTCTTGCATTGAAATATTCAAGTATGTCAGCTTTTGCAACATCCATTCTTGCATTGAAATATTCAAGTATGTCAGTTTTTGAAATACCCATTCTTGCATTGAAATATCAAAGTATGTCAGCTTTTGCAACACCCATTCTTGCATTGAAATATTCAAGTATGTCAGCTTTTGCAACATCCATTCTTGCATTGAAATATTCAAGTATGTCAGTTTTTGAAATACCCATTCTTGCATTGAAATATCAAAGTATGTCAGCTTTTGCAACACCCATTCTTGCATTGAAGTCTTCAAGATGATTTTATCAGCCTTTGGAACACTTATTCTTCCATTGGAATGTCCAAGTAAGATGAGTTTATCAGCCTTCCAAACACCCAATGTTGCATTGGAATCTCCAAGTAAGATGATTTTATCAGCCTTCGGAACACCTATTCTTGCATTGAAATCTCCAAGTAAGACGAGTTTATCAGCCTTTGGAACAGTTTTTCCTTTGGCAGACTCCCACGTTTGATGTTTCCATAGCATAGCCAACTCCTTTGTCACGTCTTCCATTCCACTCCCGCTCCAAAAGAATGTATGGTTTTCACATGGTTTTCACCTCTTTTGCAGAATGGACCGACGCCAGAAATGCGCGTTTCTCTGTGCTCCCATGTTTAAGTTAAACCTTTTTAGTTCTTTCCCAGTTATGTGCTTTCCCACGTTTATTACATTCTTTATTTCGTGTTTTATCTGTTGTCCTGATTTTTAATCGAAACGTCGTCGGTCACCGTGTTTCGTTGCTAGTTTGTTTTAGGGTTAGTCAGTTTCGGGTTGTTTTCCCGTCACTGTGGTTTTATGTCTTTCCCAATCAGGCCGTTCGTCTGACAGGTCTATTTGTGGTACCGTCATTGTCAAGGAGTGTACGCACATTCCATGCGCCTAAATTAAGTTGGAAAACTTTTCACTACTGAATTTCCGTTTGTGGAAAAACGATTTTAACTGAATGAAGATTATGATTTAAATGAGGTAGAGTTATACAATGCGTCTACCTCACTCTCATGTAGGACCTTGTCTGAAACCAATGAAAATACGCATCGATGCAATTGAAAATTAAGTTCGATGCAGTGGATGACCTTAGCTTTCAATGTGTCTCACCATGCTCTGATGAGTTATCTACTATCAGACAAATAATGTTATCTCGTTGGGTGTCTTTTTATGACACTTTTTATCACACTGAAAATTTGCCTTCAATATTCGGTGGGTTGATAAATTATCGTTTCTCATTTTTGTAATCTGTCTAATTTCAGACTTTGCGTGTATTGGTTCTTACGGTAATGGAACTTAAGGGAACTTCCAGTTATAGCGCGGGATGATAATTTGTTATCCCTGTTTATCTAAAAGGAAGTATAGTTGAGTGTCTCGATGCTTTCTAAATGGAATATGTGATTTCTTTTCTGAATGTGATAGATTAGAACACGGTTTAATCAATTTGAGACTCTGAAACGACATTATGACTGGTCTAGCAGACCGACAGTGTAGAACTAAAATCCCTTGTAGGAAACAGAGAGTTCTCATATCACGTTGGATACAAAGCCAGGGACAGATCATGCAAAAGATGGATTATAGAAATAAAAGAGTCAACGAAAACAAACTTATATGAAGTACAAAAAAGGCCGTCTCCAAGTAACTCCTCTACATATAATTCAACAATGCATAAATGGGTATAAGACGAAAAGAAAGAACGTGTCTTTGTTGGCAAAACGGACATACTGTTAGAGAAAAACTTAACATCGCCAGATTTCTGACTACCTAATGCTTTCTATTTTTTTTTTATCTATGTGTATATACTGTTCAAAAGGAAACGTAACATTATTGCCGTGCTAATAGACACCAAATTTCAAACGTGTACCCAAATTGTATCTTTCGGAATTAATGTACAATCTCAGCATGAAGAAACTTTCAGACTTTAACAATGAAATGATGTTCATTAAATTTGTTTTGGACTTTTATTCTTTGCGACTGAGGCCTCCGTTTCAATACGGTGTATTGCCTCCTCTGGTCTCGATCAGAGAACATCTCCGTGACATAGATCCGATTAGCCATTGGATCTCTTATTGTGGGATGGATGTCCACTCTACCCGCTGTGCAAGAGGCAACTGTCGGAGGTTAACTGGAGCGACGTCTCGCTGGTGGAGTCGTCTGTCGAGTTCATCTCATATGTGTTCTATGAGCTTCATGTCTGATGACATGGCTGGTCAAGGAGTGGTCTGGACTGTGTTGTCAGCGAGGAACGTGGTGGTGAGTTGTGCCACATGAGGTCGAGCGTTATCCTACTGAATAATCGACCCTCGTACAGCCAAAATTGGAAGACGAATAATTTCAGCAATATATCGTTCGGCATTCAGGAGCTCTTAAATTTGCACCAGGTAACTTCTTCCCAAGAATTTGACTCCCACCCCCCACCCTACCAGTACACCTCCACCACAATGCGGAAAACTTCATCGGTCTGTCAAGACCCAGTTTGTTGAAATTGCATCCAAAGGCGACTAATGTTTCTTCTGAATACATTAAATTATCTGACCACTACATATAGTGATTGTCCAATCTGTAAGCGTACAGTGATGATGCATTGTTTTTCAGAAATAAGATGAGCCATACTTGTGAATTGAATTTTCAACTTAATTTCTACCAGGACTGTCAATCTTTTATATGTATTGAATAATATGATCGGAGTGTTTTGTGTTCATTAAGTTTCAGTGAATTCTCATTAACCTGTCACGAATTATTTCCAACAATGTTGTTTTGAGCATGACCTCTTTATACCTCACGAATCATGAGGTGAGTACAGTTCAGGTAACCGCGAGACGTTAGTGACTAAGTGGACACACTCGATAGGTTGAATGATTTCCAATGAGCAAATATCTTTTATAAAAGTAGCTCCAAAAAAGTTGCACTACGTTTTTTTTTTTAGCAGAATAGTAAAGTTAACCCATAGCATTTATTAATGTCGTAGTGGTGTGAGATGTTAGTGATCTCACATGTCAGTCACTCTGCTATATGAAGACGGTAGCCATATCCTCTCCCTCGCAGTCTTTACTTCACATAATAATTCGGTACCCAAATAAGGCTGGGTCGACCTGGGAGCCGTTGCCATCTGAACAAGATTTCCATCTAACTGGGAATTAACCCAGGACCACTCATATGCGAAGCCATTGTGCTAACCACTGCGCTACGCGGCTCCCTAGAGTATATATTATTATGTATCCCTTTTTTTGTATATTTCAGGAATTGAATATGTTGACCGATTAACTTCCCAGGATATGTGCTAAGACATTAAATGTGTCCCTATGCTGGTCATATAATGTTGGCCATTATGTTTAAAAGTAAAATCCTTTGCTTGAATGATCTCAATGAATGCATGCATCTCGCAGGTTCGTTCGGGTCTGTAGGTTAATACAAATCTAGTGAAATATTTTGATTGTCTTTCTTCAGTTCTCGCGACGAAACATAATGCAATCTAGTGATATCATAGCAGTAGTTTCCCACTTAAAGCGACATGATGGTTTCGAAAGGCTGATAGGGCAGAGTGCCAACCAACAGAAGACGAAGAAGACCAAGAAGATGATGGACCAGCGACATAGAAGAATGTATCCACATGTCTTTGGCCAATGTCGGGAACAGTGAGGTGTTCAGAGTATCCACAGCGACGACAACGTTCTGGAAAGAATATGTCACTTGATATATATAGTTTCCCACCGGCTTTCTGCCGGTTTAGTATTATGACACGGTAAAAGATCACCAACCGAGCTTATTGAGAACACAGGAGACAGAGAGTCGTGGAGAAACATGATCGCCTACGCCATTCGGCATAGCACTTGATTGATTGATTGTTCAGTCCTTGTCAGTATTTAGTAAGCAGGGCGTCATAATGTTGAGTTCATATTGAATGTGTATTGCAGTCGTGTAATCCCACACTTACCAAATTCTACTCGGCTTCACCTCAAGTTCCCCCTTCACCTGAATATAATAGTAGCACCGACAGAGGGACTTTATAAACTGCTCAAAATAGTCCCTTTAATAACTGCCCAGATTACGCATACGGATTGAATCTATATGCTTAAATATCATCTGTAAAGACAGTCCTCTCTATAATTGAATCACATAATGTATTGGACATTGTTATTGAACTATTCTTGAATTGTTTGTCAGGCGCTACTAATACATTACATTATATCGCCAGTACAATGTCGATGATAATTTTCACACCACAACCAAGTTCGACAATTTATGTTTGTGAGACGAGAGAAAGATTTTACTAATTTGCCGACGTTATGTATATATAAAGTCTGTAATGTTGATCTTCGTTATTTAATTTTAACTCGGACTTGTAGTGTATACCAGTAATTCATAAATTCTTAGCGATCATGGCTACAGTCGGCATTATTTAGCTACTTCATTTATATCATTTGATTTAGCGTTAGTATTAATGGTTTGTTAGACTACTATCACACTTCATATAAATTGCTTTAGCGATAGTATTAATCGGTGACATATGGATGGACCAGGGTATATAGCAATGGATGAGTAGAGAATGCAATAAAAAATGGAGGAGCAGGAATATATATATTTTCTAATTTAATATGGTTTCTAATTTTTTTGCTGTATTCTATGCATAACTATTCTTAGTTAATAAGATCTCCCTCGCTTTGCTAATCAATGCTACTGTTCTATAGTTAGTACATAATTGAAGATCTCCTTTTCTTAGGTAGGGAGATATATATTTATTTCTTCGGGCCATGTTCCGCTCTTTCAAATTTTGCAGCATAACTTATGGTATATTTCTGCGAATTCTTCTTCTCCAATTATTATCATTTCTATGGTAATGCCGTTATTTCCGGGAGCTTTATGCTTCTTCAGATGATTTTTTTTATCAGATGTTTAGTTTATGTTTACTTCTTGGATATGGTGTGTACCTTTGTGCATGTCTTTGCAGCGCTCTTTCCATCTTTGTATTTTTCTCATCTTTTAGTTTAGTTGTTTTTCCCCATCATTTTTTTTAATCATATAACAGCTTATGTAGACTATTGTCACACTTCATATAATAGCTTATGTAGACTATTGTTACACTTCATATAATAGCTTATGTAGACTATTGTTACACTTCATATAATAGCTTATGTAGACTATTGTTACACTTCATATAATAGCTTATGTAGACTATTGTTACACTTCATATAATAGTTTATGTAGACTATTGCCATACTTCATATAATTTCTTTAACAAAGTATTTTTGTCTTCTATCAACAGATTTCACTTTGGCCACAACATTTCAGACGTAACGACTAATAACCGAACCATAGACGTTTATCATTAAACAACGTTTCTTGTGAGTCGATTTCGACTTGACTTTGGAAACCGACATATGCCATTTTCAACGAATAAGTTCTTTCCCTTACATCAGACATTGGGGAAAATCATGTATCTTCAAAGCGTGATTCTTGATGTAAGAACATTCCCGGCAAAACAGCGAATTGAATACTAGAATGCCACTTTTGAGAAGGTTTTGTTTTGGTTTTTGTGTATCTGAATAGCACTTTTATGAACTAGCACATCTGAAATAGTTTCACAATCCTTGTTGTCTTTTGATTGAATTTTTTTGCGAGGGCTCCTGAAGACCCGGACTAGATTTCGCGAAGAGGAACATTAAGATCTTTCTCCAATGAAGAATACCTTCAATTCCGTGCAAAACGTGATTCAAAAGTCTGTTCCAGATTTCTAGAATTCTATTCACTTTTTCTGTATTTTGTGTTTATATTATCGGCTCATATTAGTAACAGAACTTTGCTAAAAAATTCACAAGACTCCTAGCAAATGATTGAATGGGTGTACTTCTGGATTGAAGATTTAGTTCCTATAATGAACAGAATGTCAAAACACTGCAATAATGCCATCAAGTATTCAACCATAAATAGCTTTCAAAGGATTACTGTCATCATCTGTAATGCATTATTTGTTGCTTTCGTCACTTCCTGGTATGTACAAAAGAGTTCAAAATAAAACTGCCTTAAGATGCCCCCATTAAATGTTACAGAATTCTTGAAGAATATTTATCATCCGCCAATTGACTTGAATTGGTTGAACTCGTCCATCATCCCTGACGAAAACGAAAACGTGATTGTATCATCAGTTACAGATGCAGTAGCGCAGTTCGGTGTCAACTCAACACCGTATGTTTTCAACAACAGAACACTGCCACAGTTGCCACATTTTAAACGTACAACTGGCACACCAACAATCTCAACAGTCATTACAGTTATTAGTTTCTACACGTGTCCTATAATTGTTGCTGTCGGATTGTTATCCAATCTTTTAGCCTATTTAGTGTTCACAAGAACTCGTTTAAGAAAAGTCCCGTCTGTACCATACTTGGCCGCCATGGCTGTTGTTGACAGCGGGGCCTTGTTGACAGAGTTCGTACAGAATGGTATAGCTCTACACGGGATACATATCATTATATGGGTAAGTAGACAGATCAACAGACAGATTGACTGATTGTTTGTTTTATTCCCATCAACTACGAACATTTCAGCTTTTATATAATTTTGTTCAGCTTGAGGGGGGGGGGGCAGGGCGAATTTAGACTTGATAGGCCCTAAGTTATTTGAGATATGGGGCACTAAGCTATTTGAGATATGGGGCCCTTTAACGATTAAGAATTTATCATCATCAAGTGACATATTCTTTCCAGAACGTAGTCTTTTCTATGGATCTCTTGAATTCTCCGCGGTCTTGAGCAAGTTGCCCTGCATCTTTCAGTGACATGCGCAGGCATTCTTGAATGTCTTTTGTCCAACGGCGTCTTGGTCGGCCTTTGCTCCTGTTGCCTTCTATCATCCCCTCCAGTAACACTCTCTCCATCCCGTCGTGTCTCTTAATATGACCGAAAAAAACTAGCTTTTTCTTTAATATAGTGTTCAGAAGCCAGCCTTCCTGGACGTTAATTGTTCGTAACACCTCCTGGTTTGTTTTCTTCGCTGTCCATGGTATTCTCAAAACTCTTCTATAACACTTTAATTCAAATGATGTTATTCTCTTGGCCACTGTTTTATTTAGTGTCCATGCTTCACATCCATATGTCGCCACAGGAAATGCACATGTTCGTAAACACAATTTGGTTCTTATGTTAGTACCTTGCCATAGTTTCGTTATCTGTTTTAATTTTGCCAGAGCCATTGCCGTTCTTCTCTTGATCTCAACTGTGCAGTCCCCAGCATTGTTTATATTAGTTCCTAAATACTCAAAATGTGTCACTTCTTCCAAATTGCAGTTCTCAATATTAATTTTGGGTCTTGATTTAGTTTTGTCAGTTGTCATTATTTTGTCTTTTTCATATTTAAGAACAAATTTTGCTGTTCGCTGAACGTGTGGGTTGACTTAATTATGTTCAGTAGGTCGTGTTCGTTTATTGTTAATAGTACTGTGTCGTCTGCATATCTAATTTCTGGTATCTGCAACCCTCTTATATTTATGGGTCTGAAATCAGGTTACATTGATTCTTATCTCACGTTTCTCATTATATTTTCTGCATAGATGTTGAACAAGTATGGAGACAAGGTACAGCCTTGTCTTACTCCTTTCTGTACATTGAACCACTCCGACCTTGCACCCTCCACTTTTACCGCTGCTTCTAGATCTGTATACAGCTCTGCTATTAGTCGTGTAATGTGTTTTGGGAAACCCATATCGTTCATTATTTCCCATAATTGATGGTGATTGACACAGTCGATTGCTTTGGTGTAGTCTATGAATCTTGCGTGGAGTTTGATGTTATACTCTCTACATTTCTCTATGATCATCCTCATGTTAAATATATAATCTCTCGTGCCTCTGCCAGTTCTGAAACCTGCTTGCGTTTCGTGGATCTCATCCTCCATCTTGTTATGTATTCTTTTCATTATAATGTGCAGTAGTATTTTACTGACTTGACTGATCAAGGCGATTGTTCTATAATTTGAACATATTTGCATATCACCGTTTTTGGGTATTGGTATGTATACTGAACGTTTCCAGTCACTTGGCCAAGTTTCCGTTCTCCACATCTTATTGCATAGCTGATAGAACATATTTACGCTGCTTTCGCCCCCGGCTTGAATCATTGCAGCTGTTATGTCGTCACAACCTGCTGCTTTTCCTCTCTTCAAACTGTAGATTGCTTATCTAATTTATTCTATTGTAAGCTCTGGTTCTTGTGTATTTATGTCTGCGTTTATTTGGCTCCCTGTGTGATTTTGGAGTGGCTCTGAGTACATATCTTTACAGTATTCTTTCCACCTTTCTAAAATATCCCATTGCACTGTAAGATTGTTTCCTGATTTGTCTTTGATGATTCGCATAGATGTTTTATATGTTTTGCTCTTTATGGTATCTGCTGCGACTACATGTCTTTCATTTTTTCCTACTTCGTACAGCTCCTCTATGTTTTTGTAGGAGACCTTGATAAATTGTTGTTTATCCTTTCTAATTTGTCTTTTTATTTCTCTCGTGAGTTGTTTGTATAATGAATGGCTATTGTTGTTGGGCTTCACTTTCCTACTTTCTTCCACTAGCTTCATGGTACTGTCCGTTATATATGTTTGTCTCTTCTTTGTTTTCTTAGGTATATATTTGTGTGCACCATGTATGTAAATCGCTTTAATCTTGTTTGTTAACTCTTTCACTGGTAATCTCTCTTGTTCCTCTAATAAGACTTCGAATCTGTTTGTAATTTCTATGTTGTATAAGGAAATTTTTAAGCAATCGAAGTTGAATGTAGCTTTGCCTCTGACATTTTTTAAGTTTTTGTTTGAATTTAGCTACTAGTAGTTCATGGCCAGAGTTGCAGTCTGCTAAGAATATATATATAGTAACATTTTAAAAATTTAGGGGCTCCCGTTATAGCTTGTTTAGCTTATAAGTAAACCCGGCACTGCGGGGGGGGGGAGTTTGGTCGGCATATATTTGTCTCGATCCCTAGAGATAACTGGCGATGAAGCTCTTATTTCTTATATACAAGGGAGCATTCCTCTTGAACTTTATTTTATACCCAGAAGACCTCTACTCTCAACGGTGTGCATTGCTTCTTAAAAGGACCTCCTTTTCAGATATGTTCTATACGTTCACATAGAGAGCAGAGTTGATCTACATGTACACACAGAGAGCAGAGTTGATCTACACGTACACATAGATAGCATGGTCAACCATTTTGTAAACATCCATTCATTCAAACGAACGCATGTAACAATCTTACACAGTACATGTATGACAATGAATATATAGAAGTATAGCCAGTACGGACTGTATGACCCGGAAGAAACATGAATACAGAAAAAATATTCATTCAGGAACATTTTTGTGTGTTTGATAATAAAATAAAACAGTCGATGTAGTTATCCGATGTAGGACTGACGGGAATGCAGTACGTTCACTAGCAATAGTGTGTGCACCCTAGCGATATTGCGTTCATGAAGATATTACCCTAGCGATATTGCGTTCATGAAGATATCACCCTAGCGATATTGCGCTCATGAAGATATCACCCTAGCGATATTGCGTTCATGAAGAGATGTAGAAGAGTAGACAAGAAATCATGATAATATCTAACCCCAGACACAAGAGGGGCGCAATATAATATCTAACCCCAGACACAAGAGGGGCGCAATATAATATCTAACCCCAGACACAAGAAGGGCCCAATATAATATATAACCCCAGACACAAGAGGGGCGCAATATAATTTCTAACCCCAGACACAAGAGGGGCGCACTATAATATCTAACCCCAGACACAAAAGGGGCGCAATATAATATCTAACCCCAGACACAAAAGGGACGCAATATAATATCTAACCCCAGACACAAGAGGGGCGCAATATAATAGAGTACTATGTCGGTCAAAGATGCAAGACTGAGTTCATGGGCTGGGAAAGGATGAACACAGCATATACAACACTGACATGATAGACCAAAATAAAATCACATCAAATGCACGCAATGGAGACATCCATAAATATGACATAAGCACAATTCAAGAGAATAATTATACCAAACACGAAAGACCAAGACAATAAACAAACTGCAGACATAAGAATACAAGAATTAACAAATAGATCGCAACAAAATCGATACCACAGAAAAACAGCCCACGTTTGGGGATACCCGAGAGGGATCAAAGAATAGCAGCACTATTTTTCTTCCATGCATGTCGTAGAAGGGTTTGGGATGGTGATGGCTATCCATACTTTAACATAGATGTTCGTAAATTTATATGAAAATGGCTATCCATATTGCACATAGGTGTTCGTAAATGTATATTTCCTCTTTACTCAATGTTTTTTATTATTATATATTCGTTCACACAAAAATCTTTTCATCGAAATGTCAACAGTTTTCATCCTTATTTTATTATTTGCTTTTTTAACGTCTTTTTAAATATTTAGTGGTTTGTATTTGTCGCACATTGTTACATATTCACTATTATATATTACAAACATCACGTTGAACAAACGGTACATTGATATCAAAGAGGGCTTCCATCACTAAAGGATTTGATTGATGTGAGATTTCAGCAGCGACTATTGGTTCTTTATCAGTTGATCATGTCTATGATCGAATAAGGATTAGGAATCATCACTCTCTAACGTTCACAGTGAGGGCAGTATATAAAGTATGCAGAAGGAATGCGGATAGTCCTCGGTTGTACCAAGAGATGCCCCATCATGAAAATGAAACATATGTTTGGACGCCTTTCACTGTGCTAGCATGCTCTCTTGTAAACTAAAGCAAACATGCGTGTCACTGTAGACCAGAGACATCAACTCCACCAGAATATCAAAGACATAACGGGTGAAAGAATTAAGCGTTTCATGTCATGGATGCTGCAGGCTGAAAGGACTATAGAAGAGGTAGCCACAATTTTGAAGTTACTAGCAGGAGAAGAATGGCGTCCAATCGATGAGACAATGACTTTCCTTCACAGAGTATTACTCTTGGATGTGAACGTAAAGATTATGAAAATCGTACAGCAAACTAGGAAATCTATCAGCTAATTTCCGACAACTCTGGAGATGATATCATTTTGTTGATCAATGGATCTGTGCTTCGTGGTAAGAAGTCTAGTTGGGGTTTTACAGCTAGTTAGCGTAGTATAATCGTTACCAATAACAGCACAGCACACGAAACAACTATATCCATCATGAGAGGTCAAAACTAGGACAGTTGCCATCAAATGATCCTCAATCAACAAATCAGACTCCCAGTCCATACTGTAAAAAATCCTAAATTACTGATATCAATATGAGAGAACGGAATCCATAGCTATATTCTCCAACCTCTGGGGCATCACAGGGATTTACTGCCGAGGACAAACCGGTGTTCGTGGCAATGAGAGAGTAGACAGACGTGCATCCCAGGCACCAATAGACGGGGCGCTGAGAATGTATAACAGTGATGTGCTGAAACAGCTTAATGAGCGCCTACTGGGTACGAACACCGCGAGTAATGAAACATCAAGACTGTATTAAATGTGGGACTAGTAGAACTGGACGCCTACGTGGCAGAATGAAGACTGGGGTCAATCAACGAGCCCCGGAAATCGTCAGTATGTATACCCTTGGCCATCTGCTAAGGGAGACTGAGCACCAATAGATCTGCCCTGAGTGTAATGATGTAAGTTCTTCGCCAATAACTAGGAATTTTAGAAATTCGGCCTTCGCTATTTTTGGCATGCAATTCCAAGTACATAAATAGCGACCAACAAAAAATCAAGACAATAATCAAAAACTTAACAAACGAAGTTCTAATTATGGACAGAGATCTTCTACTGCCGACGGTCTTGATGTAGCTGATACTTAACATGAAGTCCAGCCAACAGAGGCTGGAAGCTAAAATTGATCAGGCCATCCCCATATGTAGCTTGACCACAACCCTGCCCAAGAAATCACAGATGCTGAAGTTGGAGCTACTAGACCGAGAGGCACACCAGCAACGATGGTATCATGCAACCCGCGTATTTAATATGTCTGCAAGTGTGAACAAGAAGGAAAAGAAGAAGCAATGAAGTGGTAAAATAAATACTGTCTCATAAAATAAACAATACGTCCAAGTAATGTATTTAATCTTGTTTACTTCCAGTCTCTCGTCCAAGTAATGTATTTAATCTTGTTTACTTCCAGTCTCTCGTCCAAGTAATGTATTTAATCTTGTTTACTTCCAGTCTCTCGTCCAAGTAATGTATTTAATCTTGTTTACTTCCAGTCTCTCGTCCAAGTAATGTATTTAATCTTGTTTACTTCCAGTCTCTCGTCCAAGTAATGTATTTAATCTTGTTTACTTCCAGTCTGGAGTGTGCCAGTATACGACATATTTCAGCTATATTTTCATCTTCCTGTGCATCTGGTACCCAGTTGCTCTTTGTGTGGAGAAAGTGATCAGTGTGTACTTTCCTTTAAGAAAAGCAGCGTTATGTACAACATTCAGAGCAAAAGTTGTTGTCATAAGTAAGTAGATATATCATCAATAAATAAATACATATATATAGTATAAATTGTATGAATAAGTAGATATATATATATATATATATATATACATAGGTTTTTGGTCGTCCCTGTTTTCTTTCCCCGTCTGGTGTCCACATGAAGGCGTGTCGTGGGATTCTGTCTTCCTTCATTCTAAGTATGTGGCCGATGTATGTCCAGCGACGTTTTCTGATGATTTTCGTCACGTATTCTTGTTTTTTTTTCACCTCTCTTAGTATGTCGTTTGATTTGACGTTTTTCCAATTAGTATTTGTGGTTTTTCTGAGCCATCTATTCTCGAAGGCAACTAACTTCTTATCCATTATTGCGGTAGATTTCCAACTTTCACATCCATATGTCAATGATGGAATCGCACTTGCATTGAATAGTCGCAGTTTGATGTGTTTACTTGCGATCTTCGATCTCCAGATGCAGAGTGCACCACCAAATCAAGAGAAAGGGGATGTTGAAAGTCTGTTTCAGCGAACCTTCGTTGCGGAGATGGCAACTGATGATGATAATTATCATACCATCCGATATATTCTGGCGGGAAAATGGACACCTATAGATTGTCAGATATAAAATATGAACTGTTTAGTAAATATCGCATTATATTAGTACATGTAACTGACACTCGTTATTTTTGCTTGCAGGTATGGTTGTCATGACGGGTACCTGCTATTACTACGTCATCTATATGACAGGCCCCGTCACATTTAAGAATATCTTGATCTGCCAAGTGTGGGAATTCTTTCGGAAAGACTTTAATAACTTAATGATGCTGGACTATATCTTCACTTTTGTATTTCCCAGCATCGTTCTAATCGTCCTTATGATCCTCATCTGCGGTCGAGGGTATGAGTACTATCGCATATCTACAACTGTAGAGATATCTAGCAGACCTGGAAGCGTTCGAAACTCTTCGATTCGAGCAGCTGTTCGTGTAACAAATGTTATATTCCCTGTAATCTTCTTCATCCTTGCTATGAAGCTTCCGACGGGACTTCTAAGACTTTACGCGACGATGATTTATCCATCCCGTAACCAATTACTGATTGATCTTCAGAACGTTTTTCTGTATATTGGTAGATTTGAATGGGTGGTCAAATTGTATATATATCTTATATTCTCGCCAAGTTTTCGACGCAGGACTAAATCTTTCTTGTGCAGTGTACGAGCTCAAATGAAAAGATCTTGTGTTCAAGATTCAATTGAAGAAGAAGAGGCGGAAGCAATGGCTGTGTCACCTGGAATAGATCTACCAGACATGAGGGGAAGAGGAGGCAATGCTCGAGCTTTTCTTATGGCCTCCGATGTTTGACAGATACAATATTTATTTCCAGCAGTATGCTTAGTTAAGTATGTGAATGTGTTTCCAAAATTATTACAACTTTCATTATATGACTGTTTGAAATGACTATAATAATGATGTCATTGTCTTGCAACGTATCAATAGTATCGTGAAGTATGTCATTGTCTTGCAACGTATAAATAGCAGCGTGAATTATATCATTCACTTGATACGTATTAATAGTATCGTGAAGTATGTCATTCTTTCGCAACGTATCAATAGCAGCGTGAAGTATGTCATTCTCTTGCAACGTATCAATATCAGCGTGAAGTATGTCATATCAATAGCAGCATGAAGTATGTCATTCTCTTGCAACGTATCAATAGCAGCGTGAAGTATGTCATTCTCTTGAAACGTATCAATATCATCGTGAAGTATGTCATATCAATAGCAGCGTGAAGTATGTCATTCTCTTTCAACGTATCAATAGCAGCGTGAAGTATGTCATTCTTTCGCAACGTATCAATAGCAGCGTGAAGTATGTCATTCTCTTGCAACGTATCAATAGCATCGTGAAGTATGTCATATCAATAGCAGCGTGAAGTATGTCATTCTCTTGCAACGTATCAATAGCAGCGTGAAGTATGTCATTCTTTCGCAACGTATCAATAGCAGCGTGAAGTATGTCATTCTCTTGCAACGTATCAATATCAGCGTGAAGTATGTCATTCTCTTGCAACGTATCAATTGTAGCGTGAAGTATGTCATTCCCTTGCAACGTATCAATAGCAGCGTGAAGTATGTCATTCTCTTGCAACGTATCAATATCAGCGTGAAGTATGTCATTCTCTTGCAATGTATCTATAGCAGCGTGAAGTTGGCATTCTCTTGCAACGTATCAATAGCAGCGTGAAGTATGTCATTCTTTCGCAACGTATCAATAGCAGCGTGAAGTATGTCATTCTCTTGCAACGTATCAATAGCAGCGTGAAGTATGTCATTCTCTTGCAACGTATCAATAGCAGCGTGAAGTATGTCATTCTCTTGCAACGTATCAATAGCAGCGTGAAGTATGTCATTCTCTTGCAACGTATCAATAGTAGCGTGAAGTATGTCATTCTCTTGCAACGTATCAATAGCAGCGTGAAGTATGTCATTCTCTTGCAACGTATCAATAGCAGCGTGAAGTATGTCATTCTCTTGCAACGTATCAATAGCAGCGTGAAGTATGTCATTCTCTTGCAACGTATCAATATCAGCGTGAAGTATGTCATTCTCTTGCAATGTATCTATAGCAGCGTGAAGTTGGCATTCTCTTGCAACGTATCAATAGCAGCGTGAAGTATGTCATTCTCTTGCAACGTATCAATATCAGCGTGAAGTATGTCATTCTCTTGCAATGTATCTATAGCAGCGTGAAGTTGGCATTCTCTTGCAACGTATCAATAGCAGCGTGAAGTATGTCATTCTCTTGCAACGTATCAATAGCAGCGTGAAGTATGTCATCATTGCGAGACACTATGGTTTTCAGCCTTGGCAGTCATGCCCTGGCTGGACTATTTTGTACCTTTCTGTCCAGTGTCTCAGTCTTCCATCTTACTTTTTAGTCAGGATGTGTTTCCCTAGACCTTGCCTATCCAAGGAATTATCCACAGAGCAGTGGAGATTTTGTAGTTTTCCTTCTCCTATACAGCTTGCCTACCAGAGTTAACGAGCACCATCTGCTCGGGGTTTTGAAGTAGAGCTCCCCTCTCCTATGATAATTTTGTTGTTGTTGGCAGGTATTCATTATCCTTCCTCTGTGGTTCATTTCTTGTGATCTAAGGCACTTCTCACTCAGGGATGGTGATCTAAGGCACTCTCACTCAGGGATAGTGATTTGAGAGCATAGCTCTCTTTTGTTCCAATAATTCCCCATTCAAAGAGTTTTAAAAGTCGTAGACGATTGACTTCATTGTACTCGGTTTCCGATATATACTCCGTCACTCTCAACGAAGAGGTACGCCGCCTGCCGAGAGTACCTTAACGCACGTAACTCCGTAGCTTCAAGTGATAATCCACAGGGATCTCCGAAAAAATCCACATTATAAACAAGACGACACGAGCCGGATTCGAACTCATGACCTCTTGAACACAATGCGAACAGCTTAACTACTACGCTATGGAGATCCCCAATTCCCCCGTGTCCTACCCAACCCTCTAACTCTACCTAAACCATATCCCTACCCCCTCCCCTACCCCCAGCACGTTCCTGGACTAGTGTCAGTGATTCCACTCCAGCAACCTGAGCTTATAGAGGCTCATACTCGCTAAATGCTGTCCGTTACGAGTCACATGGGGTATTTCAGAGGAGATATCAGTGCCACCTGATATCCCACCCCATCCTGATGGGCAACATCGCAGTTTGTCCGCGACTGCTTATTCTTCCATAAATCTTGGTTATTCGTCCAGAGATCTAGCTTATATCGCAGCCAACCACCAGATACGGAGGGTAGAAATATGGAGGTCGTTGTGAGATATGTCAAGAATGCACTGCACGTACCATGTGGATGCAGACTAACCGCGTGACGTTACACTGACACTTTTCAGTCTGTTACAGAACTGTACAGAACTGTGCGATTTCTAAAAATCCTACTCTATTCATAGACTTGCAAGATCACTATACTAGACCACGCCTCACTGTATAGTAAATCAATCAGTCTAGTATGGTACAGAATACTGATACATATATATATATATATATATATATATATATATATATATATATATATATATATATATATATATATATATATATATATATATATATATATATATATATATATATATATATATATATATATACAGGGCTGTCACTGTATATGAATCCAGCATCACTATACTGGACCATGTATCACTTTACTGGCCACGCATCACCATACTGCACAACGCATTACTATACTGGACCACGCATCACGATAGTGAATCATGCATCACCATAATGGACAACGCATCACTATACTGGACCATGCATCACTCTACTGGCCGTGCATGACTATACTGGACTTTTATTCGCCGATTAATTTCTATAGGTTTCATTCCTTCATTAATCAAACAACAGATAACAGAGCTCTGCTCCTTGTTATTGTATGTAACAAATGGGGTAGCCATCTTTAAGCTGCCATTATGACGTCACGTGCTTGTCTACACAAAGATGGCATGTGCAGGACAATCTTGGCATTCTTAATACTGACAAGCTGTAAGACAATTACATCGTTATTTTACATTTAATCACACTTTTAATGTTTTCATTTGAATTATTCTCGAACACACAGCTAACACAAGCTGTCTTACATTGCCTGTGAGAGAAATGACAATGACCTTTCATGTCGTCCCAAATAATCGTCTGACGCAGATTACATCAATATGCGTAAGGCAATATCTATGTTATATCAACAGATGGAGAGAGGGGGGATGTTGAGATGCGGAATCTGAGTAAGTTTGACGGTTGTTGACAATTAGAAGAGATGGTATGACAGCTGTTGACAAGCAGGAGAGGTGGTTTCACAAGATTTGACGCCAATATCATAGTTAAAAACAAATTAAATTGTTAAAAATATATGTATGATTCAGGAAAATGGACAATAAACAAACAATTAGAAGACAGAATTTATGCCTTTGAGATGTGGATATATATATATATATATAAGAATAGGGAGAACATCGTGGAAAAAGAAGAAAATAAGCAAAGAGATTCTAACAACATTTAATATGAAGATAGAATTATTAAAGGCAATAAAGATCAAGCAAATAAAATATTTTTGACACATTAAAAGACATGACACCTTGTTCACGACCTTACTTGAGGATAAAGTCGAAGGGAGGTGAGCAAGAGGTAGGCAGAGATACAAGTGGGAGAGTAACATCACAAAATGGACAGATTACAGTCTTGCAGAGTGCACTACCAAAACAAGAGATAGGGAATGTTTGAGTTATGTTGCAGCCAACCTTCGTTGCGGGGACGGCACCTGATGATGATCACACATAAGCCTTTGTATAAATTCTATTGTTTTGTCTTCACACTTTGTTAGTAGACCTATACACGCATTCCATTGTTATGTCTTCACACTTGTTAGTAGGACTATGTGTCATATGACGTATTCTCTAAAGAACGTTGTCTTCCCAATGAACATCCTGAACCCTGCTCTGTCTTAGGCGATATGCATGAAATTTCCATCGACGTATTCATATTATCTTTAATGTCAGTTCCATCGTCTTCTTGGTCTGCCTTTCCTCCTCCTCCCTGGTCCTCTTCCTTCCATTATTTGTCTTTCTAAACATCTGTGTTTCTTTATATGACCAAACAGGTGTAGTTTTATTTTTGCTACTGTGTTTAGTAACCAACACTCTGGAATCTTCAATGTGTTTATAATATCTGAGTTTAATAGGCCTATACATAAATTATATTGTTCTGTCTTCACACTTTCTAGCAGGCCTATACTTAATTCCATGGTTCTGTCTTCACATATGTTAGTAGGACAATTCAAAATTTATATTATTCTATTGTTCTGTCTACACACTTGGTAGTAGGCATATACATAAAGTATAGTATTCTATTGTTCTGTGTTCACACTTTCTAGTAAGCCTATACATAAATTCTATTGTTCTGTCTTCACATTTGTTAGTAGTTCCATACTTAAATTATATTATTATATTTTTCTGTATTCACACTTGCTAGTAGGCCCATACATAAACTATATTGTTCTGTCTTCGAACTGGCTAGTATATACATAAATTCTATTGTTCTGTCTACACACTTGGTAGTAGGCTTACATTATGATTTCAATGTCATAAGTGGATGTCCATAAATTACGTCAACAACAATTACCGGGTGAGGAAGTTTTACAAGATTGACAGTTGTTGACAATGAGGAGGAGGGAGGCAGTTCATGAAAACTTGCTGTCAACAATGCTATTTTTATACAATACATTCGATGAATTTAAACATAAAATGTGTGTACATGTTTATTCTATATTATTATGTCTTGACACATTGTCGAAGATTATCATATACAATTTACTAACAGATTTTATGTCAGCTTTATGCCTATTCACGAAAAGTTAAATAATTTTTGCAAAATGTGTGTTCTGTTTTATTTAATTCAGAAATAAGTCATTCCATGCAAAAACAGGAAATGTATCCAACACACAGCATATCCTGACATCAGAAATAGATTAAAGATCGTTTTAATCCGCGTCCGCATCGTTGAAAATATAAATCGCTGGATGATTCAGTGTGTTGATACATCCAATGTAGCACACCTACGACCTTTACGGGTTCATACATAGATATAATACATCTGGTAAATTGGGAACAAAATGATAATTAATTCTAAACAACAACCATCACTTGCATTTCTTTCTTCTATTCTTTAATCACCACTGATGGTGATGTACGATTCTTTCAAAGCAGACATCAGTCTAATGTGGGTATACCAGAGCTTTTACCATCAATAATAATGGAGAATGTAGTATCATGCTATATTATCATGTGACTGCAACAATAGAAGATCTGGGTATAGAACTAGAGGACGACTAAGTAGAGCTGTAGAAGATCTGGGTATAGAACTAGAGGACGACCAAGTAGTGCTGTAGAAGATCTGGGTATAGAACTAGAGGACGACTAAGTAGAGCTGTAGAAGATCTGGGTATAGAACTAGAGGACGACTAAGTAGAGCTGTAGAAGATCTGGGTGTAGAGCTAGAGGACGACCAAGTAGAGCTGTAGGAGATCTGGGTGTAGAGCTAGAGGACGACCAAGTAGAGCTGTAGGAGATCTGGGTGTAGAGCTAGAGTACGACCAAGATAAAAACAGATATGCAATATCAAGGATACACTTATTAAATGTAAATACAACGCAAATATGGCGCACCTTGCTTTGAATTGTACTTTCAACCACAATAATTATATTTGCAGCCCGAGTGGAACACGCACTTAAAGGGAGATATTCTTCTATTTTTGTATTCGTTCTCACAATCTTGTAGATTAATAGGATGCCAACCAAATTCGTGAGCTATTGTCAGAGTTTACTTCTTGGTACCTGACACATGAGTTGGGGAAGGTAAACACAGCAAGGAAGAACATCCTACCTAATTGCTGGGGTGGTTTAGTCCATGAAGAGTTATCTTCACTCCCTGACGGCCGGTTGCTGCAATGGGACCTGCCTTTTTCTGTTTGGTTACAATAACTCCCCTTTTCGGCCTGACATATAAGACTTCAGCATGACTTCTGTGTTACGCTTACCCTATATGAAGTCTATGAAATGGACAGCCAAACTCCATCTTCAAATCTGGTGGTTAGCCTGGTGGTTAGTCTGGTGGTTGGTCTAGTGCTTCATTTTGTGGTTGATCTGGTGGTTGGTCTGGAGGTTGGTCTGGTGGCTGCTACCAGACGATCCGTGTGCTACTAATTGTCTACATATATGATAACAAACATAAAATATAGTTTTACTTATTGGCTCATAAACGTTAATACTATTGTCTGCTTCTTAACCCGCGAACTCTAGTTGCCTACATATCTGCCTACAAACTATAATGGTCTGTCTCTATATATGCCCATACTCTAGTTGCCGACATATCTGATTACAAACTATAATTGTCTCCATATATGCCCACAAACTCTAGTTGTCTATATATCTGACCACAAACTCTAGCTGCTTACATATCTGCCCACAAACTCTAGTTGCCTACATATCTGGCCACAAACTATAATTGTCTACATGTATGATAACATATTCTAATTGTCCACATATATGATAACATATTCTAATTGCCTACATATATGCCCACAGTCCACAACTGTCTACATATATGCCCACAAACTATAATTGCCTACATTAAATATATGCCCGCAAACATATACAATATCTTTAGTGGACCTGGAAATAAAAAGGAAAGGCGTTCTAACACACAAATAAGACTTCTAAGTACATACATAAAAGGCCCTCAATCCTTACAAATAATGTGCCTATATTCATCTATTGTCTACATACATACCCACAGACATGGGATATGTTGTCTATTTATATTAGTCCAGAAAAATAAACTGCAGTTTCTGCATATTAAAGCAAAAAAATCCTCCAATTGCATACATTTGCTGCCCATAAATAATAGATCTAGTGCATACATGTTGGGTTCACAAATACGTCATATTTCTCATTTGAATCTATTTCACACAACCGAGTAGGTGCATTATTATTCCCTGGCTCTGGAAGCATTCTCTAAAGTTAGGAGTGTGACAATGGTATATGCAGATATATTTATCTAGGTGTGAGGTAGACTGGACATGCTAAACTTAACCTTGGCGGGTGAGCGACCTGGAAATAATAGTCTATCGAAAAGAAGCATATTTCTCAAGTTTATGCGTCGTAATAAACTATGGTGTATGGAGTTTCAGGCAGGGCTTGATGCTGGGGCTGCCATACTCCTTTGGAGTAGTAATCACATCCTTGGTCCGTACCGGGCACTCAGCTCTCACCTGTGGCTTCTAGTAGTTGCCAGCATGTGGCAGCGGCCATACCTCGGTAATGGTTTTACATGCCAGCCATACCAGGTGAAGGTAACAGAGGGGTACGGCCCTGGAGTAAACACGGGGCATGTCTGCCCAAGTATGCGAAACCAGGATATGGCGGATAGCGCAGATGAAATTGTTCATGTTAAACGGGCTGGAAGGCACTTACCAGCAGTGTAACAGTAACAAGCTCTGCACTTGGTGTGACAGTAACAAGCTCTGCACTTGGTATAACAGTAACAAGCTCTGCACTTGGTGTGACAGTAACAAGCTCTGCACTTGGTGTAACAGTAACAAGCTCTGCACTTGGTGTGACAGTAACCAGCTCTGCACTTGGTGTGACAGTAACAAGCTCTGCACTTGGTGTAACAGTAACAAGCTCTGCACTTGGTGTGACAGTAACAAGCTCTGCACTTGGTGTAACAGTAACAAGCTCTGCACTTGGTGTAACAGTAACAAGCTCTGCACTTGGTGTGACAGTAACAAGCTCTGCACTTGGTGTAACAGTAACAAGCTCTGCACTTGGTGTGACAGTAACAAGCTCTGCACTTGGTGTAACAGTAACAAGCTCTGCACTTGGTGTGACAGTAACAAGCTCTGCACTTGGTGTGACAGTAACAAGCTCTGCACTTGGTGTAACAGTAACAAGCTCTGCACTTGGTGTGACAGTAACAAGCTCTGCACTTGGTGTGACAGTAACAAGCTCTGCACTTGGTGTAACAGTAACAAGCTCTGCACTTGGTGTGACAGTAACAAGCTCTGCACTTGGTGTAACAGTAACAAGCTCTGCACTTGGTGTAACAGTAACAAGCTCTGCACTTGGTGTAACAGTAACAAGCTCTGCACTTGGTGTAACAGTAACAAGCTCTGCACTTGGTGTAACAGTAACAATCTATGCACTTGGTGTAACAGTAACAAGCTCTGCACTTGGTGTAACAGTAACAAGCTATGCACTTGGTATAACAGTAACAAGCTCTGCACTTGGTGTAACAGTAACAAGCTCTGCACTTGGTGTGACAGTAACAAGCTCTGCACTTGGTGTGACAGTAACAAGCTCTGCACTTGGTGTAACAGTAACAAGCTCTGCACTTGGTGTGACAGTAACAAGCTCTGCACTTGGTGTGACAGTAACAAGCTCTGCTCTTGGTGTAACAGTAACAAGCTCTGCACTTGGTGTAACAGTAACAAGCTCTGCACTTGGTGTAACAGTAACAAGCTCTGCACTTGGTGTAACAGTAACAAGCTCTGCACTTGGTGTGACAGTAACAAGCTCTGCACTTGGTGTAACAGTAACAAGCTCTGCACTTGGTGTGACAGTAACAAGCTCTGCACTTGGTGTGACAGTAACAAGCTCTGCACTTGGTGTAACAGTAACAAGCTCTGCACTTGGTGTGACAGTAACAAGCTCTGCACTTGGTGTGACAGTAACAAGCTCTGCACTTGGTGTAACAGTAACAAGCTCTGCACTTGGTGTGACAGTAACAAGCTCTGCACTTGGTGTAACAGTAACAAGCTCTGCACTTGGTGTAACAGTAACAAGCTCTGCACTTGGTGTGACAGTAACAAGCTCTGCACTTGGTGTGACAGTAACAAGCTCTGCACTTGGTGTAACAGTAACAAGCTCTGCACTTGGTGTAACAGTAACAAGCTCTGCACTTGGTGTAACAGTAACAAGCTCTGCACTTGGTGTAACAGTAACAAGCTCTGCACTTGGTGTGACAGTAACAAGCTCTGCACTTGGTGTGACAGTAACAAGCTCTGCTCTTGGTGTAACAGTAACAAGCTCTGCACTTGGTGTAACAGTAACAAGCTCTGCACTTGGTGTAACAGTAACAAGCTCTGCACTTGGTGTAACAGTAACAAGCTCTGCACTTGGTGTGACAGTAACAAGCTCTGCACTTGGTGTGACAGTAACAAGCTCTGCACTTGGTGTAACAGTAACAAGCTCTGCACTTGGTGTAACAGTAACAAGCTCTGCACTTGGTGTAACAGTAACAAGCTCTGCACTTGGTGTAACAGTAACAAGCTCTGCACTTGGTGTGACAGTAACAAGCTCTGCTCTTGGTGTAACAGTAACAAGCTCTGCACTTGGTGTGACAGTAACAAGCTCTGCACTTGGTGTAACAGTAACAAGCTCTGCACTTGGTGTAACAGTAACAAGCTCTGCACTTGGTGTGACAGTAACAAGCTCTGCACTTGGTGTAACAGTAACAAGCTCTGCACTTGGTGTAACAGTAACAAGCTCTGCACTTGGTGTAACAGTAACAAGCTCTGCACTTGGTGTAACAGTAACAAGCTCTGCACTTGGTGTAACAGTAACAATCTATGCACTTGGTGTAACAGTAACAAGCTCTGCACTTGGTGTAACAGTAACAAGCTATGCACTTGGTATAACAGTAACAAGCTCTGCACTTGGTGTAACAGTAACAAGCTCTGCACTTGGTGTGACAGTAACAAGCTCTGCACTTGGTGTGACAGTAACAAGCTCTGCACTTGGTGTGACAGTAACAAGCTCTGCACTTGGTGTAACAGTAACAAGCTCTGCACTTGGTGTGACAGTAACAAGCTCTGCACTTGGTGTGACAGTAACAAGCTCTGCACTTGGTGTAACAGTAACAAGCTCTGCACTTGGTGTGACAGTAACAAGCTCTGCACTTGGTGTAACAGTAACAAGCTCTGCACTTGGTGTAACAGTAACAAGCTCTGCACTTGGTGTGACAGTAACAAGCTCTGCTCTTGGTGTGACAGTAACAAGCTCTGCACTTGGTGTAACAGTAACAAGCTCTGCACTTGGTGTAACAGTAACAAGCTCTGCACTTGGTGTAACAGTAACAAGCTCTGCACTTGGTGTAACAGTAACAAGCTCTGCACTTGGTGTGACAGTAACAAGCTCTGCACTTGGTGTGACAGTAACAAGCTCTGCTCTTGGTGTAACAGTAACAAGCTCTGCACTTGGTGTAACAGTAACAAGCTCTGCACTTGGTGTAACAGTAACAAGCTCTGCACTTGGTGTAACAGTAACAAGCTCTGCACTTGGTGTGACAGTAACAAGCTCTGCACTTGGTGTGACAGTAACAAGCTCTGCACTTGGTGTAACAGTAACAAGCTCTGCACTTGGTGTAACAGTAACAAGCTCTGCACTTGGTGTAACAGTAACAAGCTCTGCACTTGGTGTAACAGTAACAAGCTCTGCACTTGGTGTGACAGTAACAAGCTCTGCACTTGGTGTGACAGTAACAAGCTCTGCTCTTGGTGTAACAGTAACAAGCTCTGCACTTGGTGTGACAGTAACAAGCTCTGCACTTGGTGTAACAGTAACAAGCTCTGCACTTGGTGTAACAGTAACAAGCTCTGCACTTGGTGTGACAGTAACAAGCTCTGCACTTGGTGTAACAGTAACAAGCTCTGCACTTGGTGTAACAGTAACAAGCTCTGCACTTGGTGTAACAGTAACAAGCTCTGCACTTGGTGTAACAGTAACAAGCTCTGCACTTGGTGTAACAGTAACAATCTATGCACTTGGTGTAACAGTAACAAGCTCTGCACTTGGTGTAACAGTAACAAGCTATGCACTTGGTATAACAGTAACAAGCTCTGCACTTGGTGTAACAGTAACAAGCTCTGCACTTGGTGTGACAGTAACAAGCTCTGCACTTGGTGTGACAGTAACAAGCTCTGCTCTTGGTGTAACAGTAACAAGCTCTGCAATTGGTGTAACAGTAACAAGCTCTGCACTTGGTGTAACAGTAACAAGCTCTGCACTTGGTGTAACAGTAACAAGCTCTGCACTTGGTGTGACAGTAACAAGCTCTGCACTTGGTGTAACAGTAACAAGCTCTGCACTTGGTGTGACAGTAACAAGCTCTGCACTTGGTGTGACAGTAACAAGCTCTGCACTTGGTGTAACAGTAACAAGCTCTGCACTTGGTGTGACAGTAACAAGCTCTGCACTTGGTGTGACAGTAACAAGCTCTGCACTTGGTGTAACAGTAACAAGCTCTGCACTTGGTGTGACAGTAACAAGCTCTGCACTTGGTGTAACAGTAACAAGCTCTGCACTTGGTGTAACAGTAACAAGCTCTGCACTTGGTGTGACAGTAACAAGCTCTGCACTTGGTGTGACAGTAACAAGCTCTGCACTTGGTGTAACAGTAACAAGCTCTGCACTTGGTGTAACAGTAACAAGCTCTGCACTTGGTGTAACAGTAACAAGCTCTGCACTTGGTGTAACAGTAACAAGCTCTGCACTTGGTGTGACAGTAACAAGCTCTGCACTTGGTGTGACAGTAACAAGCTCTGCTCTTGGTGTAACAGTAACAAGCTCTGCACTTGGTGTAACAGTAACAAGCTCTGCACTTGGTGTAACAGTAACAAGCTCTGCACTTGGTGTAACAGTAACAAGCTCTGCACTTGGTGTGACAGTAACAAGCTCTGCACTTGGTGTGACAGTAACAAGCTCTGCACTTGGTGTAACAGTAACAAGCTCTGCACTTGGTGTAACAGTAACAAGCTCTGCACTTGGTGTAACAGTAACAAGCTCTGCACTTGGTGTAACAGTAACAAGCTCTGCACTTGGTGTGACAGTAACAAGCTCTGCACTTGGTGTGACAGTAACAAGCTCTGCTCTTGGTGTAACAGTAACAAGCTCTGCACTTGGTGTAACAGTAACAAGCTCTGCACTTGGTGTAACAGTAACAAGCTCTGCACTTGGTGTAACAGTAACAAGCTCTGCACTTGGTGTAACAGTAACAAGCTCTGCACTTGGTGTAACAGTAACAAGCTCTGCACTTGGTGTAACAGTAACAAGCTCTGCACTTGGTGTAACAGTAACAAGCTCTGCACTTGGTGTGACAGTAACAAGCTCTGCACTTGGTGTGACAGTAACAAGCTCTGCACTTGGTGTGACAGTAACTGCCTCCTCATATATCTCCAGTGCTCTTGATTTATCTTGTCACTGGAACACTGTTGGACCAGGGAGAGAGAGTGTGTGATCCACGAATGGCACAACTTCTCCACAATTTAAACAAAATTCAGCGCTAGTCATAATTTCTAATCATCTATCATCATCATAGTTTTTTATAACTCAATCAACAATCCCTGTGAGATGGGAAAGTGGAGAACCATCGATAGAAGAATGTTAAGAGTTGTTCAATATCCTATAGACTCCTTCCAAACATGATCAGCGTGTGGTAGACAATTCCAGGTACGCATATGATTCATCAGTCACAGTAGGGCACACGGCAGATAGCATCATTTTCATCATCATTCCAGTTGAACTGAATGTTCATTGTCGACTTCGACGAAGGAGCAACAATAACTTCTGGTAGTTGTGAAATTCAGTGTTGCAGAGCACAAAATGAAGTCTGGTGTAGTTAGCAGGACACCAGGTCTGCTGGAAATCTGTTTAGGCATAGTCACAGCAGACACGTGGTATTTATCTACTCAAATTACCTTTAAAATACCCTTGGTCATATTTTGGAAAGTCTTTAGCTGGTCAACCAATGCGTCTAACTTATTGGTTGCATTCAAAATATCAGCAGAGTCCACTGAATTTCCCCTAGTCAATGTCAACTCGCTGACAAGTCTGTCTGCTCTTTTATTTCACCTCCTAACGCCCAAGTTTCCAGAGACAATAAATGAAGATCATTCTCTTCAGTAAAGACTTTATCAACTATTTAAACCACTGACGGAAGAGCTAGCCCGGCAAGATCTTTCTGTCTGCGAGGATGCTACAGAAATAGTGATAATGCGCCGCTTGTTGGATTAAAATAGCGGTAGGAACTTTGAAGCAAAGAGCGGAAATTTGCAGTGCTTGCCCATACTTACATATCAGTGCAGAAAGGAACCATCCACAACATGATTATATTGAAAATATCAAAGGAAACAGATTAAGAAATGGTAAGAAAGTGGTTTTTTCTTTACAATCATTAGCAGTATTACGTAGAAAATGATGGCTGTGACCAGAGCAATGATATGTCTGGAGTTTCTACAAGTATTTCTTTTCTGAATGATGCTAGGAGCATGGTTCAAAAAGATGCATATTTCCAGCTACCCGCAGGTCAATTTATATATATAATTTTTTTCTGGGGACTTTTAAAAAAATTGTGTTCTGAGTATCAACGTACAAAAATTCCTTGTCCATGGGGAAAGAATGTATACTGGGAAACACTCGAAAAATATGGAATAGGCCACGGCGGAAGAAATCTATCATTTCATGGGTATTCTACGCATATGGTTGCGTCTGTGGGTCTCACCAATGGCCCACTAGACATACCACCCATGCAACAGAAAACCTTAGTGGATGACATGCCACTAAGATTATCATGAGGTTATCTTCTTAGAAAAGCTTCATGTCACATCATCTATACAATTATGCTTTTATTCTGTTGTTGAAATGTGTTTCATGTTTACCTGAATATATATGTATGCACCCTCTGTGGTTGAGAGGGAGCCAAAGATGTACTGTGCAACACTAGGGAGGAGGAAACTGACAGCACTGTTTTTCCTATGGCTGAAACCCATCATAGAGGCTCAGTGACTCAGGACATGACAATCCTTTTGACTTGAACATTTGGTTGCATGCCTGGAGCAATAAAAAAGTTCGGCATAACGAGTAGTCAATTGGTGGCGGGTAATGAGCACAGTGAACCCTATGTTGGTTCCAGTGGCTAGGAGCAGTGCATAGGTTGAAACCTACCTTCCTGGAGGTGTGATAGTTATTCTCTGGCATTTAATGGCATTAGGCCAAAGGACATGAGCCCATGGACCGCTGGATCAGCAACCAACAAACGAACCATGGGTTTTCGCGCGTTGAGATAATGGCAGGGAATCACAACAGGAAGAAGAATAAGAGGAGGTGTGGAAGGGAAAGTAATGGGCATCATTCGGTTTGTAGTGTACCGATGTGTTAGGACAGGGGGGTTAGAGAGTGACGGATATGTCAAGGAAATGCATATGAGAGTTAAAGATTTCGGATGTAAACTTGATGGCCGGGGGAAAGTTGCCGATGAAGTGTATGAAGCGTGATAGATCAGCCTCGTGCATGTCAGTGATGATAATCCCATCATCGATGTACCTTTGAAACAAAAATGGAAATTGCCAACCATAGGACTCCTATTCTTCTTCTTCTTCTTCAGCGTTCGCTCTCAAATAACCACAACGAATATTTGGTGTGATTTCCGCCGGGGAGTGAAGTACGTTGTGTTGCAAGTTCCACAGTAGAACTGTGATTATTTGCACCCCGGTTGGCTACTTGTGGTCAGGACGTCCGAGGTCCAGCACATCCGTTTTCTTCATTCCTTTATTTCTGGTTTGGTCCCTAGTCCGTGACAGCCTGTGTATCTGTCGCCGGGCACGCTGGTGTGTAGTGCCTCTTCGCCAAGACGCTTGTTGAGCACGTCTATCTGGTACTAGGTGTTCCACCGTCTATGAACCCATGTCGTGTAATTGGAAGTACTCTGCCTGTGTCATCGGGTACTGAACCGTTTCTCATCCGCGAGCATGGTTCCGTATGAGGAAGAACTCGTCTGATGAGTTGGACCATGGCTCGTTCGCCCTCCTACCCGAGGCGTCGTTCACAGACATCGTGAACCCTCGTCCAAGTTCGAGTCTCACACCACGCGTTTGAGAGCAAGGCGTTCTAGAGCTGAGCAACCTTGTCTCAATAGCACCTGAGCCCATCAGGTACTGAGCCCTTTATCTCTGCAAGTGTGTTTCCGGTATAGGAAAGCTTGACAGTAGAGTTGAGCCAGGGCTAATATTGTTGTCCCTGTTGTGCCTGAGCACATCAGGTACTGAACCCTTTCTCTCTGCAAGTGTATTTCCTGTTTAGGAAGGCTCTACGTTAGAGTTGGGTTAGGTCTTCTTGCTTTTCCGAACGCCCATGATTGGGTATGGGTCTCTGCATATAAGGAGCACAGGTAACTAGAAGCTCGTCTCGAGCTAAATTAGCTTGTAGTTCCCCTTTCCTATGAACTTTTTCCTTTCTATTTGCAGTTCGCGCTGCCCTCTGGCGCTGTTCTGCCTTTCATTGTGTCATTGTATTCAGTATGACATCTATTAGTCTCTCGACATGACATCAATCTCCACGTACCTATTACACTGGCCGCCCCTCCAATGTTCAGCGTCACTGTATGTCGACAGTGTTACTGTATGTGGTGATGCAAATTGTGTCGGAGATGTTGTCTGTCTCTTATGCAGACAAATATCTTTCCATCTGCTACCTCCACATTCTCGGACACGATCTCCAAATGATTTGGCCAGAATCAGCTCGAGCTGCTGTATTTCTGTTTCCAGGGTGCACAGCGTGGAGGTACATTTGGGATCTTGGTTATCTGCTAACCCTGGGTCCGCCTAGAGCAATGCGTTCCCTTTGCACCCCATGACTCCTATAATTGTCAAGATGAAGATGATGCCAATGAGGCTAAGAACGTCCGCATACAAAGAATGTTAGAAATGGGAGTATCTAGAGGGGAGGGAAGAAAAAGTAATTTTTTGGAATGCCCCCGAAGATCACGCACAGTGAAGAAGTCGGATGTGTCAGGCCGAAAGGCGCAGGTATCGCAGCAATGCTGTAAACCATGACACAACGCATTCCGTTCTCCGGACTACATCCTGCTAATCTGCAGGAGTTTGAGAACGAACGAAGAAGAAGAAGATCACAAATGTGATTCAGAAGGTTAAAAGTTGGATAAGTGTTATCAAGGTTTTGGCGACCTTCGACATGAATCAATGGATACTGTTTCTGCTTCAACAAGTGCTGTCTGTCATATATCATGGCCTCGGCCTACTAACACTGTCACATACACAAATCGATAGATTAGAAAAAGTCCAAAATGAGGTAATGAGAGAGGTACTGGGTGTACTACATCTCTGCTATGAGATTTCTACTTGATCTCCCCAGCATTAGAGTGCGACATGAGGTATCACATGTTAGGTCGTACCTTAAAGTAACAGAATATAACCACCAACCATTACACCAACGTCTAGATGAGTCACAGGGAAAACAAATCAAACGTGGCAGTCATGGATGGCAGAGGCTGAAGACACACTGCGAAGAGTATGTGAATTTGAAGAAATATAAAGGGACAGTGAATGGGTGGAGGTAGACACTGAGAGGAAATCGCTGACTAAAGTAATACTACAACTAAATAAATCGTGTCGATAGACCGGTGTCAAGGCATGTGCATGAACTCGCCGAGTTGCACTCGAAACCACAAGACATAATTACATACACAGCCCAGTTAACATAAATACAGATAAAAACGGTTGGAGTTGTGTTGCCCATAGAAACGGCGTGAAGTTGATTGAGAAATCTTCTGCATGCTCCACTGTCACATCGAGCATGAGGATGGTGATAGAGGGAGTTTACAGCAGCACTTAAATGGTTGATAACTGATACATCAACACACTCGGCAATACTCACACTCTCAAAGCAGAAAGTTCATGCTAAGAAAAGAATGGTGGGACTTATTGAACAACTCAATTGTCCAGAGCATTACATGGATATCCTGTCCTCATCATGCTGGGGTCAGAGAAAACGAGAGAGCCGACCTATTGGCAGACAATGCGGCGATAGATGGCACAATGCTGAGAAGAGATAAGGGAGACTTGATCAAGTCAGTAATAAATTCAAGTGTATAAACAAGTATAAGAACTCCTCCTTTATGTCTCTTTTCTCTATCGTTCCGAAATGTTTGGTATCCTCGGATGTTGAATCTATTGTTGTTTGTGAGGTGTGTTTCCTGTATGCATGCTATGTCGATTTCCTCTGTGTGTAATCGGTTTGCAAGTGCAGTCTTTTTATTGTACACACCCCCTGCATTCCACTGCAATATTTTTAAGTGCTTATTTTTGTCTTTGTCTGCATCATGATCTATATGTGATTTTGTTAACCAGTAGTTTTTTCCTATGATCTCTTTTCCTGGCTCAACAAATTGAGACAGAGGTACCACCAGTCGCTGAGGGTGGGCTCCTTCGAGGCTTAGAGCCCGGCACTTCATCCGCCTGACGGTATTCCACAGATGAAGCACCAAAACGAATCATCTGTAATCTTTTATTTGACATGTGAAGTCATTGCGTGACACTGTTTTTTTCAGCCTTGGCAGTCATGCCATGGCTGGACTATTTTGTACCTTTCGGTCCAGCGTCTCCGTCTTCCATCTTACTTTTGAGTCAGGATGTGTTTCCCTAGCCCTTATCCATCCAAGGATTGTCCACATGGCAGTGGAGGTTTCTTTTTGTAGTTTTCCTTCTCCTAGACAGCTTGCCTAACAGGGTTAACGAGCACCATCTGCCCGAGGTTTTGAGGTAGAGTTCCTCTCTCGTAGGATAATTTTGTTGTTGCCAGGTATTCATTATCCTCCTCTGTGGTTTATTTCTTGTGATCTAAGACACACCTCACTCAGGGATGGTGATTAAAGAACATTGTTCTATATTGTTCTAATATCCATAATTCCCCATTTACCCTACCCAACCCTTTAACCCTACCTAAACCCTATCCCTACCTCCTCCCCCATGGCACGTTCCTGGAGTGGTGTCAATGACTCCACTCCAGCAACCTGATCTTATAGCGGCTCATACTCGCTTTGATGCTGTCAGTCAATGGACACATGGGGTATTTCAGTGGGGATATCAGCGCCGCCTGATATCCCACCCCGTCCTAGTGGTCAGTAACACCGTTTGGTCAGCGGCTGTTTATTTGCCCAGAGGCTTTTCCACTATCCGCCACCTGTGGACGCTCCTGGTAGTGGTCGGTATCCCCCGCAAGGGGCCAGTCTTTGACTGTCATGTTTATTTTGTATGCCTATAGCCTGGACTGATGATAATGAGTCAGTCAGGATTGTTACTTTCTTAGTTTTTAGGGAGGTTATCAGTTATTATTTCAAATGCTTTTAATGTTGTTACTAGTTCAGCTGTGAGTGTTGATGACAATTTTGCTATTTATATATAGGAAGCAAACGTCAACTTATTTACGTATGGCACCTGATGATGATTGTTCTTGTGTTTACTTCCGGGTTAAGAGTTATTGTAAGGAAATTTTGATTCATGTCTAATGTTTGTTTTGTATTCCTACTGTTTGTAACATCACGGATATACAAGAAATCGAAAATACTTTGATAGTAATAAACACAGTTGGATCAATGTCTACGAGTTTAATTTTGTAGAAGTCGCTATTTATCAAAGTATGTCCAACATGGAGAGTATCCTTTCATCGTATGAAAATAATCACTTTATTTTAACTCTACTAGTTCTAGTCTAAGTTTAGCCTAATTAGTAATTGGTAAAATATTACTAAACGTAAATTTCATTACCACTCCTACTTACTGCTAGGCCTTAGTTTAGTAACTGAGGACTATAGTCACGATTAAGTCTAGTCTGAGGCTCTGATCAACACTCTTGACATTTTTATTTCGAAAAACTACTTTAACTTATATTAATATTGGTAAAAGTAATACATTTATTATACAATGTTACAACCAAGTGAAAGTAACAACAATTAGACTTACTAAAACACAGGTTTATATAATCGCTTCAGACACGACAGACTATAACTAAAACTAGTGGGTAATGATGCACACACAAGAAAACATACAAATTACAATAGACAAATCATATTCAACGTTTCAACCAAAAGGTCTTTATCAAGATACACACAAAACATCAAAAGATGACGAAAGGAAAGACAAAGGCCACACCAACCCAGTACTAGACATAAGACCGCTCTGTACATTCCGACCACTCTTATGTTCAGTACTGGGTTGGTGTGGCCTTTGTCTTTCCATTCGTTATGTTTTGTGTGTATCTTGATAAAGACCTTTTGGTTGAAATGTTGAATATGATTTGTGTATTGTAATTTGTATGTTTTCTTGTGTGCGCATCATTACCCAGTGGCGTAGCGTGGGTCAATGGCGCCCGGGGTGGAATCATAATTTTCCACCCTTGTGACATTAAAAAAATATGGCAGTGATTGTGAAAGCCTGGACGAAAATAAATTTGCCACCCTCCCGATGATACCGCCCGGGGCGGTCCGCAACCCCGCCTTGCTACGCCACTGCCATTACCTACTAGTTTTAGTTATAGCGATTATATAAACCTGTGTTTTGCGTAAGTCTAATTGGTAAAAGTAAAGATTAGTTCTTCACTGTTGTATAAATAGCACACTTGACAATTTGAACTATCCAACGTCACGGATTTCCGTGTAACACCAATGAAAATAATGGCTGCCGTGATGTCACATCCTGACAATCACTGAGTTCAACTCTAGACACAGAAGAACTTATGCATAATCTGTTTTCCAATTCACATATTTTAAAAAAAATTTTTTAAGATTTGTACTGAGCGCTCATTATTTCTGCATGCTATACACGGAGCGAGGTGTACGCACACATTAGAAATATTATTTCTAATCCTAACCATACGCTAAGAACTTAACCTTAAGCTTGTCAAATCACACAATGAAGGTTAGGTAATACCTCGAAACTAGAACAAAGGTCATAGTGAAGAACTATACTTTACTTGCGCCCTTATATTAATTCAATATCTCGTATCATGTCAACAGTAGACTAGACCTAGGGCCTATCTTGTGAAGTATAGTATTTTCACAAGAAAGAAATTGAATAAAGATGAAATTTTACTCAGAATAACTTAATATGATGTTATTTTGGTTCAGATGCTTATATACACACCCTTTTGGCAGCGCTGTAAATTACTCATGTACACATCTTTAACTGAACTATTTGCTAATAATGTTTTGAAGAAAATTGTTGACCTTGGTTTTTTTTTATCTCCAAACAAAGTTTATATTTTCTTTAGTGGGAATCTTGCATGTGTATTGCCTCATTTCCAGTCTTTACTTACTTCTGGTCTCTCATGCACCTGACACTTTCGCACCTTATTCAGAGAAGAAGTTTTATTTTATTATAATTGTTTTTACTTTTATTCATTACTAATGAGGCATAATGATTACAAAGCCAGGGGCAGACTATGTAAATGATGGTTCACAAAATAAAGGAGTCAACAAAAATAAACATAAAAAGATCATCTCCAGAGAACTCATCTACCCCTGATGTTGCAGAAAGGGGTATAAAGCAAAAAGAAGAAGAATACTTTTGTTTTATATTTTGGATTTTTTTGTGTACTATACTTTCTTTACATATAATCACTCATATTTCCATTGCTATTGCCTCTCCTATACATTTTTTTGTATTTCAGATCTGTTAGTTCCCACATGGCTGACATGTACCGGTAGTCTCCACTTGATTTGGTGATTCTATTCTGTGTTTGTTTGTTCCTATCTTGATAAAGACCTTCTGATTCTTCTGTGTATTGTTCCATGTAAAATTGCTATTGAACCTTTTTTATATTTTTGGTTTCTATATTTACTTATGAAATGGTGCAGTCTTCCATTCACTCAGTCTAAAATACGTGATGGTGTATCAAGAGTGGGAAGAATAATACACAATACATGATGTTCTATCATGAGTGGGGAGAAGTTTTGTTTCTATCCAGTTACGAAATATATATCCATCCTTTTCCAATTGCTTGAAACATTAGTTCTGCATCATGAATCATTCCCTTGATACTGCTGCCAGCATGAACAATTATAATGTGTTTTCCTTTGCTTCTGAGAATTGTCCTTTTATGAAAATTGTCAAAATTACAATTTTTTCTCATTTGTATATTTGTAATTAAAAGAGCCAGGGGTAGACCAAAAGAAACACTCAGAAGAACAATACTTAGAGAAAGTAAAACAATCAATATTCATACTATTCAAGAACTACACAGAATAAATTTGAACAGACAGAATTGGAGAGATCTGACCTCTGCCCTATGCACTAACCTCAGCGGAAAAGGAAAATGAATGAATGAATATTTGTAATTAACCCAAGTGTTGTCTAAATTGACTATATCATTAATTCATCCTTAATGCTCATAGAGGTTTTTTTTAATAAACCAGTGCCACAATCCTTAAGAAGCTTTACTTTCAGTTTGTGAAGGGTGACAGTTGCATTTAATGCAAAAATGTTCAATATGTCACATCTAATAAACTCTTGGGAAAAAAGTCACTACAGCCAAAAAATGCTGGGTTGATAGCCACATCCTGAATAGGATATATTACCAATTTTTTTTGTTTTAAATAAACTCTTGTCCATAACAACTTTTATTTTTCATTGTCTGACATTCTGTAAATTCAATATCATGTTATATCCATCAAAAGAAGTAATGACTACACCAAGTGCAACTTGGGTTCTCCTTTGAAATTTATTATTGTTGCTGTCCTGCTCTATATCTCATTGGAGCACCGGCATCTGATGGGAAAATTGTGCCAATAATTTTATCCACATGATTTAATTTTGCATTATTTTCCTCTTTGCTGTGTGTATTTCATTGAAATTACCATTACTTCTGTTTTCTTGTTTAGACTGAGGCCTTTGTTTTCACTTGTACTATCATGTCTGACAGGGCTTGGAATTTCTCTTCTTTACTGAAGGATTATCTGATGTTGTTTAGACTGGTACTGTTGTACTGTGTTCTAAATCAATCAATGAAAGACCTGGTCTCCCTCTGGTGTTTACACATTCTTGATTCTATAAGACAACATTATTAGTTGATAATAGGGACACATGTTGTTGAAAAAAAACTTCCTTGACATTGATCAGAAAATCTCTTCAACTTAAAGTTTGCTGCTAAAGATTTGGAGCGACAAGCAAAGAAATCTGAGAAAGCTGAAAAAGATGAAAAAGTCAAATTGAAGAAGGTACGGTAACTTCTAAATCATATTTTTGTGTGAGCATGGAAAGTTTGACCTCTTGTTTAGATTGGGAAAGTAGCTAATTCATAAATAGAAGGTAGTCCAGTGGGATTCCTTCATAATGCTTACTTTTATAACATAATTCCCTATTTAAAATTTTTCCAAATTCCCAATATTAGTTTCTTTATTGTATATAGCGAATGTTGGTTATTATAAATATATTGTTGATCCGGACCAGTTTGTTATATACGGATTCCAATGTGCCTCCATTGACCAAATCAATACACGGTAAAGTCTATTGTGTGGCAAATAACAGATTCTATAAATATATGGGCAAAGATAATTCAGAAACTCTAAAAGAAATGTGCCCTGTTAGGATCAAAAATACAAGACCCATCATGTGAATGCATATTGGAAAATTTCACCTGGAGATAAATGTTTGTTTGTTTGTTTTTCGTTCGCTCCATTGTAACCATCACGGATATCCGTGCGATTTCCGCCGGAAGCGTGATTACGTTGTGCCACCATTATGCGCCTTGTAGGCCTAGCACATCTGATTTTGGCATGCCTTGACAATTCGGGTGGGCTACCCTTCGCCTGTGACAGCCTCTATATCTGTCTCCAGGCACGCGTAGTGGCGACTCTTCGCCCAGACGATTTTCTGCTCTCGTCTGACTCGAACAAGGTGTTCCACTGTCTATGAACTTGCCTCATATAATTGGACGTGCTGTGCCTGTGCCCATTGGGTACTGAACCGTTTCTCATCCGTGAGCCTGGTTCCTTAAGGGGAAGAACTCAACAGAGGAGTTGGACCCTGGCTCTTTCGCCCTCTTAGCCGAGGTGTCATTCACCGACATCGTGTACCCCTTGTCCAAGTTCGAGTCTCACACCACGCGTTTGAGAGCAAGGCGTTCTCGAGCTGAGCGTCCTTGTCCCAATAGCGCCTGAGCCCATCAGGTACTGAACCCTTTCTCTCTTCAAGTGTATTTCCGGTGTAGGAAAACCTGACAGTAGAGTTGGGCCAGGGCTAAATCGTTGTCCCTTTTGTGCCTGAGCGCATCAAGTACGGAACCCTTTCTCTCTGCAAGTGTACTTCCGGTATAGGAAACCTTGACAGTAGAGTTGGGCCAGGACTACCATCGTTGTCCCTTTTGTTCCTGAGCGCATCGAGTACGGAACCCTTTCTCTTCGCGAGCATATTTCCGGTTTAGGAAGGCTCGACATTAGAGTTGGATTAGGTCTTCTTGCTTTACCAAACGCCAAGGAATGGGTCTGGGTCTCTGCCTGTAAGGAACACAGGTAACTAGAAGCTCGGCTCGAGCTGACGGAGCTTGTAGTTCCCCTTTCCTAGGAACTTTTCATTTTCTATTTGCAGTTCGTGCTGCCCTCTAGCGCTGTTCTGCCCTTTCATTGTACTCGGTATGAAATATATTTGTTTCTCGCCATGCATCTACCTTTACGTGCATTTTACATTGGCCGCCCCTCCAATGTTCGGACTGGACTGACTAGCTTCACTGTATGTCGATATTGTCACTATATGTGGTGCTGCTGGTGGTGTCGGAGATATTGTCTGTCTCTTGTGCAGTCAAATCTCTTTCCATCTGCTACCTCCACATTCTCGGACACGATCCCCAAATGATTTGGCCAGAATCAGCACGAGCTGCTATATTTCTGTTTCCAGGGTGCACCGCGTGGAGGTACATTTGGGATCTTGGTTATCTGCTAACCCTGGGTCCGCCTAGAGCCATGCGTTCCCTTTGCACCCCACCTGGAGATAAATATATGCATGAGAACAAATTCCATCTGAAAGATGGACAAACTTTATACAGAGCTTGGTAAGAAATAATGTGTTTGCCCAGAAAGACAATTTGTATAGAAGAGAATAAAAAAAAAACAAGCAGCTTCTACCTTGAAGAAAGTACAAGATAAACCAAGGAAGCAGCACAAAATATTTAAATGCTGAAGACAGATAACATTGGTCAGTAAGGTACAAAACACATTGCATATCATCATATTGCTCTATGATGACAGTCACAGTGACCACTCACACTGGTTCTCAATCAAAGTAGACCCTCGGAGTAGGAAGAATACCAGACCCTCTGCTTTAAGATCCTATATTACTACTGCTGTTAGTTGTTGGTGTGGAAGTTTTGAAACAAACGCTGAAGTGTGATTCTTAGTACTTATTGTATTTAGTATATTTGTCATCAATGTCTGCTCTCAATTATTGTTTGACCTAATACCCATTACATTTGAGTTGAGGATGTTCAGTAATAGAACCCTGAGAGAGAATTAGATTTGTTATTCTTGTTCCTATGCCAGTTTGTTTACTTTTAGCTGGATACTACAGTTCCCCTGACATTTTTTTTTAATTGGGGAGATTTCCAGAGCTTTTACAAGTTCCAAATGATTGTTTCAATAAATGGTTCTGTAAGGTTAGAATGTTACAAGTTGAACAGTCTTCTACGGAAGTGGGGATTTTGCTGTAATTTTCTTGTAATCTCAGGGCAGCTACAAATAAAAGGGTTGATGACCTAACCAACAGTACAGACATGACACTTCATTAGTCTGCATAGCAGCAGAGGAGATGTTTTTCAATATTATCATGTAGTGGATGGTTCTTGTATGACACTGATTTGCAGGCATGCACGAATACATCAAATCTCTGCTGTATGCTTCATAGTGGGATAATCCATCAAGAAGCATATTTCCACTATCTGTGTATCTCTGGAACATCTAAGAATGATACACATAGCTTCATTGTGTATCTCAACAAGTCTATCAATCTGCATTGGACTACGGGTAAGAATAGCCAAGGCATCCTCTACTTCTGACTGGACTAGCTCTTGATATAGCAGTGCAAAAGGTCAAACACAGAAAACAACAGCCTCGATATATACAGCCTTTTAATATAAAATAATAAAAATATAGATAATAATAATAATGAAGATATCATGAAATAAGTTAATTAAAACAGAACTGAACATCAGAAAGAGACAGTCCATATTTTTTGTCAACACCTTTTAAACACTGATGATTGTGTAATTTACATGCTCATTGAATCACAAACATCTGTTAAACAGCACTACCAGGTATTTTAAAGTTGATGTTCTCTATAATAAATCTCCACATAGATTGGTAGATATGAATCTAATAACATCAGATGGAAGATGTATTCAAGAAGTCAGATGAAGAATTGCCCAGGCAAATGCAACATTTCACACAATAATTCTTACGGCTGACTGGAATTTAATAGCATTTCACAAGATGAAGCCCATCCTATGTAATATGTGTATATCTTTGTCAGTTGAAGTGAGAATGAGAGTTCTTAGAAGTTCTATATAACCAATTCGGATGTATAAACTGAATCTTGAAGAATAGTGAAATATTATTTTGAGGCAGCAGAGATGTGGTTTTGTGGATGAATGTTGAGAACACCTAAAAAATAATATAAAATAATAAAAATATAGATAATAATGAAGATATCATGAAATAAGTTAATTAAAACAGAACTGAACATCAGAAAGAGACAGTCCACATTTTTTGTACACATCATGAAAAGAGAAAAGATGGAACACATTGTAACAACAGGCAAGTTGAAGAGCAAGAGAGGTATGGGAAGACCAATAGAGAAGATGATTGACAACCTAGCATTGTGGCATGGGAGAATATCGGTATCAAAAATTATTGACAGCACACAAAATAGAATGTTGTGAAAAGACAGGATCACCAACGCCACATGGTCTGAACAATAAAGAAGAAGATTGGTAGGTGATGTTAGTGCATAAATGATGTGGTAATTCAGAATGAACTGTGTAATAGCTGCTTTCTTTGGGTTGACCAGAGCTTCTGATGGATTACATCACTGGCCAATGTAATTCAGTTCATTGTTCTGATATTGAATAATTAGTCTTCTTTCTAATCCCTGACGGTATGCCAGAATTGAATCTGCATATTAAAGGATTCTGCAATTTTCAATCTGTTGTTCACCCACAACCTTCATAAGGAGTGTGGTAACCTAGTTGATGGTGAGTTTGCTTATTATAGCCGGGTTATACTGTGCCATATTTGTAACCACGTCCAGACAGAACAAAAATCTGGGTTGTGATTTCACGCTTAACATAACCGCTCCTCCAGTTGACCCAGCTGTAAATGGGAACCTGAAGCATGGGTTGGGAGAAAGTAAACACAGCAAGGAAGGGTAATAGTTTCTGCGCCTTATTACATGAATAGTTATCTTCAACCCTGACGGCAGGTTGCTGTCATGGGATTTATTTTTACCTAACCTTCATAGTATATATAAGTATATATATTAAAGAACACAGGAGACAATGGTGAACCCCCACTGAGTCACTTAGTATGAATGCATGAGAATAGGCATGCAATTCCAGCCAGTTAAGCCACACACTAATTTTGAATGCAATCAAATAGTTAGACCAGGTGGATGATGTAGGGTGTAATTCTTCTTTCATTTCTTTGGATAGAATGCAGGACCTGAGGGTGAAATGTGGTGTTGCAAGAAACGAGTGGCATATAGGAATCAAAAGAAGATTTATCAGTCAACACAGAACTAGAACAATCAGTTACCACATGCTGAAGGACATACTGAATATGATACGAGAGCACCTGTGGACATTTCCAGAGTACCATGATGATAATCTGGCATCAAACTAACCAACTAACTAATATGGGAAATAATGGGGTTAGGTAGTCTACTCCACACTCCATTTCTCTAGTTGCCTCTTGTGAGATACATGACAGGTGGCAGTGTTACTATTCTATGCTCACTCTTTGGGTCTGTCAACAGACTGGCAGTTAGCTAAGCATTAAAAAAATATAAAAGGTATATAACAATATGATTTTTATACATAATTTGTGTAACTGTCTAGTTTAATTCATTCAACAACTCAACATTTGTTTTACTACTTCAGGCAATTCAGAAAGGAAACATGGAAGGGGCGAAAATTCATGCAGAAAATTCAATAAGACAGAAAAACCAAGCGTTGAGTTACAGGAGAATGAGCGCTCGTATAGATGCTGTTGCTTCTCGTGTTCAGACAGCAGTTACAATGCGTCAGGTTACAAATTCTATGGCAGGAGTTGTCAAATCTATGGAGTCGGCTATGAAGTCTATGAATCTCGAAAAGGTATGGTGTATTTTTAATTTTATGGTGTTTCTTTTGTTGTTGCTATTATATTATATCATTTCTACACACACAAATCCAATTTTTAATAAATATATATATATATGCCATTATGTTGGAATATTTATCGTTAATCTTGGGGATTTTATATCATGATGGAATAAATCATTACTTGACGACTTTTGGAAACTCAAGCAGGATCAATTATTTTAAGATGAATCAAAACATTCTTCAAGATCTATCTGCCAACTGTGGGATGACAGGAAATGAGAGCTGATGCAAAAATGAGAGGGAAAATATGATTATTTCATTTCTACCATTATGATGAATTTAAAAGCTTCACAACCTTTCCATTCCTTGATATTATCCAGCCGTCTTCTTCTGACCTCATCTCCTTCCACAGTACCTTTAAGAACATCTCGTCATCGAGGTATGTCTTATCTGGTGCCCCATTTTGTCAAACTTCCAAAGGGCATCAATGATCAGCTTATACAGGAAGGTCTCAAGCCATTTTACCACTAGGAAGGAATACAAATACCATGTTGATCAGTTTCTATGCAACAATGACCAACCCATCTGACATCAAATATAAATTTTATGAAGAACAAAAGATGGCTCTGTCATCTCAGCAGTTCAAAAGTCTGACAAACTCATCATTCTTGGTGACTTTAATGCCAGAGTTGGGACTGACCAACAGATTTGAAATGGAACATTAGGAAAGCATGGTGTATTCAAGTGCAACAGCAATGGGCTCCTGTTACTGAAGTTATGTTCTGCACAAGCTGAAAACCTTAGATATAACATTGGTAAAACCATTACAGGTTTGATGGAAATGGTGAGAAAATCCAGATCCTTCTAAACCGAAAATATCAGGCCTATAGTGTCTATCAAAATGACCCATTGCCAACACACACAAAAAACTGTTTTTTCAACCTTACGCACAACTGTTCAAGAAAAGCTCAAGTGACTTTAGAGCAGGCCGGGGAACTATTGATTTGATATTTGCAGCTTGACAACTCCAGGAGAAATGTCAAGAATAACAGTGCAATCTCTACTTGACTTTCATAGATTTAACAAAAACCTTTGACACTGTCAACTGTGGCCTATGTACTAAGTGACGTCCAGATGTCAGATGCATTTCAAGTTACAAATAATGTCAAACAGTGCTGTTTGCTGGCCCCAACATTTCTCAGGATGGTGTTCACCCTGCTCATGGACAGTCTCCATTGTTCTTCTTCTTTTGTCACTTAAAACATGTCTATATCTGTAATTCTGTCTCCTGAATAAAACTCATTCTTCTGTAGTTCATACAGTGGCCCATGGAGCTTTGATTCCAGTGTTGTTTCCTCTGGCCAATATGTCTGCCTCAGCATTTCATACTCAGAACACTCTTGAAGTATATGTTTGGCACTATGTGGTGGCTCAGACATGAGTGGATGAAGTATGTTGTATGTTGTGGCTCAGACATGAGTGGAGTATGTTGTGGCTCAGACATGAGTGGATGGAGTATGTTGTGTCTCATACATGAGTGGATGGAGTATGTTGTGGCTCAGACATGAGTGGATGGAGTATGTTTTATGTTGTGGCTCAGACATGAGTGGATGGAGTATGTTGTGGCTCAGACATGAGTGGATGGAGTATGTTGTGTCTCATACATGAGTGGATGGAGTATGTTGTGGCTCAGACATGAGTGGATGAAGTATGTTGTATGTTGTCGCTCAGACATGAGTGAATGGAGTATGTTGTGGCTCAGACATGAGTGGATGGAGTATGTTGTGGCTCAGACATGAGTGGATGGAGTATGTTGTGGTTCATACATGAGTGGATGGAGTATGTTGTGGCTCAGACATGAGTGGATGGAGTTTGTTGTGTCTCATACATGAGTGGATGGAGTATGTTATAGCTCAGACATGAGTGGATGAAGTATGTTGTATGTTGTGGCTCAGACATGAGTGGATGGAGTATGTTGTGGCTCAGACATGAGTGGATGGAGTATGTTGTGGCTCAGACATGAGTGGATGGAGTATGTTGTGGCTCAGACATGAGTGGATGGAGTATCTTGTGGCTCAGACATGAGTGGATGGAGTATGTTGTATGTTGTGGCTCAGACATGAGTGGATGGAGTATGTTGTGGCTCAGACATGAGTGGATGGAGTATGTTGTATGTTGTGGCTCAGACATGAGTGGATGGAGTATGTTGTGGCTCAGACATTAGTGGATGGAGTATGTTGTGGCTCAGACATGAGTGGATGTAGTATGTTGTGGCTCAGACATTAGTGGATGGAGTATGTTGTGGCTCAGACATGAGTGGATGGAGTATGTTGTTGCTCATACATGAGTGGATGGAGTATGTTGTGGCTCAGACGTGAGTGGATGGAGTATGTTGTGGCTCAGACATGAGTGGATGGAGTATGTTGTGGCTCAGACATGAGTGGATGGAGTATCTTGTGGCTCAGACATGAGTAGATGGAGTATGTTGTATGTTGTGGCTCAGACATGAGTGGATGGAGTATGTTGTGGCTCAGACATGAGTGGATGAAGTATGTTGTATGTTGTGGCTCAGACATGAGTGGATGGAGTATGTTGTGGCTCAGACAATAGTGGATGGAGTATCTTGTGTCTCAGACATGAGTGGATGGAGTATGTTGTATGTTGTGGCTCAGACATGAGTGGATGGAGTATGTTTTGGCTCAGACATTAATGGATGGAGTATGTTGTGGCTCAGACATGAGTGGATGGAGTATGTTGTGGCTCATACATGAGTGGATGGAGTATGTTGTGGCTCAGACATGAGTGGATGGAGTATGTTGTGGCTCAGACATGAGTGGATGGAGTATGTTGTGGCTCATACATGAGTGAATGGAGTATGTTGTGGCTCAGACAGGAGTGGATGGAGTATGTTGTATGTTGTGGCTCAGACATGAGTGGATGGAGTATGTTGAGGCTCAGACATGAGTGGATGGAGTATGTTGCATATTTTTATCTGAGGAGAATTCTGTGGATTTATTCTCCTAGACATGCATGCAGTGAAAGTGGGTGTCTGTGGCAATGAAAGAACTGACACATTAGTGCACCAATATTAGGAAAAATTGTTATGGACAAGAATGTCATTAGGATTTTTACATGAATATTTTCTAAATTAAGACACTAGACTAGAAGGAGATATGATAATGCAACTTAATGAATTTGGAAATAGTCTTGAGGTAAGCAGAACATGGCAATTGAGGGGCATCTAAGGTGTGTGTGTAACTAGTGGGCTGCGGTAACCATCAGCATGCATACTCTTTGTCATGTCCCGTGAGGGATTGGGCACATATGGATCTGCCCAGAGTGCACCAATGTTGATTCAGAAAACTACAACTTACACTCCTGTCTTAACACATCAGTGCACTACAAACTGACTGATGCTCATAGCTTTCCAAAATGCACTTCTCATCCCTGTCCCCAAATTCCAACCTGTCGTGATTCCCAGACATTCTCTACTTGTTCATCTGTGTAGTGGTAAAGAGGACATTTCCTACAAGCCCACGAAATTATGGACTTCTTTGGCTGTCATCTATATCCTGTCAAGGACCGCAGGTCTTCCCTTATTCGAGTATCCAGTGCCTCCTAACAGGACATCCTCAGGGGAACTCATTAGACTTCCTCCATGGCAGAGTCAAACTTGCTTTTACCTTCCACCCCCATAATTCTGCGATCAGTGATGTCATTTTCCTTCCTCTTTTTAAGTGTGATCCACAGAAGTGTGCAGTGTTTTATTTACTAAACTGATACAACTATAACATGATACAGCACATTCTGTCAACTATAACATGATACAGCACATTCTGTAAACTATAACATGATACAGCACATTCTGTCAACTATAACATGATACAGCACATTCTGTCAACTATAACATGATACAGCACATTCTGTCAACTATAACATGATACAGCACATTCTGTCAACTATAACATGATACAGCACATTCTGTCAACTATAACATGATACAGCACATTCTGTCAACTATAACATGATACAGCACATTCTGTCAACTATAACATGATACAGCACATTCTGTCAACTATAACATGATACAGAAAATTCTGTCAAATATAACATGATACAGCACATTCTGTCAACTATAACATGAAACAGCACATTCTGTCAACTATAACATGATACAGCACATTCTGTCAACTATAACATGAAACAGCACATTCAGTCAACTATAACACGATACAGCACATTCTGTCAACTATAACATGAAACAGCACATTCTGTCAACTATAACATGAAACAGCACATTCAGTCAACTATAACACGATACAGCACATTCTGTCAACTATAACATGAAACAGCACATTCTGTCAACTATAACATGATACAGCACATTCTGTCAACTATAACATGATACAGCATATTCTGTCAACTATAACATGATACAGCACATTCTGTCAACTATAACATGATACAGCACATTCTGTCAACTATAACATGATACAGCACATTCTGTCAACTATAACATGATACAGCACATTCTGTCAACTATAACATGATACAGAACATTCTGTCAACTATAACATGATACAGCACATTCTGTCAACTATAACATGATACAGCACATTCTGTCAACTATAACATGATACAGCACATTCTGTCAACTATAACATGATACAGCACATTCTGTCAACTATAACATGATACAGCACATTCTGTCAACTATAACATGATACAGCACATTCTGTCAACTATAACATGATACAGCACATTCTGTCAACTATAACATGATACAGCACATTCTGTCAACTATAACATGATACAGCACATTCTGTCAACTATAACATGATACAGCACATTCTGTCAACTATAACATGATACAGCACATTCTGTCAACTATAACATGATACAGCACATTCTGTCAACTATAACATGATACAGCACATTGCATTTTCTGGGCTACATCCTGCTAGCAAGCAGGTGTTTGAGAATGAAAACAAAAGAAGACTCATTAATATTGACAAATGTGTATATTCCTTATCCAGATTTCTCACTTAAATTGGTAGCTTATCCTATTCAGGACGTAGTCATCAACCCAGAATTTTTTGGCTGTAGTGATTATCTAGGCAATATAAATGCGAACAGTAGTTTCCCATTGCTTTCTGAATGGTCTGGATGCACAATTGTCTGTGGCGATGATTGAACTCTGCACCTTGGCCGTCACAGACACGCTCTGTACCACTACGCTACAGAGCCAGACATTAATTCTCATTAATATTGACAAATGTGTATATTCCTTGCCCAGATTTCTCAGCTGATGGACCGCTTTGAGCAGCAGTTTGAGAACTTGGACGTACAGTCTCAAGTAATGGAGAATACAATGACAAACTCATCTACCTTGTCCACACCTCAGAATCAGGTTGATGCTCTCATGCAAGAAGTTGCAGATGAAGCTGGGTATGTCATTTATTTTATTTCACTTTTATCTTTCAACCACCCGCATGTTGCTCCAGGCCCCCCCCCCCAAAAAAAGTCCAAAAGAAGAAAAGCAACACTGTTATCTGCCATGCATGTAGTAAAAGACAACTATATGCTTGTTTGTTTTGCGTTCACTCCATTGTAACCAGCACGGATCCGTGCGATTTCTGCTGAGAGCGTGATTACGTTGTGCCACCGTTATGCACCTTGTAGGCCTAGCACATCCGATTTCGGCATGCCGTGACAATTCGGGTGAGCTACCCTAGCCTGTGACAGCCTCCCTATCTGTCGCCAGGCACGCGTGTGCGTGGTGACTCTTCGCCCAGACGATTTTTGCTCACGTCTGTCTCGCACGAGGTGTTCCACTGTCTATGAACTTGCCTCGTGTAATTGGACGTACTGTGCCTGTGCCCATCGAGTACTGAACCGTTTCTCATCTGTAAGCCTGGTTCCTTAAGAGGAAGAACTCAGCAGAAGAGTTGGACCCTGGTTCTTTTGCCCTCTTAGCCGAGGTGTCATTCACCGACATCGTGAACCCCTTGCCCAAGTTCGAGTCTCACCACGCGTTTGAGAGTAAGGCGTTCTCGAGCTGAGCGACCTTGTCCCAATAGCGCCTGTGCCCATCAAGTACTGAACCCTTTCTCTCTGCAAGTGTATTTCCGGTATAGGAAAACCTGACAGTAGAGTTGGGCCAGGACTGCCATCTTTGTCCCTTTCTTGCCTGAGCCTATCGGTTACGGCACCCTTTCTCTTTGCGAGCATGTTTCCGGTATAGGAAAGCTTGACAGTAGAGTTGGGCCAGGTCTTTTTGCTTTGCAGACGCCCATTATTGGGAATGGGTCTCTGCCTATAAGGAAATCAAGTAATTAGAAGCTCCTCACGAGCTAACAGAGCTTGTAGTTCCCATTTCCGTAATCATTTCCACTATCTATTTGCAGTTGGCGCTGCCCTCTAGCGCTGTTTTGCCCTTTCTTTTTTTTTTCATTGTACTCAGTGTGAAATCTATCTGTCTTTCACCATGCATCCACCTTTTCATGCCATTTTTCATTGGCCGCCTCTCCAATGTTGACTGGACTAACTAGCTTCACTGTATGTCGACAGTGTCGCTGTATGTGGTGTTGCTGATGGTGTCGGAGATATTGTCTGTCTTTTTATGCATTCAAATCTCTTTCCGTCTGCTACCTCCACATTCTCCAACACGATCTCCAAATGATTTGGCCAGAATCAGCTTGAGCTGCTGTATTTCTGTTTCCAGGGTGCACAGCGTGGAGGTACATTTGGGATCTTGGTTATCTGCTAACCCTGGTTCCGCCTAGAGCAATGCGTTCCCTTTGCACCCCAGACAACTATATAAGAAGGTTTATGAGAGTGATTTTCGCTATCCCATTCTATAGTGAGTAAAAGTTACCCAGAAGTCATGCTGAAGCCCAATATGCCAGGTCAAAGGCACAGCAAAGCTGTAAACTGTGACAATACATTCCATGCTTCTGGACTACATTCTGCTTAATCTACAGGAGTTTGAGAACGCAGAACATTCTTTCAGTAGTCTTAAGTTTTGTTTTAGTGTGTGCACCTCAATTGAGATGGATTCAAGCCATTTGCCATGTGTTCACACTTTGAATAAGTGAGGGACTACAGTAAACTATACACCATATGGTAAGTGAAAAGAATAATGTGCACCTTATGGTAAGTGAATAGTGAAAGACTGCAGTAAAACTACCATACGGTTCAGAGACATGGATAAAAAACGAATACCAAAAAGATAGAATTTATGCTTTTAATATGTGGATATATAGAAGTATAGAGAGAACTTCACAGAAGAAACAAAAACAGAGATGTTATGGCAACACTGCTTAGAAAAAAATATTAAAAGAAATAAAAATCAAACAAATAAAATATAGCCATATTAAAAGACCTTGATACCTTGTTGAAGACATTACTTGAAGGAAGAGTCAAGAAGCAGTGATCAAGAGGTAGGCAGAGATACAAGTGGGAGGAAAACATGAAATGGACACTCTAGCATAGTGCATCACCAATGCAAGATACAAAAGATGTTGGAGGTCTGTTGTAACCAACTTTTGATACAGAGACAGCACCTGATGATGATGAAAGCAATAGTCCATGGATTTTTAGGGCTCATATCAAAATTATGAGTCTTCTGATAAATATTCAAAAAGTTTTTGAACCAAATGTTCATCATCTATGTTACCTCTAAACATTTTCCCACTTTGCATGGATTACAGGTTGGGCAGGTGAAAAACGGCATGTACAAATCACACTTGAGGTTGTAAAGTACTTGAAGACCCTTTTAAGGTTCAATGACCTGAATTTTATATGTGTATGGTACCTGTTGTAAGACATGCGATGCCAGGCACCAGCATAGCTTAGAGGAAATGTTGATCACTATCATTTGTGATGGATGAAAAATTGTTAACTATTTGTCCCTATTTCAGATTGGAACTAAACTTGAATTTGCCATCAGCTCAGGGTTCATCTGTTGGAGCCACTGCATCATCACAAGCCTCTCAAGAACAGGTAAGACCACTTCTTATGTTCTGTTCTATAGATGTCACAAATTTCTGGACCAAAATTTGGTGTATGCATCATACAATCATATTCATTGCCTCAGCTTCCTGTTGCTCAATGAACTGTACTGTGACCCTATGACAGGGCTGTAAAGCTTGTCTGTCATAGCTGTTTCAGATTAACATAGTTTTATTCTTATAGTGTGGTAAAATGGACAATTCTGTAAAATATGTTAGGTGTTTTCTGCAGTGTTTTAACATGAAAGACAGACTTCTGTCATCTTTGAGGGAGAAACATCTGACTGGTTTGAGGTCCAAAAAGGAGTCAGACGGGGATGCATCCTCTCACTACTTCTGGTCAATACATATGCATAAAACATGTTGCGAAATGTACAGGAAGACTCACATTATGAACAGTTTCAGCCTCTTAATATCGGAGGACATAGGATTCCAGAAAATAGGTATGCAGATGACACCACCCGAATATCAAGAAATCCTACAGGCTTAGAACACATGATGATGTCAGTCAAATATCACAGAGAGGCAAAAATATTTTCTTCAATGAAAAAAATAATGCATATAAACAAAAATTAACTTACATCTGCAATAGTAATTGACAAAGAAGAACTAGAAAATGTCTGAAACTTTTAATATCTCAGGTTAACCATCATCACATGAGATTGCTAAGTAGTGATCAGAAATATATTAGCATTGCCCATACAAAAGACATCACAGATGAAAAATCTATGAAAAATTTCCTTTAACTTGGTTGAGATAAAAGTGATGTGAGGGTATTCATGTGGAAAGTGTTTGGGTTCTGAAGACCTTCAAAGCAGATTTGGTATAATGTCATGGTCACTATTCTGGCTTCCTGAAGTTGGTTGATCCCAGCAGCTAAAGAGTTGCTTCTTTGGTTGCTTCACATTCTTTTTTGAAATTTATATAATGAACACCATTAGTTATTATAATATCTTGAATTTATCTGTATAAAATTGAACTCGCGAGAGAAAGAGTTTTGAAACTTTCTATGTATGTGTGTGTCATAAATAATGTTTGCACTTCTGAATGAATTTGAAAGCCCCAGAGTTATTTCAAGAGCAAAATTCTATGTATTAGAATACTAAATCTAGATTTACATTACTTTCTATATATTATACAATCTCACCTTCAAAAACTCCCTATTTCTTCATGATGTCTATAGACTGCATTTCGCAGGTGTCTGCATTTTGGAACAGTGGATTTTTTTAGACGAGTTAATTTTAGTAACACTATCACTACGATTGCCATATGTCTCAAGTATCATAGCAGTTTTTTGACAATTGTCAAAATCTGCCACCAAGGTTCTATAACAGAAATTTGGTGACTGTGAAAATTGATCTGTAAAGCGTTAATAATGAAGAAACCGAATTTCTGGAAAGTGTTATTTTGTTATATATAGAAATTAATCTAACTCCACACCTAGCATAATAAATAAGGTTTTTCTCTTTAAATAACTCTGGGGGCTTTCAAATTGATTCAGAAAATGCAAACATACATTACAACACATAGACAAAAATTTCAAATCTCTCTCTCTCTCATGAAATCCATTCTATACAGATTTTTAGAGGTGTAATGTCTAAAAAAAATGTTCTAGCACCCTTGGTAATGGGAGATAATTATGCTCTGTCTGGATTTCTCGTCAGTAAAGTGTAAACTCGTGCGTGAGGTACTCAGCTAATACATCAATCCATCACTTCCGGGAACAACCATTAGCTCTATTTCCATTGTGTCACTATCACGTTATTTTAAATTGAGTAGCTTCTGTGTGTCCAGCTCTGTGGTGGAATTTTACAGAGGTCTGTGACGACCAAGGTACTAGGTTCAAATCCCAACAGACAGTTGTGCACCCAGACCGTTCAGAAAGCAGTGGTAAACTACTGGACGTATTTATATTACCAAGTGAATCACTACAGCCAAAAATGCTGGGTTGGTGGTTACATCCTAAATAGAATATGCTACCAATTTAGATTCTGTATTTGTGCGATCATCACATTATTTTACATTAAGTAGATCTTACATGTTACTAAATTGTTTTACAGGTAGATCTTACATGTTACAAAATTGTTTTACAAGTAGATCTTACATGTTACAAAATTGTTTTACAAGTAAATCCTTTATCTTTACTAAATTGTTCTGCAACAAGTAGATCTTCTATTATTATCCAGTTATTTTACAAGATCTTTTATCTTCACCTAGTTATTTTACATTTTTATCTTTACTAATGTGTTATAGAACAAGTAGATCTTTCATCTTGTTTTACTTTTATCCTCATTAAATTGTTTTAGAAGTAGATATTTTATCTTCAGGCAATTAATTTACATGTAGAATGATCTAATGAGCAATTATTGTTTGAATTGGAGAACATTCATTTCTACAGTGTATTTGGTTCAGAAGGAACATGGACAGTATTCCCTTCAACATAAATCTGGACTCCAGTGTTCATGCATGTATGTTTGATGAAGCTGTTTCACACTGCAACACAAGAGATCATTTCCAACTTTGGAAAGTACCTACCAACAAACCTGCCTTCCTATGTTCCTACTGTGCCTATGACAGAAACCAGTGCTCTGCAGTCTCAATGATAATGCTCTTTAGTGTAGTTCTTGCATCTTGTTTCCTCAAACCCTCATAACCATTTTATGGTTATTCTATGAGGAATATCTCTTGGTTTCCATATCTTTATTTGGATATCTGGTCACATTTGAATGTTTGTTATGGTAATCTATTTTCATTCATTTTAATTACAGTGGAATCCCTTTATAGCACTTTTTTTATAACAAATTTCCCTTTATAACAACACTTTTAAAATCCTCAATTATATTTATTCTATATTGTTTGTACTGTTCTTCTTTTTCTTTCAATCCTCATGTACCTTTCGGTGTTGAGGGGAGAGTGAGTGTACGGTCTTTTGCCCTTCTATTTGCCTCTTCTGCTGTTATATTTATGAGTGTCTAATACACTATCTATCCACCTTTTACGAGGGCGTCCAATAGGTCGACTGTTTTCGTATCGTTGTTTGTACTGTATATAGCAAATTGCTGTTATTACATACATAATCACCAAGTCCGGACCAAGTTGTTAGAATGGGATTGTACTGCACATGACAATAAGGAAAAAACAGTGACACATCAGTCTTCTCATATTTGCTTTGAATTTTTCCCAGGCAATATTTATGTAGTTAAAAGATTTGTATTTTCAAATGAAGAAGATCTTGCTTTCATTCATGTTCAAGTTTATGACAGAGCATACCTACCAGGTATATGATTTTTGTTTCATGCACTAACCACTCTTGTACTTAATTTCTATCATATTTATGTAATTGCAGGATGAACTATCACAGAGGCTGTCGAAGCTCCGACAAATGTAATGGATGCTGTCAAAATTCTGGCAAATGTAATAGAGGCTATCAAATTTCCCATATATGTAATGGTAACTCAGATTTCCAACAGATGTAATGTGACTGGCAAAGTTCTAACAGATAAAAAGTGACATATAGTTCCAACACATGTAATGGTGGCTGTCAAAGTTAATATATGTAATAGTGGCTGCCAGAGTTTCAACAGATGTAATAGTGGCTGTCATAGTTTCAACAGGTTTAATAGTGGCTGTCATAGTTTCAACAGGTTTAATAGTGGCTGTCATAGTTTCAACAGGTTTAATAGTGGCTGTCATAGTTTAAACAGATGTAATTGTGACTCAAAATACCAACAGATGTAGTGATAGCTGTGAAAGTTCTATCAGATGCAGTGGAGACTAAAAGTTCCAAAGGATGTAATGGTGTCTGTAAAAGTAACAGCACATGCTATGTGACTGTCAACATTTCAACAGATGTAATGGTTGCTGTCAAAGTTCCAACAGATGTAATGTGCCTTTTGAAGTTCTAATTGATGTAATCAAGGTTGTCGAATCTCAACAGATGCAGTGGGAATAAAAACTGTGCAAACAGTAATGGTTATCTATTGACATGAAGTGAAGTGATGCTGACAGTTGTGTGAAACATGTTATGTTATGAACAATCATTTCCTATTAATTTTTCTATGATTATACAGTGGAATCCCTCTATAATCATTTTATAACAAATTTCTGTATGTAACACTTTTCAAAATCCCAAGTTATATGTATTTTATATATTGTTTGTATTGGTATATAGCGAATGTAAGTTATTACTCGGTATATACATATTTTCCCGGTCTGGGCCAATTTGTTATAATGGGATTCCACTTTATCATCGCATCATCTTCTTCAGCATTCATTCTCTACTCCCACTGGGTCTCTCTTGTAGCAGGACAATGGTCCTATTGAATTTCCAGCAGGTTGTAGTCCAGTGAATGGAAATGCATTATGTCTGCGTTTTATTTGAGCTGTCAATTTTCATACACATCCATCTTCAGTGGTAATGATTGCATCTGTTTTCAATCTTTAACCCCTTGGCTGTCAAGATCTCCTTAACCCTCTCAATCTCATATCATAGCGGCTGCACCCGGCCACTATCGATTCATTCAAAAAATAACCCCATCAGGTTGATGTCGACAGTGATTTTAATTATTTTTCTCCTTCTAAATTTAACCCTCACATGATTAGCAATAATGGCAGCTCAAATAGCAATTTTCCAGTTGTTTCTAACAGATGTGGTTTCTGAGCTGTAAAAGGTTTATTATGGCCTTCAATTTTCTTCAAAACAAGGTCAGAAAAGACCTATTTATGATCCGGATGATGTTGTTAGGCAATTTTTGTGTATGGAATTGTAGAGAGCTAGAATGAGTCAGATATTGATGGAGAATTAGTTTAGGATTTGGAAATTGAAAGTAGCTACAATCTGTAGTGTAGGCCTAATTGATGTAGCACACCTCCCTTTTCCTTCAATTGCCACACTCTAGACCTAGTGCAGTGGAATCCCTCAATAGAGCATTCTTTTATAACAAATATCCCTAATTAACAATGCTTTTCAAAATCCCAATTATATTTATTCTTTGTTTGTACTGTAAGTCCGGCTCTGCGACGGTCAAAAACACGAAAAACCATGCAGGTAATTGTGCATCCAGACCATTCAGAAAGAAACAGCAAACTACCAAATGAAAATACTGTCAATAAAATCACTACAATGGGTTCATGGCTACATCCTGTATACAGATGTAATCAATCAAGTGCCATGCCAAATGGCATAGACAATCATGCTTCTCCACAACTCTGTCTCTTGTATTGATTTCTTTTATTATATAGATATTTCGTCAGTCCAGACCGGGTTGTTATAATGGGATTTGACTAAGTAATTTTTCGGTGTTCGCTCTCATATAACCACAACGAATATATCGTGTGATTTCTGCCGGGGAGCATGAAGTACGTTGTGCTGCACGTTCCACAGTAAAACTGTGTTATTTGCACCTCGGTTGGCCACTCTGTGCTCTGGATGTCCGAGGTCCAGCACATCCGTTTTCATCATGCCTTTAATTCGGGTAGGCTTCCCTAGTCCATGACAGTCTGTCTATCTGTCGCCAGGCACGCGGGTGTGTAGTGACTCTCCGCCAAGACGATTGTCATTCATGTCTATCTCGCACGAGATGTTCCACCGTCTGTGAACTTGCCTCGTGTAATTGGACGTACTGTGCCTGTGCCCATCAGGTACTGAACCGTTTCTCATCCGCGAGCCTGGTTCTTTCGCCTTCTTAGCCGAGGTGTCGTTCACCGACATAGTGTTCCCCTCGCTCAAGTTTGAGTCTCACACCACGCGTGTGAGAGCAAGGTGTTCTCGAGCTGAGTGACCTTGTCCCAACAGCGCATGAGCCCATCGGGTACTGAACACTTTCTCTCTGCAAGCGTATTTCCGGTATAGGAAAGCAAGACAGTAGAGTTGGGTCAGGGCTACCATCGTTGTCCCTTTTATGCCTGAGCGTATCGGATACAGAACCCTTTCTCTTCGTGAGCATGTTTCCGCTATAGGAAGGCTCAACATTAGAGTTAGGCCAGGTCTTCTTGCTTTGCTGAATGCCCATGATTGGGTCTGGGTCTCTGCCCATAAGGAGCACAGGTAACTAGAAGCTCATCTCGAGCTAACAGAGCTTGTAGTTCCCACTTCCTTGGAACGTTTTCACTTTCTATTTGCAGTTGGCGCTGCCCTCTGGTTCTGTTCTGCCCTTTCATTGTACTCAGTATGAAATCTATTTGTCTCTCGCCATGCATCTACCTTTTTGTGCCTTTATCATTGGCCGCCCCTCCAATGTTGAGACAGGACTGACTAGCGACACTGTGTCGACAGTGCCGCTGCATGTGTTGGTGCTGGTGGTGTCTGTGATATTGCCTGTCTCTTATGGAGTCAAATCTCTTTTCATCTGCTATCTCAACATTCTCAGACACGATCCCCAAATGATTTAGCCAGAATCAGCACGAGCCACTGTATTTCTGTTTCCAGGGAGGTACATTTGGGATCTTGGTTATCTGCTAACCCTGGGTCCACCGAGAGCATTTCGTTCCCTTTGCACCCACCCCACTGTATGTAATGATTCAGAATAGTCAACGCAACTTTTCCATGCTAATATGCCAATGTCCAGCAAATGACATTGATCCATATAACTGCATTTTATTAGGCCTAGCCCTATCTTTCACTATTTCTACTGGAAAAATTCTTTGAAGTGCGTGCAGAACAAACCAATGTGTGTGCTGGTATCAACATATTCATAAAAACGAGATCCTTCTTCAAATGGCTTTCTTTATGTAAACCAGATCTATATGTTTGAGGTTTAACAGTTACAGAATGCTGTGGTCTACTGTTGAATATGACTGTAGTATCAGGTTTTGCATCCACTGATTTTAACATCAGATGGCAAGTGATGGAAATATCCTCTGATTTTCAGATGGGAAGTGCCCAGAAATATATTTGAAAGTATAAACAAATATTTTCTTCTCAATGATAATTCCACATTCATAGCTAGGAAGACTAAATGTAATTTTTAAGGTTAGACCTCTGATCTTATTCTAATCCAGATATTTAATGATGCATGAACAAGATACTAGTATTGATGAAGCTATCATAGCCTTTACATGCAGACTCCTATTCAAACAGAAGACCTATATGAAAAATAGCAGATTCTCAATAACATAACTCTTTCAATCCCAGCCTTTCAGGAAAAACACCATGCTTAATTCCTAGGGCAAGGGAAATAACACTGCAAGAATGAGAAGTCATTGTGAAAGGAAATTAATTTTAAAAATACAATTTGTAATCAATTTTAATGATTCAAAGTCCAATTTACAGAAAATTGGATGAGCTACTGATCAATATGAAAACATGTTTTTGTGAATGTCTTATATGACAAATTCACTTGTCTTGTAACAAGTGAGAGGAAATAAAATGAGTACCAGCATTGTGTGTCAGTTTCACTTGTTTAAATATATTTGCTGATAAATATCCAAATGAAAAGATGCAGAGAATTTAAATTCGCTAAAAACGGATTTGCTGCAATGGGATTCTACTGTAGTAAGCCCAAAGTTTGTACAAGCTCTGTAAAATCTATCAATAATAATTTGTTGTAGATCAGAGTTGGCATTTAGGACAGTCATCAGCTATTAGATGATCCCTGATGTCCAGTCATCAGCTATTAGATGATCCCTGGTGATGTGTGATTTGACTTTGTATTTTGCTCAAAATATTGCTTTGTATTTTACCAAGTTTAGATCTCTGAAAGCATCATCCAACATAGCAGAGAACAAGATGCTAAACAGGTTAGGTGCTAATCCCTGTTTTACTCTGAGATAAGAAAATTTGCAGACATGTCACTGTCATCCTGAAATGCCAGCTTGCATTCCACCATGCATTTGCTGCACTATTATGATTTAGGCCAACAAATTTTGCCATAATCTTGCACAGACCCTCTCTACTTATCAAATGCTTTTATTAAGTCAATGACGCTATATACAGGTCACAGTGTTCCTGAATTTGTCATTCAGCAAAGACCATATCAGTTGTTCCACGCTCTTTTCTGAAACCACATTGGCTTTCGGGTAATAATCTTTCAAGATGGTTGAAAAAGATTCTGGCAAATATCTTTCCTGCAATAGACAGTAAATAAATGCCTCAAAGGTTATTTCAAGATTTGCGACTCCTTTTGCATTTATACAGGTGTATAGGGTAGCCAGGGGCAAAGATGCGAAGCGGTTGGTTTTTTTTCCGGAACTATGGGTTTTTCCCCACATGCCACGTGACTATATCAAACATTAACTTCTAATTCTGCCACACACCAAAGTTTCATTGGTCACTGTCATTTTTGAACAATGGGGTAATGGCATTTTTCACTGTTTTTCTATATAATTTTTTTCAACTCTTTGTCTGCTGTTATCATTACTGTCATGTTATTTTACATGTTTAAACTAAAACATAACTTGTATTGTTAAGTGTCAAGCTACTTTGTTATTTTCATGACATTTTATAAAAGTTGTTAACAAAGTGATTTGGGGTAAAGATACGCAGTTATTGGGTCAAATGTGTGTCGAACACTGTGCACATTTGCCAGTCACTGTCCTTCATGTTGCATAAATTTTGTGTCGGACACTGTGCACATTTGCCACAGTCACTGTCCTTCATGTTGCATAAATTTTAAACCAATATTTTATTGTCACATTATGTTTATGTTTAGGAATTGCAAACGGAAAAATTAGAAAATTAAACTGTCAATGCCATCATACATGCACGACCTCCGCCGGTCAAAGATGCACAAAAGTCCTAATTATAGTCAATAACTTTATACAGTATACCAACACGTTCTTATAGTTTCAAAATGGATCTACGCACCTATTCTTTATATAATTTTTTTTCCATATTTGCTTGTTTTATTTTTTCATATAAAGTTACATAAAGAAACATAGGTGTAGTCTTTGTGTTCAATAATTAACGAACAATGTGACACTGTGAAGGCAAGCTGTGACGCAGTTATTTTGCTGTTTTTGTCAATTCTCCCTTGATTATGTAGTTTGCCCAAAAAAATGGGGCACAGGTGGTATTTTACACATGCTCTTCTTCTTCAGTGTTCGCTATCTTATACCCACGAGTAAATTGTGTGATTTTCACCTGGGAGCGTGAAGTACGTTGTACAGCTATTTCCACAACTGAGCTGTTATTTGCACCTCGGTTGGCTCACTTTGTGGCCTGAATATCTGAGGCCCAGCACATCAGTTTTCATCATGCCTTTAATTTGAGTAGTGGGCTTCCCTAGTCTGTGGCAGCCTGCCTATCTGTCGATGGGCGAGCGAGTGTGTAATGACTCTAGCAAGATAATTATCGCTCATTTCTATCTCGCACGAAGTGTTCCACAGTCAGTGAAATTTCTGTGTGCAATTAGATGGCCTGTGCCCATCAGATACTGAACCTTTTCTCATCTGCGAGCATGATTCCAGTTAGGGAAGAACTCAACAGAAGAGTTGGACCAGTGCTCTTTCGCCTTCTTAGCTGAGTTGTCGTTCATTGACATTGTGAATCTCTTGTCCAAGTCTCACAACGCGTTTGGGAGCAAGGCTTGTTCTCGAGCTGAGTGACCTTGTCCCATTTGTGCCTGAGCCCATTGCGTACCGAACCCTTTCTCTCTGCTATCATGTTTCCGGTATAGGAAAACATGACAGTAGAATTAGGCCCATGCTGCTTTCTTTGCCGGGCGCCTCGATTGGGTCTGAGTCTCTGCCTATAAGGAGTCCCGGTAACTAGAAGCTTGTTTCGAGCTAACAGAACTTGTATTTGCGATTCCCTTGGAACGTTTTCACTTTCTATTTGTCCTTGTTCTGTTTTATTGTTAGTTATTTATTTTTTTACTTTGATAGTTAGGACTTTATTGTAACCTTTTTACTTTATTCAGTATTTCTCCCTTTTTTTGTGTCTCACTCTTGTTGTGTCTGTGGTATAGATATTGTCTTAGTCTTTTAATCTTGTTATAGTTATTGTCCCATTCTATTACTGCCCATTATATTATTCCAGTAATAATTTTCTAGCACATTTCATCAGGATGGGATATCCCTTCCTGGTGCGCACTTATGTGTACCTGAATAAGTTTTGTGCGATATTTATTTTCGAAATTGATGATTTCATAGTCCACTTATATTTCAATGTTTTTAAATTATTTTCCTGTGTTTGTTTATTATTATATGCTTGTTCCGACAAAGATCTTTCATTGAAATGTCAACTGTTTTCATTCTTATTCTTTGTTATTATTGTTGTTTCTACCATCTTTCTATTACTAGCAGTGCGTTTTTGTAATCTATATGTACTTATTTACAATGTTTACTTGTGTAACATATCAACTAAAACCAACACATTTTCTCACTTCACACATTGTCTTGTCAGCCAGGATAGAAGCTTTAGTTGCTCCCTTATGTAACACATCCAACAAGTATCCTGGGTCCTTTTGGTACTTCAATACTTCAGCCCGAATTGGGGACAGTTTTTCTATTATGATTTCTGCCAGTTTCTTTTTGTACAGAGCTGTATCTTCAGCACGAAGGAATGAATCCTCCACAATTTCATCAACTGTCAAATCAGTTAAAGCCATGTGGATCTCAATAAGATTGGAAACGCCAGGTCGGTTTTCCATGTCGTAGGTTACCTCTGATGTAAAGTCTGTGACTGCTTTTTTAATTTTTTCCACAATTTCATCTGGGGTGTCTGTCAGTTCAATTCTACCTTTGTTACTTGGTTCTGACTTGCTCATTTTGTTGAGTGGGTTACGTAAACTCCTAATCTTTGGTACTTCTCCTGGTGAAAAAGAAGTCATAAGTCAGTGGTTTTATTAAAAATAATAAACATTCTTGTCAATAATCAAATTAATAAGAAATTTCTGACAGAGTCAATTATGAAACGGGGGTGGGTTGGTGTCACATAATATTATCTGAAAGAGACAATTATGAAACAGGGGTTACCTAATATTATCTGAAAGAGACAATATATATATTGTGCATCAGCGATTTCTTTTCTATCTTCAATGATGCAGACGAGTGAGGAAAAATCATGACTTGTCCAGTCCTTGATGCCTGTCCAATGTTTTTTTTCCTCTGCTTCTTCCACTGTTCCATGTAGTATTGTTTTTGACAAGGTATCATGTTGGCATACATGTCCAAACCATGCAAGTTTTTGTTATTTCACTATTGAAAGTGATGGCTCCTGTGGATCTGTATGTGTCTGAATTTTATTTCTTACGTACACATTTGTCTTAAGTTCTCTATAAGAAATACTGCAAAAAACGGAGACAAGTAATGCAGCCGTCATTGCTCAAGATGTTTATGAGGTTTCCATGCACAAATGGAGACGTGTGGTGGGGATTAATTTGGAGAATACAACAGTCTTTTTGCATCTCCTGTTGGATCGGTTGTTGGAACTTAAACCTTTTCTTGTCAAATAGATTACCTCAACTTTTCTTCAAAGAAAGGTAGTACTGAAGTCTAACAGTTCGACATCTGATCCGACAACAATAAACCCAGGCCTTCTGCAGCGATCACCTTTTTTCATTCATATATATATATAGCGCATATATAAATCTCTATATAGCGCATTCTTTTATAACACTTTTCAAAATCCCACAATTATATTTATTTTATATTTTGTATACTGCATATAGCAAGTTTCTGTTATCATATATATATTTTGTCAGTCCTGATCAATTTCTTATAGCAGGATTCCACTGTATATAGCCAAATTCCATTATTAGGGTCAAAGGGCTCTGTATTGCTCTTGTCTGACCCAGAGTAGCAGATAACCAAGATCCTAAAAGCACCTCCTCCTGGTGCACCCTGGAAACAGAAATACAGTGACCCATACAGAAATACCTGACACATCCGACTTCAGCATGGTTTCTGGATCACTGACCCTTTATGGACCGGAATAGACAACTCTACTGCAAAAAACCCCATTAGTCACCTCTTACGGTGTCACTATTCTTTGTTCATTTATCGGGCTCCTGCAACACACATCACTAGCCATCTTTCTTCTGACATTTTCCTACTGAACAATGATTTGTCCAGATTGCAATTACATCAAATCAGACGCAATACATTGCCCGTGTGTTGCCGGGGCCCGAAAGGGGAGCAAAGAATAGCAACACTGTTTACCTTCCATGCATGTCGTAAGAGGCGACTAATGAGGTTATGGGATGGAGTTGGCTGTCCCATCCCATATAGGGCCAGTGTCCCAAAGCCATGCTCAAGTTGGATGTGTCAGGCCGAAAGGCGCATATATCGCAGCAATGCTGTAAACCATGACACAACGCATTCTGTTCTCCGGACTACATCAAGCTAATCTGCAGGAGTTTGAGAACGAACGCAGAAAAAGACGCAATACACATAATATTATTACAATTTACAATCACCTGATATCACATTACATTCAGGGAAGATGAAACCATAAGTTCTGTTAAAAGCTCGTGACAGATCTCGGGTCAGCTCGATATGTTGCGTCTGATCATCACCAACTGGAACATGTGTTGATCTGGTTATAAGAGAAAGTAACATTGAAATTAATACAGCTCTATGTATCCCTTTATACTTATGATCAATGGGCTGGCACAGGAGAAAAAAATAAACGAGGATTAAGACTATTGGAATTTGTCAATATATTTATCTCATAGTGGAACGACGAAAACTTGCATATTTTGGACATGTATGCCAACATGATTCCTTGTCAAAAACAATACTGCAGGGAACGGGAACAGTCGGAGATAGAAGATGCAGAGAACAAATAAAAGTGTGACCAGAACATGAAGGACTGAATAGGGCACAATTTTTCCTCACTCGTCCACATCATTGAAGATAGAAATCGCTGGAGAATTCTATGTGTCTATGCGTCGAATGTGATACTTCTAACAGGTAACAAGTTATAGATTATAGACAGAGATAGATCTCTTTACAGTGCATACATTTATAACAAAATTTCCTATTTAATAATACTTTACAAAATCCCCAATGAGTTTGTTCCAGCTTACTGTTTACAAAATGACAGTCTGGCCCACAGGAGCATCTCCATAAAAAAATTGTGAAGAATACACAATAACCTAAAACAGACATGACCAATATCAGACTGATCGCAGAAGTTTTTTAAAATTTATTTTAAATAGCTCATTTTTGTTACTGCATCAAAATTTTGTCAGTTTTTTATCAATTTGTTTTAAGGGTGTTCAACTGTATACAACAAAATATATAGTGTTTCCTGTTTCTCATCACTAACCCAGCTAGTGTTTTTTTCAGACAATTGCACTAATCTAATGTTGTGTTATGTGCTATAAGAAATATAATTTACGATACATGGCCAATATGGATGTGACTCACAAGATCAATCTGAGCCACAAAGAATCACAGGCCCACTTGTACCATCATGTGCCTTCTTAGATGTGCAGCCCTTTAACTATTATCACTTTCTCCTCTGTCTTTATGAAATTCCTGATCTTTTCTCTGCATGCAACACGATCCTGGTATTCCGCTCCCATGATTTCGTATCAATGCCTGTATACATATCCCATTTGCGTACTTCTTTGTACCGAAGTTGAAGTCGACCCCGAGATCTTTTCCCTGTCTGTAAGTCTCCATATTGGGAGATGCCAATATTGAGGTAGAAATGTCAAACATCTCTTGATTATTTAAAGAAAATAAATCACAGAGTAGATAATATTCCCGGGTAATTGCTAAAACATGCAGGAGACGAGTTAATCACGGTCATAGCACAAAATATGGACTATGTATGATAAAAATTTTCCACAAATAGTGATACCGCTTCCTAAGAAAGGTAAGCTGAAAACTGCAAGAATTATAGAACTATTAGTTTAATCACTAACTCTAGTAAGTTTATGTTAACAACCCTTTACAGAATACATACTAAATTAGAGGTATTGTTAGTAGAAGAACAGGCTGGTTTCCTTAAAAACAATAGTATCACAGAAATTCTGTTGCAACATCAAAGTATTGATAGAAAAACATTTACAATATCCACTTGCTTTGTATCATTTCATTGATATCACAAAGGCATTTGATCGTGTGGCATCAAGGTCGATGGCAGATTCTGAGACACAAATAGAGATGTTACTGAAATGCTCCATAGAGATGCCAGCATTGTATTTTCTAAAATATATTTTATTTTTATTATTTGTAATAATTTTTATTTCTGTAACCCATCGTTTGCAAGTTCTGCCCCTGGCTTTGTTATCAATCATGTCTGTATAGTAATGCTTTTTGAGGGGCACTGTCTGATGGTAGTCTGGAAGCATACACAAACTACTAAATATGTTGTCTTCTGATGTAATCCAGGAATGACATTGTGTTTTTTAGTCTTCTGATTCTTTTGTTCCTGATTCTGTCTCTTATTGTTACTCTGAGCTTTCTACATAAATACCCGGTACGTCATTTCTGTTGTAACAAGTTTTCTTTTGGATTCTGCTGTTAGTGTCCACGTTTAACACTGGTAGCATAGTGATGGTATCATGATCATTGTAAATATTGCAGTTTTGGTGTTCATGCTCACACACTTCAACTACTACATAAAGAGAAGTGTACATCTATTACCTCAGAGATGGACACAAACACTCATGATTTGATATTAGCTTCTACATCATAGAGTCAATTTATTAATCTGAAAGCATTCTAAAATAGCACCTTTCTCAACACTTACTTATATAACATAATATCAGCAGCTTGAAGAATTGGATATGTCAGCAGGCCAACACTAGGATCCTTGACTGATTCTTTTTTTTCCTGGAACAAACAGTTCACAAATATCAATTTAAGTGTTACTATAATAATAAGACCCATAACCCTGCAGGGTCGTAGGGGTGCCACAATGGATACCTCTATCTTCAGCTATTCAGAGTACTGTAGAAAATCACGTCCATACCATCTCTTGATGTTATCAACACAGGATTTTCTCTGTTTTCCTCTCCTTCTCCCATCTTCGACTGTACCTTGCAAAATAATTTTAGAAAACAAGTCATGTCTCGTTACATTTCCAAATCAAACAAGTTTATGCAGTTTCACCACTGCCAAAAGTGGCTTTTGATAACCTGCAAATTTGTTTATTTGCTGCCAGACAAATATATTTGTCTAGTGTTCTATATAGTTAATTCTTAACAAATGTCTGTAATACTTGTTTTCAAAATAGAACTTGCTCCAGCAGTAAGTAAAAAAGTAAAGTTACCCATAGCATTTATTAATGCCGTATGGGTGTGAGATGTTCGCGATCTTACATTTCAGTGGCTCTGCTATAAGAGGGCGGTAGCCATCTCCTCTCCCTCGCAGTGTTTACTTCCCAGATTAATTCGGTATCCATTTAAAGCTAGGTCAACACGGGAGCTGTTGCGAACTGAAAAACATTTCCGCCTAACTGGGGAATGAACCCAAGACCATTCTTCCTGTGCCACTATAAACATAGCCACAGACATCCACAATATCAAGGATTGAAAGCATGTGCTAAAATTGAAACCAATAACACTGATCAGGGTAGATTCCTTCAATATTGTCAACACATAAAGAAACATAGTTTGTTTTAAATTACGAAGAAGAAATATTCAAGGAAAAAAAAAACCAATAACTGGAAGAGATCAATAAAAGGCAGCTAATTAGATATTCTGAAACCCTTGTCCAACTCTGTCAACCACTTTCCTATATGGGAACCAGATTCTCAAATCAGTAAGAATTAAACATTTTGGGGAAATGGAGTGTCTAATTAGTTAGTTAATTATTTGGTAAATCATCATGGCACATTGGCGACGTAAACTGGTGCTCCAGTCTCATATTCAGTATGTCCTTCAGCATGTGGTAACTAATTGTTCTGGTTCTGTGTTGGCTAATAACAGATAGGAAGATTATCACAGGCTAGGGAAGTCCACCCAAATTAAATGCTAGCCGAAAACGGATGTGCTAAGCTATATGGTGCAACTTAAAAGCTGTAGTACATGACACTTCAGGTTCCCTGGTGGAAATCACACAAATATTTGTGCTGGTTATTTGAGAGTGAACAAGAACAAAAACAACAGATATTTAGGGTACATAAAAATATGAAACTGTTTAAAACTATAATGGTATGAAGGTAATGATTTTGATGTCAGACTGAAAGATTACGATTTTGCAACCAATCTGTAAACCATGACACAATGCAGTTTGTTATCTGGATGACACCCTGCTAACCTGCAGGAGTTTGAGAATGAATGCAGAAGGTGAGGAACCTTGGGTAATCATGTTACACCAGTCTCTGGAAAATATTTCTACAATTTAATGGAACAATGTCTCAGTTGCATACTTTGCATTCGATGACCAGAGTAGATTATCAAATGATGAGATGTGGAAGAGAACGCACGTTCTTGGTGAAGATAGAGATAACCATAGAAAATGAAGATGGATAGAACAAACCCTCAGAAATAATTCAGACAGCATAACTAGACAAGCGATAGACTGGAGCTCACATGGATAGAGGTTAGTTGAAAGACAAATGAACAATTGGCAAAGAACAATAGAAGAGACCAGATCAATTGAGATCTTGTGGGGAAAAAGGAAGCACAGCACAGAACAACATTTCCAGACCTATGTCCCATAAGGAACTGAAAGGAAAGAAGAACAGTGTGCACATGAGTTACACACATCCAGAATAAAAGTGTATTAATAACTGTACCATCTACCTTCCACTGAGCAAGCTTCTGTATTCTTGGAATACTACATAAACAGGAGAGAATCCATGCTAACTCTGTATGACCTGGCACCTGAAAAAGATTAATTCTGAGATATAAATGTGATTTTACAGACAGATTCAGTACTAACATCATACCCAGTTCCAAATGACTGTTGTAACTATAAATTAGTTTCTCATACGTATTTCTGCCACCACCCACTTCCCCTTTTCACATAGATTTTATAGATCAATGTTTCCTCTTCCCTCCCCCTCCCAGTACAATGATATTGATTCATAACCAATAACTTATGTATATTTGTGTAATCACAGCACAGCTTCAACAATCACAGCACAGCTTCAACAATCACAGCACAGCTTCAACTTATCATAGTACAGCTTCAACAATTACATCACAACTTCAATAATCTGAGTAAAGCTTCAACAATCACAGCATAACTTCCACAATAACAATGTATCATTTGACAGACAATAAGTAAGCACAGCTTCAACAATCACCATGTATTATTTGGCAGACAGTAATTAAGTAATCAAAGCACAGCTTCAACAATCACCATGTATCATTTGGCAGACATTCATTAAGTAATCACAATATAGTCCTCTCATCCATTTCAACAACCGCTCACAATAAACTCTTTTGAAGCCAGATGTTCCATTTGCCCCACCCCTGCTCGACCAGGATAGTAGTATGTAAAACTTATAGTACTAAAGTTACCCATTTTAATCTAGAGATAAATACTAAATAAAGTATACGAGTTACTGTAGATACCTAACCATAACCATAAAATAATAATAAATAACAATAAAACATAAAACAAAGACAATTATCAATGTGTCTGTCCTAATGGGACCTTTTAATCTATTTTAACAATTTTAATTTATCTAGGCTTATAGTGCAAATGTTGACATTGTTCTCATGCGATTTCAAAGGTTAGCAAATAACCAAGAGAGCGGCTTTCTAAACCATTGTGTCCCTTTGTATATCAGAATTGTGTTAAATCATAATGAGTGTTTTGGCATTGTACATATTTCAATTATTTTCTATCACTTTCTGAGCCGGTTCTGGTCGCTTATCAGTGACCGTCCTTGATGCATCCTCAGCCCAATACTGGGGAGTTTCCAGCTACTGTTTTCAAAGTCGTTGTCGATAAATATGCTCATCCGCCTTCACCGCCAGCAGTTGTGTGTACAGTAGGGGAGGATGTCCCTAGCTGAGTAGCATCACATAGTTCAGTCAACTAACAAAGGCCGTTTCCAGGGTATGTGGCACTGCTGTACACAAGCAAACATGTGGAGTCATACGAGAGCTAGACAGGAGTGGAGGAACCAAATAGGATCCTGACCCTCTCAAAGAGATGTGGCTGCCACTAACTGTGAGGTACTATAACACAGCTCATACACAGAAAAAATAAGGGAATGATGTCCTATTACAAGGAGAATGATTCGCTGGCTTCAGAGCTTCTTGCAAACACACACAAAAAATATACACAGTGGGCAACTCAAGCAAAATACCAGAAGGTCTTAGAATATATACTCCACCGAGTAGCAGGTTTTTTTTCAAAGGGCATTGCATTAAGCTGAAGCTTCATGAGTATGAAAAAAACTGTGACAAACCATCACACTGCACATAGGAAGTAAGAGTGAAAGCTCTGACAAACCATCACACTGCACATAGGAAGTAAGAGTGAAAGCTCTGACAAACCATCACACTGCACATAGGAAGTAAGAGTGAAAGCTCTGACAAACCATCACACTGCACATAGTAAGTAAGAGCAAGTTGCTCCTAATTCCTGAGGTTAGTGACAAACAAACACCAAGGTTTAATATGGCCCAGACACCATACAAAATACTGAAAACTCAATCCTAACCAGCCATTAATATTATCAATCCATACTTTTCTTTTACCCCTATTCTTTTCCAGCCCTCAACTTTCCCTTTCAGTATAGTCTTGAAAAAGGAATAATGTTTCACCAAAAAGATATGATGACCTACCATTGACTGTTGAAAAATAATGGTCTTCTCTTGGTTAATACCACATGCTAAAATACACGCTGTCATATCCAGAATGTTCTGTCTGAAAGCAACAAATGTTTTATTACAATGGGATCATTTTATTTATCAAATATAATAATGATCACTGTAACTTACAGGAATAAACAGCCCCAAACCTCCTTAGTCACATCTTCTGGCATGCATAGCAAATCACTGATACTATTCTTTGCTCCCTTTTGGGTCCAACAACGTGTGAAAAGTGAAATGATGATGGACTTAATATACAAGCAAGCAATCTTAATTATTTTTTTAGCTGATATGTTCTATAGTTAATAAGCTATTATGCTGACAGCTGGGCTTGTGAAACAATCAAATGGTCTAGTCTTGTGCAAGTTTTGTTGGGGTTTCAATGTCTGTCATGGATTGAGCAGTTTCCTGTAATTGTGACAATGTTACTGAAGCATATAAGTGATGCCTAGAAATTCTACAATAGTTGACAAGCAATATTCTTACGTAGAATCAGTGGTAGAGTAGGTTTGTCTTACTAAACTCTGCCAAATACAATTGTAGTTCAAAAACTGAATGATCATACTTTACCTGCAATGCAAATGGATGTAATAGTGGTGCCTAAAAATTCTTTAATTGTTGAATAGAAATATCCTATACTATCTATCTATACAGTTTTAGCTCCCTGCGAAGCATCGGTCCTCAATAAACCTTTTCTGCCTTGTTCTATCTTTAGAATTTGCTTCCAGCTTTTTTCATGTTCTACCATGCTTTTGTATATGTGCATCTATTTTCTTTCTCTTTTCCTCTTTGCTGGTGGGTTCCAGAACCAGGCCCATCTTATTATGTTCTCCATTGGTCTCCTTAACCCTCTCACTCCCATCCCACCAATGGTCTTCTTAAACCTCTCACTCCTGTCCCAGTCTGGGCTAGCCACTACTGACTAATTCCCAGTTCAGCTGTTTACGGTCCAAGTGGACAAAATGATTAAAATTATCTTTCCGCACTATTTATCTGTGAATAGACAAGTCAATTTTAACCATGATGTCAGACTACCGGTAATTATGACTCCCATGGCAGTTTTCTGGTCGTCCTAAACAAGTGTGGTATTCAAACTGCAAATTTTTTATTCGCATTCAAGTTTCTTCAAAACATTGATACTTCGTGTAGAATGGACATACTTTTGATTCAGATGGGAAATTGTTTGATGGATATTAAACAATGAGAGTGAATCACACATCAATGAAAAATTAGTTCTAGATTTGGAATATCAAAGTAGCCACAATCTGTAGGCCTAGATTGTGATGTGCTCACACCTCCTCACAATGAGAGTTAAAAGCAGTTGTTCTATGATAGTATTGAGCTATCTTGTGAGTAATCAAGTCCTGTAACCATGATCCAGATCAAGACTACTCTACTTTTAATTATGTTTCACTATTTCTACATAACACATTCTTTGAGTATGGTGCAGAGCAAATCAATGCATATATCAAACTTTTAGAAAAATGAGACCCTTCTTGGAAACTGATATCACCTGATAAATATCAAGGTCTTTCTTTATGTGAACTTGATGTATATGTTTGGGAATACCTGGAAGTGATTATTTGAACTGATAGCCAATCTCGCTAAGCATCAAACATAGGAGTTCTAAGATGTGTTGTAAGATATTTGTATATGCTATTGTTGTGATTGCCTTGGTTGAGTCAGTATATACTGGTGTTGTAAGATATTTGTGTGGCAACCCTGATATAGTCCTTCTAATACCTAGTCTATTGTATTTATGTGGTTATGTAACCAAACTGTCTAAACTAACATAATATCGCCTGTGAAAACACATTAGGTCTAGGCCTAATGTTTCTGTAAACTATGTATTTGTGGAAATGCTGCTAAATGAAAATGTCTATTTCGGATGGCATTTCATTACCAATCTAAAGTGTTCATAAATATTGTTTGCAAATGAAATGCACCAATCTCATGTACTTTATCCACTAGGCTAGGTCTAATGTTTCTACAACTTTCGAAAATTGAAATGACTGTTACCTGAAGGGACACTATTTAACTGTATTCATACTTTTCTTTATGTATACACTCGACAAACAACTATAGCACAACATCATCAGCTATCTGGGGCAAGGAAACAATGTCTGCATCCGTGAAACCAAGAAATTCTGCATCGGAATAAAAATCTTCAAAAAACACGTCCATAAAAATGGCATTCCGAAAGATTTTGTCTGGTTCATTTACACCGCCTAAATTTCACTGTAAATTTCGGAAGGAATTGTCCTTATTTGGGCAATAAATATGTCTGGATCAGACATACCCAAAAATCTTGCTATGAGATTACCTTTGTAACTACGAGTTTCTGGTGTGATATATAGGCTATATCAGTTACTATTTAAAATTCTTTTTTTATGCTTAAAAAAGTCAAGACAAAGTCCACTCACCGCAAACATTCCTGACTCTGTGGGACAGTGATAGCATGCAAATCCACAATGCTAAGGTATGTGTTATTTGGATATTTGTTCTGTAGCTTTACCCAATTGCTGATGGCACCTGCATAATTACCAATATGTGGGATCCCTGTTGGTTGTATTCCTGAAAATACCCTTGGTTCAAATGTTGGCAGCTGATCTGATGTCTGCTGTTGTAATAAGATACATTTTTTAAAATGAGTTACACATTGAGTTTTTAAAAGGTTCCCGTCACATCTCCCAACACAAACTACATCAAGCACACTTTTAATTACAATTTTGATAACTATTTTATTATTTCATAGGTCTATATAATAATATATAACTGATCCCAACCCTTACCCCCATCCCTAATGTAATACGAAATTAATATGCAATTATAATTAATATACCTAAATTTTAAATAGAAATTCTACTAATCACACTGCAAAAGTCAGGTAATACCTCGCGAAAGTAGAACAAAGGTCACAGTGGAGAATCAAACTTAACTAGGATTCAGCGGATTCAATGTGTGTTGTCTGTTGACCGCTAACTTTTGTGATCACAGTTTTATTTATATTTTCTTATAGTTATAGGCCTATAGTTAAACTTTAAAAAACTATGATGTATTGTATCATGTAGGCCAAAATTCTAAATAAATAATTATTATTTTGATGTCAACAAACTAAGTTAATGATTGATATCAATAAATCAATATCAATTAATTATCAAAGCGCCGTAGCGGTATAGACCGCCGGCATAGCCCTTGGAAATTGCAATATTTTTCAACGATACATTTTTTAAATCTATACGGCAAAAAATTACAATTTTGTAATTATTTCGGAAAGTAACCATAATCCTTACCGTCGCAGCTGTATGTGATAAATTCAACTTTTTTTTAAAGCGACATGAAATTACACGTAGTAGGCTTCTGTCTAAAAATTTCATTACATGCCTGCAACTATAGACATAGGTCAAGGGTTGCGCCATTTTCCTTAGTAGTTTTAGCCAACGTTACCACTCAAACTTTAGCACGGAGTTGTAAATTAGACATCAAATAAGAAATGGAAAGAATGAACGTAAATGTCTTAGGGATGAGTGAAGTGAGATGGACTGGGACAGGAGAGTTACAATCAGATAAATTTAAAGTCACATACTCAGGTAGACAAAAATACGAGAGAGGTGTAGGCGTATTATTAGACACAGAAACGGGAAAAACAGTGAAGGGTTTCATGGCAAATCACATCGGCAAAAAATGCTGGGTTGGTGGCTAAGTTCTGAATAGGATCATCATCATTTTTCTCTTGTGTCTAGTTTGGCACATAGGGCAGGTGTCACAGCTCTCCGTGATTGTCGATCAACAGCCAGTTGTTCCAGATTGCTCCTGAATAGGATATGCTAAAAAAAAAAAAAGGAAAACCATTGAATATTAACATTGTACAAGTCATTGACTGTACAAGTGACGATGACTCTTGTTCCATAATTAGAATAAAGGAGCTTGGTTTGAATTGTGGTGTCGCTAGAAAGGAGAGTTTTCGTGGGCGAGAATGAATTGTGGTCAATCAACGACGTACTAGGACCGTCAGTCAACGTGTAATGGCGGATACACTCAAGGAAAGATCTGAGTACCTATGGACTTGTCCAGAGTGCAATGACGATGATCCAACGACTAACTAACTAACTATTGTGCAAGTCTATGCACCATTATATGGATGTGAAAGTTGGAAATCTACCTCAATAATGGATCAGAAGTTAATTGCCTTCGAGAATAGATGCCTCAGAAAAATCACAAATACTAATTGAAAAGATTTCAAATCAAACGACATACTAAGAAAGGAGACAGAAAAAGAATATGTGACGAACTTCATCAGAAAACGCCGCTGTACATACATCGGCCACATACTTAGAATGAAGGAAGACAGAATTCCACAAGTCTTCATGTGGACACCAGACGGGAAAAGAAAACAGGGAAGACCAAAAACGACGCTCAGAAGAACTGTTATGAATGAATTAAAATCATCAGGCATAAATGCACAAGACATGCAATCCCCAGCAACTGACTGAAAGAAATGGAGAACTATGACTTCCGCCCTATGTGCCAACTTGGCAAAAGAGGAACTGACTGATGCACCAACATCAATCAGTTCAGAGGAGGTCATCAAAAATTTCTATGGAGAACTAGAAATTTCAATGAAACAGTATGAAAATCACAATTAACTATTGTGATGGGGGCGTAAACTAAAAGTTGGTGATACAGAGATAAAGGATGTGACTGGAAGATTTGGTTTATGTGTTCAAAACGATAGGGTGGGTACAATCACTTAATTTAATAATAGGGAATGCACGGTTCAAGCAACATCGAAAAAGTCTGTATACGTGGATTAGCCCAGGAGATAATACACGGAATCAAATTGATTACTGTTTAGTGTCTAAAAGACACAGAAACAGCATTAGATCTATGAAAACAAGGGCAGGTGCTGACTGTAAAAGTGATCACATAGTCCTACTACGGGTGTGGAAATTTTGTAGAAGATTAAAGAAAATCAAGAGAACACAAATAAATATGAAATTTGATTTAGCATTATTGTAATAAGATGCAGACATTAAAGAAAGATATAACGTAATTATACAGAATATATACAATGCAAAGATCCAGAGTATTGAAGATCAATGGAACAGTATAAAACATTGGATAAACCAAACATCTAAAGGATACCAAAATAATACCAAAAGTAAAACATACATTAAACACAAATGGATGACAGAATATATATATTAGAATTGATGAGCACTAGAAGAAACAATTAACACAAGATAGAGGAAAATCAAAAAATACATAAGGAGATAAGAGAGAAATGCAAAGTTGCAAAAACAAAAAAGATGGCTTAACCAGAAATGTACATAAATAGAATCACATTACAATCAAGACACAACATTACTACATAAGCAAATTGATGTGATAACAGGGAGAGGGACGAAAACATGTACAGGGTGTTGTCTAAAATATAAGACAGGATTGGTATTAATAGAAAAAGATCATATAGTACAGAGATGGTCGGAATATATCAAAGAAACGATATGATAATAATAGATCCGAGATAAACATACAAGATAACGGCGAAGGTACATCAATACTCACAGCAGAAGTACGAGAAGCCCTAAGACACAGGAAATATGGCAAAGCCCATGACTAGACAATATCACATTCGGTGAATTATTAGTTGTATGTGACTTTGGAGTTGAAATAATCACAAACTTGCTGAATGACGTATATACTAGTTGAACAAAACCCGATGGTTTGATGATATCCATATTTATAGCATTGCCAAATAAGCAAGGGACCACCAAATGTGAAGAACACCGTACAATCAGCCTCATTAGCCAAGTAACAAAAATACTTCTCAGAATCAAAATGAAGAGAGTAGGAAAAAAAAGCAGAAATAAGTCCAGAACAATGTGGCTTCGTAGAAGGCAAAGATGCCAACAATGTAGCCATTATAGGCCATATATATATATATATATATATATATATATATATACACATATATATATATACACCAATCCTGCACCTTTGTTTTATAGACTACATAAAAGCATTTCTTCTTCTGCGTTCGTTCTAAAACTCCTGCAGATTAGCAGGATGTAGTCCGGAGAACGGAATGCGTTGTGTCATAGTTTACAGCATTGCTGTGATATCTGCGCCTTTCGGCCTGACACATCCGACTTCAGCATGACAAAAGCATTTGATGAAGTTAAACGAAGTGAAGTTATACACACGCTAGAGAATTCGAACATCGATAGTAAGGATTTATGAATCATCAAGAACATGTAATGGCAAAAAACAATAGCAATAAGAGTATGAAATCAATTTGGCCCTTTTCAACAAATAAAGCAAGGAGTTAGACAGGGTTATGTACTTTCAACAGACCTGCTCTCTTTATACAGTGAAAACATAATGCGGGTAATAATTGATATCCCAGGAATATCAGTGGGAGGACATAACATAAATAATTTGAGATATGCGGATGACACTGTTCTGATTGCTAAACGTGAGGAGGACTATGTATGCAAGTCTCTACAATAAACAAACAATAAACTGGACAATTAGAGGCAACAGAGATGTGGTTCTACAGAAGAATGCTGAGAATAACATGGACTGCAAAGAAAACTAATGTGGAGGTGTTTAAAGAGTCAAATGCGAAACGGAGTTTAATCAATAATATAAGAAATATGCCATCTTCATTTTTTGGCAACGTTGTGACAGAAGGAGATTTGGAGAATATAGTCACAACAGGCAGGATTGAAGGCAACAGAGACTGAGGGGGACGTCGTGAGAAAATATTAGACAGTGTAACAACCTGGCACCGCAGGGAAACAACGGCGATCTTGAAACATAGGGGCCTAATACTTAAGATAGAGAGCCATGATCGCCTACCCCAGCTGACATGGCACTAATAAATGAATGGCCACTCATTATTTTGAAAAGATTTCATTTCCCTTACACGCCCGTGTGTTGCCGGGGCCCAAAAGGGGAGCAAAGAATAGCAACACTGTTTACCTTCTCGCATGTCGTAAAAGGCGACTAAGGAGGTTATGGGATGGAGTTGGCTGTCCCATCCCATATAGGGTCAGTGACCCAAAGCCATGCTGAAGTCGGATGTGTCAGTCCGAAAAGCGCAGATATTGCAGCAGTGCTGTAAACAATGACACAGCGCATTCCGTTCTCCGGACTACATCCTGCTAATCTGCAGGAGTTTTAGAACGAACGCAGAAGAAGATTTCCCTTACAGGAATAATCCCAGAAATTCCCAGTTCTTTTATGTGTGACTATATAGGCATATATATACGCTAAACCCATTGTTGCCTTTCATCGTAAGGGGTAGAAGAGTTTTCTGGAGATGGCACTTTTGTTTGCTGAGTATAGGGCCTATTATGGAATTTGTCACCTCTTTTATTTCGGCGGTCCATTGTTTTCGTGGTCGGCCTCTAGGTCTGCCTTCACTTTATCTGTGTAGCATAGCTTGCTGTGGTATGGTGTCTGATGGTAGTCTGCAAACCATTTTATCTGTTGTTATATTCCAATATTGGAGTGGTACCGGTTCTTTGTATAATGTCTTCATTTCTCACTCTGTCTCTAAGTGATATTCCTAGGATTCTGCGCAAGCATGCCATTTCAGCTGTCACAAGTTTACGTTTATCTTGTGCTGTCGTTGTTCATGTTTGACATTGAAAACACAGTTAGTTATTCCTTTAGGGCCAAAGACGGAAAACAGGGCGAATGTCATAGATTTCCATGTCTCTCGTTTCATTGCAATTAACGTTATATCTTAAATGGTTATGATACCGATGGTAACACAGCGTTGGTTTAATAATTATTTTAATCGTGTTATTTTCATGTTTAAATCTACACTTTTGCTTCTGAAGATTGGTATCATTTGTTCTAGGGCTTGGTACTACATCTAATGTGTATTTCTATGCTGCTTCTGTTGTTATATTGCTTCCTAGGTATGTGAATTCTGTCACTTGTTTAAGTCTGCTGTTTCCAATATATATGTTGGTGTTTCTTTCGGTTCTTCCTATCTTCATTACTTCGGTCTTATATTTATCTTCATGTTAAAGGTTTAGCATGTTTGATGTAATCTGTCTATATGTCTTTATAGTTGCTCTTCTGTTGATGCTACTAGTACTTGGTCGTCTGCAAATAGCAATTATTTTAAGTTATCCTTCAAATTGTTTTCTTCCGTTGTCTTTGCTACTTTGCAAATGTGATCTAAGTATGTTATGAACAATAAGGTGGGGGGGGGGGGGGGGATAGTACACATCCCTGTCTCACTCCCGAGTGAATTTGGAAATTATCAGATGCACCTGTGCTCGTTCTTGTTCCGCATTGACAATTGGCGTATATGCTCTGACATAGGCTTATCAGATGTTAGGGGACTCCGTATGTCTGTAGTGTTATCCATAGTTGTGCTCTATCCACTCCGTCGAAAGCTTTCTCTTGATCCACGAAAGCCAGATATAAGCCTTGGTTATGTTCTGTTGCTCTTTCTGAAAGTTGTTTGAGAGTGAAGATTGCATCTGTACAGCTGTTATTTTTCCGAAAACCTAATTGTGTGTTGTTGAGCTGTGGTTATATATATGCGCATATCCTTCTCTCTAGTATCTTGCTAAAGATTTTTCCTTTGTGGCTTAAGAGTGATATGCCTCTATACTTTGTGTAGTCCCTCTTACTGCCTTTTTTCTTCCAATGGGAACAATCACCGATGTATTATACTCCTGTGGTGTTTTTTTGTGTCTTCCATATCACATTGAACCACTTTATGAAGAAAGAATTACTAAGAGAAATAAAGATCAAGCAAATAAAATATTGTGGACACATTAAAAGACATGACACCTTATTGAAGATCTTACTTGAGGGAAAAGTCAAAGGGAAGCTAGCAAGAGGTAGGCATTGATACAAGTGGGAGAGTAACATCACACGATGGACAGGTTAGTCTAGTAGAGTGCACCACCAAGACAAGAGACAGGGGATATTGGAGATCCGTTGCAGCTAACCTTCTTTGCGGAGACGGCACTTGATGAGGATGATGTAGCCATTTTATACCTGTCCCTGTTAGCATTTTTATTAGTTCTATAGGTATCCAGTCTATTCCTGGTGTTTTGTTATTTGGTGCATGTTTAACTGCGTCTTCAGTTTCGAATTTCAGGATGTATGGTTCTAGGTCTTCTTCTATTGTATTTGTAATCACTTATCCTTCCTTTAGGTTTAATAGATTGAAGTAGTTTTTCCATCTTTCCATGATTTCTTGGGGCCTATGTAGTGTTTTGCTGTGTTCATCGTCGATTATTTCTGTTGGTTCGCAAGTGTATTTTTCACTTCTCATGTTTTGTACTTTCTTGTAGAACATCTTTGGTGCGTTTTAATCAAGTTCTCTGGCAGGGCCTAAAGGTATTTATTTAAATTTGTCGCTTGGAGGCCCACAAAATACTTCACGGTGCTGACTCCTGAGTGTGAGGATCATTCTGAACACCCTCATCGGCAAAAGATTGTCCTAAAGAATCCAGAACTGACCATCACAGTGGCACACGTGGATAAAGAACACAAAAAGCTTACCCTGCATTGGTATCCATCACTGCTAAAAAAGATGCTGCGAAAGACACGATGACGGGAATCCTAGGAGACCTGGATGCTGAAGTGTTCCAGTTCACAAGTATACAGAAGACATGGGGAGTACGTAGTCACCAAACTAAAGAAGTCCCCCCATTACATAGACCGTACTCTCACATGACCACAGACAACACACCTTAAGATGCTGGTGACTATTGCTGGTAGATGAATGGTGTGCCCTCACTGTAGTGAGGACACACTGCGAAAACAAATGCTCACCAATACCCCCATGATGGGTCCCACTGGTGAGTAAACCACCTATCTAGATTTATAAAAATACAAGTGGCTGCTACCAAGGCCTCTGTGGTGGCTGCTGCAAGATCTCCCAGTAAATGGGTAATAAAGTCATTGTCAGGTTGATTCCTCTGTCAGATCTCGTGACCCATCGGAAGTGATGGCACATCTAGCATTCCTCTGGCGTCACTTAGGGGTCTACCACAAAAGGGCAAAGGTGCAATGTCTGCTGGCTTACATCTCTTTATCACCAATGGGTACCATTTGATAGAGGACGTCAGAAATTGAGACAAGACATGCAGTGACAATGATTTGTTTTCATATAGGTGATAGGTTGTCAGTATACCCCCCCCCCCCCCAACTTTCCTTGTCATCTACAATATGCCTGAAAGACAGTGACCCTATTCTTTGCACCCTGAACTGGAACACATTGTTCTGGTCCCAGTTGCCAAATGGCTGTACAGAAATCTTAATACAAAAGTGATGTGGTCAACTCCTTGATATCGCATAGAAAATTAAAAGTATGTCAAACCCCTTGAACTTGTATTTAACTTTTGTCTTCTATCAGATAATCTGTGGATGAAGAGGTACAGGCCAGCAAGATTTGCACCTTTGACTTATATTAATCTGTAAGCCCATCATCCTATTCCCATATCCATTCATACAGCCATCTTTCTATCTGTAGGAAATAATAGATCCCATTTCTCAAGTTCAAACACTTAAACACAACAATTCTGTGAAGAGACATCATTTATTTACATAAAAACATGATCAATTTAGAGCACAATTACAAAAATATTGTAATCTTGTCTTTATAAATAGTTAAATAATAAAGTAAATACACCTCTCTCATCACAGTATCAAAGTTGTCACAGGCAAGTTAACTCTCCTCAAAAATATGCATAATCAACAGTTTGTGCACAACAAAGCAACAGTAAGAGTAATACAACATCTCTGGCATATACAGTGTCATCACTCTATAGCACATGTTTAGATGGACATCACTCTGTAGCACACATGTTTAGATGGACATCACTCTGTAGCACACATGTTTAGAGTGGCATCTCTGTCCTCACTCTTATAGCTGTATCCCAATAGCAACATCAGAAGAACAATTGCAAGAACATATGAACAGACTCCACACAACATGTCAAAAATTCAACATGAAGATCACCATTGAAAAGACCGAAATAATGGCAATAGCAAAGAAAGAAAGAAATACCACAATCTCCATCGATGATAAACACCGTAAACAGGTAAATGAGTTTACTTACTTAGGAAACATTATATAGAGTAAAGGGAAAACCAGTAAAGAGATACAAAATAGACGCAACAAAACATCAGATCCTAGGACAGATGACATGTATTTTCAAGAACAAAAATGTAAACACAGACACTAAAGTTGCATTATACAAGACTATTATTATTCCATCACTATGCTATCAGTGCCAAATCTGGACAATGACAGCACAAGACAGAAGAAAAATAGTGACAATAGAAATGACATGTCTACAAAGAATACTAGGAGTGTCATTAAGAGATAGAATTAGAAACCGTAACATCAGACAGATAACCAAAACAATACCAGTTTTGGAACACATCAAAAGACAACAGATCAGGTGGTTTTCACACGCTTCCAGACTACAAACAGATAGCATGCCACAAATGGCCATGACACATAGATACAACGGTTATAAAGCCAGAGGCAGACCATGTAAAAGATGGATCACAGAAATCAAAGAAGCCACAGGAACAAGCTTACAAACAGCGCACAAGAAGGCCATCTCCAGAGAATTCTTCCACCCCTGACGCTGCAAGGCAAACAAGGGCCACAGCGTATAAATAGATAAGACTCTTATAGCACATATGTTTAGAGTGACATCTCTGGCATATAGTGTCATCACTCTATAGCACATATGTTTAGAGTGACATCTCTGGCATATACAGTGTTATCACCTTATAGCACATATGTTTAGAGTGACATCTCTGGCATATACAGTGTTATCACCTTATAGCACATGTTTAGAGTGACATCTCTGGCATATACAGTGTTATCACCTAATAGCACATATGTTTAGATTGACGTCTCTGGCATATAGTGTCATCACTCTATAGCACATATGTTTAGATTGACGTCTCTGGCATATAGTGTCATCACTCTATAGCACATATGTTTAGAGTGACATCTCTGGCATATACAGTGTTATCACCGTATAGCACATATGTTTAGATTGACATCTCTGGCATATAGTGTCATCACTCTATAGCACATATGTTTAGAGTGAAATCTCTGGCATATACCGTGTTATCACCGTATAGCACATATGTTTAGATTGACATCTCTGGCATATAGTGTCATCACTCTATAGCACATATGTTTAGAGTGACATCTCTGGCATATACAGTGTTATCACCGTATAGCACATATGTTTAGATTGACATCTCTGGCATATAGTGTCATCACTCTATAGCACATATGTTTAGAGTGACATCTCTGGCATATACAGTGTTATCACCGTATAGCACATATGTTTAGATTGACATCTCTGGCATATAGTGTCATCACTCTATAGCACATATGTTTAGATTGACATCTCTGGCATATAGTGTCATCACTCTATAGCACATATGTTTAGAGTGACATCTCTGGCATATACAGTGTTATCACCTTATAGCACATATGTTTAGATTGACATCTCTGGCATATACAGTTTGATCACCGTATAGCACATATGTTTAGAACAAAATTCCATAGTCAACAACACATTTAAAAATCATCAATGAGTTTATTCTTTATTGCATATACCAAATTTTTTATTATTACTGAGATATTGTCAGTTCAGAGCAATTTTTTATTTAGAGATTTCACTGTATCCCAATAACTCTGACCATCAGTGTTTTATATGGAGGTAGTGTTCAGAACAAGAAGAGATTTGAGTTTGTTTTCAGGGTCTGAAAGGTGAGCTGAGTATGTTACAAGAGTATTAAAAGGATTGTCAAGGGTTCATTACTGTGTTGCCCTTGCATAAGGGAGCTCAGTGTTTATCATTCATCTCAGAAAGGACTTTATAAGACTTATAATCAGGGATAACTTCAAAGTTTTATTTTTTAACACTTTGGTTACCAGCAATCCAGAGTGTATTTGTCTGCCATTACTGATGGTACACGCAAAATTATATACATTGATATCGTCATCTGTAAAAATTAGTATAAAATTGATCTAGCGTGAGAGAGCCTTGAAACTTTCTATATGTTGTAAAGATTGATTGCACTTTCTGAACGAATTTGAAAGCTCCAGAGTTATTTCAAGTACAAAATGCTACTTATCATAATGCTTGGGCCTAGATTTCTATGTATCATACAATATAACCTTTGAAATCTCTGATATTTTATGATTAAAAACACATCTACGATGTTTATATCTGTATTCCACAGGTGCGCCATTTTTACACAACATAATTTCCTGGAAACGCTATTTTTTAGTAACATTAATGCAATGGGTATTCCTGTATTTCTGATCTATCATAGCATTTTCGACGATCGTAGAAATTGGTTAGCTATGTTCTATAACAGAAATTCGACGGTCGTTGAAATTGGTCAGGAACATGTTAAAACACTTCAGTCACTTTTGGGTCAAATCTAGGACCTTCAAATATTGTCAGTGAAGGACCTCAACCAGGGTAACTCCAATCCCTCCCTAAGACAAACTAAGTAGTTAAACTAGAATCAAAAGTGACACAAAAGTCTTTGAATTCTGAGACAGAATTAACATTTTTACATGCAGCATGCCTCAAAATTGTAAGAAAGTACCCTCCATAGTACAGAAATTGTGGCATTGCACCAAACAGTTTCATTGAGTCAAACAATTATGCAGGACTTGAAGATATAGCTCTGTTAAAATTCCCAATCAAACCAAAATGCCACAAAAACACCAATCTAGAGCTGACAGTAAAACTCCACTACTTGGTACAAGAACAAAAGTGATAAACTCATGCCTTTTTTAAAATTTTATCACTATCATGTGATGGGAAGGAATACAATGGAACAAGAATTTTTTTAATGATCTTCAGTTGGAAGACAATACAGAAAATAACTAAAGACAGAGATGAATGAAGTGCATACACTGCTCCAAGTGGTAGTTGCATATGATGAGATAGTGGGAGCTGCGTAGCAAAGTGGTTAGCGCACTGGCTTCGCATATGAGTGGTCCTGAGTTCATTCCCCAGTTGAGGCGGAAATGTTTTTCAGATCGAATGGCTCCCAGGTCAACCCAGCCTTAAATGGGTACCGGATTATTCCGGGATGTAAAGACTGCGAGGGAGAGGAGATGGCTACCGCCCTCATTTGCAGAGCCTCTGAAATGTGAGATTTCTAACATCTCACACCCCTACGGCATTAACCTTTAGAGCCCTGGCGTAAAATTACAAAACTTCCCCCAGGGCCTGACTTATTTTTTGGAAAATTTGCGTTATTGATGGTGGGTGTTTTGAAAACGTCATAACTTTTTTGTTTTAAAAGATATCAAAATAATTTTTGCACATCTAAATAAAGGAGTGAATAGTGAATATTATCGTGTTTTTGTTGTTGTTGTATGTGTGATATGACAGTTGTGAGCACGTTTTGAAGTTGAAAATTCTGGCGAAAAACGCAAAACGTCATTTTCAAAATCGCAAATATATCTTCGTGACGACCCTAATACATGAGCAATGTGTGGCAACATTGATAAAATCCTCATAAATACCTATACTTATTGTATATGTATTGTTTTATACCAAAACTAATATAATATGAACTAAAAAGACTAATAAAACGTGAAGAAATTGCATATAACGTCCGTCCGGTCAACACTAGGTCTATGCCGACACGCAGCGTAATTATTGTCCATGCACACACGTGTCACCCCTGATACATATTATTTTTGTGCTTTTTAATGAATACACACACATTCTTATCAAATAACAACATATTAAACACAAAAAACAACAATTAGAACATGTAGTCACGATCACTTACCCATGCCACTCGGTACTCAATTTGATAGTAAAATACGGCCGAAAATGGCTAAAGTCGCTCTAGAAATGCGTTGACAAATTCAACCAGCTTTCTCTCTCTTACAATCGTAATGAGTAAAGGAATTTGACCTTTAAACTGTGACGTATTCCTAGCTTCGTGTTGCGGGAATTATACGTCATATAAGCTTTAACTTCGTGAAGTTACGTACTCGGGAATTGAGTGATATCGTATGTTGCGTGATTGCGACCACAGGCACTACGGGATGCACACGCAAGGCGCAATGTTGCGACCGTAGGGGCCTAAAGGTTAATAAATGCTATGGGTTACTTTACTTTACGATGAGATAATTATCATAAAATTGTCCGAATAATCAGGTCACAGATGAGATTTCTAATCCATCCAGCTGCCAACACTGTCTTGTAACAAAAGACTGATCATTTACTAACTTAGCCAATCACGTTTTTTTAAACAAATGTGATCTTAGTTTAATCATTTGAACAGGTCTTCTCTCTATGTGATATAGAAAATACTATGAATAAGAATAAGTTGCACATGCTAAAGTCAGGTGTGTCCGACAAAAAAGTTCAGATATCACAGCCAAGCTGTAAACCACGATACAACTCATATTATTCTCTGGATTACATCCTGCTAACATGCAGACATTTGAGAACAGACAAAGAATTAGCAATATGTTACAAGACAAGAAATATAATAAGCAAAAGTATCAAATAAGTATAGATTGTAATAAATATAAAAACAGAAAAGGACAATATTTATGTTAGGGTAAAAAAACATTTACCAAGAAAATTCCTTCTTTTTCAGTGCTCATTCTCAATCTTCCGCCGAATCTCCCTTATTGCAAGACCATGGTCCTACTAGATTTCCAGCAGGATGTAGTGCAGATAATGGAAATGTGTTGTGTCTCCGTTTTATTTGCACCAATGGCCCGACACTTCTGTCTTCGGTAGGTACCAAGAAAACAAAAACACAAGACAACAGAAATATTACTAATTCACTGACAAGGGCATAACTCGAACTGAATTTCATAAATTGGATACAGTGGAATCCCTCTATAGTGCATTCTTTTATAACAAATTTCCCTGTTTAACAACACATTTCAAAATCCCCAATTATATTTATTCTATATTGTTTGTGCTGTATATAGTGAATGTCTGTTATTATATACATATTTTGTCGGTCTGGACCAAGTTGTTATAACGGATTCCAGTGTGTAAGAAATAGTAATCATATTTTGTGATGCTCGCACAACATAAATGAATACTTCCTTCAATGCCACTATAAGCTTGGTGAGAATGTTCAAGTGAATCATGTGCACCTTTTGATGCTTGTGGAAATGCATGAAATGCTGCCATAATGTTTCTCACTGACATTATCTTCCTTCCTTGCCGCAAGTGTCAAAACTCAAAGGGGATAACACATAACCTTTCTGTGACATCAGTTCCTTTAGTTCACTATCTTCTTTCTGCTCTCTGAAGATTGACAATACAGAAACAAATAATAATGATGAAAACACTGTTGACTTCATTAACACTGGTTGCTAGTTAAATGTTCTACAGTAATAGTTGGTTGCTATTTCAGTGTGCTACACTAATGGTTGGATGCTTGTTCAGTATTCTACAGTAATGGTTGGTTGCTATTTCAGTGTGCTACACTAATGGTTGGACGCTTGTTCAGTATTCTACAGTAATGGTTGTTTGCTAGCTCAGTGTTATATAGTAATGGTTGCGAGTCCAGTGGTCTACAGTAATGGTTGGTTGCAAGTCCAGTGGTCTACAGTAATGGTTGGATGTTTGTTCAGTGTTCTATAATAATGGTTGGATGCTTATTCAGTGTTCTACAGTAATGGTTGGTTGCAAGTCCAGTGGTCTACACTAATGGTTGGATGCTTGTTCAGTATTCTACAGTAATGGTTGGATGCTTATTCAGTGTTCTACAGTAATGGTTGGTTGCAAGTCCAGTGGTCTACACTAATGGTTGGATGCTTGTTCAGTATTCTACAGTAATGGTTGGATGCTTATTCAGTGTTCTACAGTAATGGTTGGTTGCAAGTCCAGTGGTCTACAGTAATGGTTGGTTGCAAGTCCAGTGGTCTACAGTAATGGTTGGTTGCAAGTCCAGTGGTCTACAGTAATGGTTGGTTGCAAGTCCAGTGGTCTACAGTAATGGTTGGTTGCAAGTCCAGTGGTCTACAGTAAGGGTTGGATGCTTGTTCAGTATTCTACAGTAATGGTTGGTTGCAAGTCCAGTGGTCTACAGTAATGGTTGGTTGCAAGTCCAGTGGTCTACAGTAATGGTTGGTTGCAAGTCCAGTGGTCTACAGTAATGGTTGGTTGCAAGTCCAGTGGTCTACAGTAATGGTTGGTTGCAAGTCCAGTGGTCTACAGTAATGGTTGGTTGCAAGTCCAGTGGTCTACAGTAATGGTTGGTTGCAAGTCCAGTGGTCTACAGTAAGGGTTGGATGCTTGTTCAGTATTCTACAGTAATGGTTGGTTGCAAGTCCAGTGGTCTACAGTAATGGTTGGTTGCAAGTCCAGTGGTCTACAGTAATGGTTGGTTGCAAGTCCAGTGGTCTACAGTAATGGTTGGTTGCAAGTCCAGTGGTCTACAGTAATGGTTGGTTGCAAGTCCAGTGGTCTACAGTAATGGTTGGTTGCAAGTCCAGTGGTCTACAGTAATGGTTGGTTGCAAGTCCAGTGGTCTACAGTAATGGTTGGTTGCAAGTCCAGTGGTCTACAGTAAGGGTTGGAAGCTTGTTCAGTGGTCTACAGTAAGGGTTGGAAGCTTGTTCAGTGGTCTACAGTAAGGGTTGGAAGCTTGTTCAGTTTGAATTGTTTAAATCCAACAATTATTCTTATACATTCAATCTCCCCATCGAGGCCAACTCCTTGACGTGGAGATGGGGCTTAGTCCAGCCAACAGAGGCTGGAAACTAAAATTGGTTGGGCCAACCCAATATCGAGCAGGGTCACAATCCTGCCCAAGCAAGCACAGGTGCTGAAGTCAGAGATGCCAGGCTGAGAGGCGCACCAGCAACCATGGTATCATGCAAACCGAATAGTTGACATGTCTGCACGACAAAAAAAAATACATTCAATCTCAAACTCCTTCTTTTCAGCAGTTTCAGCAGCAAGTAGTTCGGAGGAATATGCTTTATGTCATAATTTACAGCTTGGCTGCAATATTTATCTGTGCCTTTTAACTTGATACATTCAACTGCAAAGTACAGAGATATTTCACTTCTAAGCCATACTGGAGAAATTTTCAACAGAATTCTAGAAAGAAGATTACTAGCATTCATAGAACCACAGCTTAACAACACTCAAATGGAATTCCGTAAGAACAAAAGCTGTACAGATGCCATTTTTACACTCGGACAACTGGCAGGCCAAAAAAAACTGAAAACAAGAAAGAATTGTACAACGCGTTTGTTGACCAAAAAAATCTTTCGACAGAGTAGACAGACAACTTTGGAAAATACTATCAAAATATCGGGTTCCACAACATCTAATCAACTTGTGCAGAAGTAGTTACACAGGCAGTCAATGTTGTGCAATTAGAACGAGTGTTGGGCTTTCAGATAAATTCCACATACACTCTGGTGTGTGACAAGGATATGTTCTATCTTCCTTTTTATTCATCACATATATCGATTGCATATGTAAAATTTCCAACACTAATGAAGAAGACAACATAAACAACCTCCAAAGCAAACTTATTTTTGCAGACGATCAAGCAATAATATCAACAACAAAAGAACAACTTCAACAACATATAGACCCCAAACAACATGTAGATAAACACAGAAAAAAATGAGGTAATGTAAATCCCAAAAACAGAAAGAAACATCACTATTCTAATCGATGATCAACAAATTAAACAATTATCTTGGAAGCATCATATCATCGAATGTGAAAAACACCAAAGACATCCAACATAACATACCATATCTTGGGGCAAATGTCTCCTATTTTCAAAAATAAATATGTGAGCATGTACAGTGAAACTATACTTATTAAAAGGATCATCATACCATCACTATGCTACCAATGTAAAATGTGGACACTAACAAGAGAATCTAAAAGAAAACTTGTTACGATAGAAATAACTTGTCTACACTGAATCCTCACAGTAACAATAAAAGACAGAATCAGAAACAAAAATATCAGAAGACTAACAAACATGATGCCAATCCTGGATGACATCAGAAGACAACAGATTAAGTGGTTTTCGCATGCTTCCAGACTACCACCAGACAGTGCCCCTCAAAAAGCATTACTATACAGACATGATGGATACAAAGCCAGGGGCAGACCTTGCAAACAATGGATTACAGAAATAAAAGAGTCACTGAAAACATAAATAAAGCACACAAAAAATCCATCTTCAGAGAACTCTTCATGCTTACCCAGAATCCTAGGAATATTTGCTAAGAGACAGGGTTAGGAATGAGGATATCCAAGATAAAACTGGCACCACCCCAATCTTGGAATATATCAAGAGACAACAGATCAAATGGTTTGCACACATCAACAGACTACCATTAGACAGCATATCACAGCAAGCTATGCTACACAGATACAGCAAAGGCAGACCTAGAGGCCGACCACGAAAACAATGGACCACTGAAATAAGAGGCAATAAATTCCACAATGTACTCAGCACACACAAGAGGGCCATCTCCAGAAAACTCTTCTACCCCTGATGCTGAAAGGCAACAAAGGGTTTCAGCGAATAAATAGATAGATAGAGAACTTTTCTACCCCTGACTCTGCAAGGCATACAAGGGAATATAGCGAAAAGAAAGACATCCAACTGCAGCATGACTTTTGGGTCACTTTGACATACAGGATGGGATAGCCAACTCCATTTCAAACCTCCTTAGTTGCCTCTTATAACATACATTGCAGGTCACAGTGTTACCATTCTTTGTTTCCCTTGTCAGCATACAATTGCCTCATGCTTCTATTTCAAATATACTATATAGGAATTCAGAAATTAATGATCTAGATTATTTTATTAATAATGAATATAGAAACATGAAATTTTGCTGACTTCAAATTTGGAATGTTATGATTCTGTGTACAAATTTGCACCATATGTGAACAATTGGTACAATTGCACAAAACTGCAATAATGGTACCCCCCCCCCCAGCAGCTTGCGTACAAACAGTGAATTGTGAACAGTGACAGGTAAAATTCCTTTTTGCAGAGAAAGAAACTTTTGTAAATATTTATAAATTTCTGTGTATGGGGTTTATGCTGTCAATAGGTGTACAGTTACAGCACTGGGCTCAGAGAATTAAAGTTTCAACAAGACGGAGCTGTATGATCGGTCACTCTCTGGGCATCCTGCCACAGCAGGAAAAGTCTTGATCAATGTCTGTTTGGGCAATAAATGTGTGATTCGTGTGATGCGAAGAGGAGAGACAATCAATTTAAAAGTATACCAGTACATAAAGAAACTGACAAAACTTTACCGACGGTTCCGTGAAGTTCAACCTCACAAGAACCAGCAGAACTGCTTCTTCTTCATGACAATACACACAAGTGAACATGTGAGGCAATCATGAAGAACATGTGAGGCAATCATGAAGAACATGTGAGGCAATCATGAAATTGGGTTGGACTGTACTCCTCCATTCACACTACATTCAACTGACCCAGCCCCCTCTGATTTTCATAATATTTTGTTCACTTAAAGATACACAATGTAAGATAAGGTTTGAAGACAAAGAGAGTGTGACTCAAGCTATGAAGAAATGGCTACTTGATCAGGACACAACCTTGAAGGGGCAAATCATGTGCGTGTTTGTTAGACACTGGCTTACAAATAGATAGGGAATTATGTTGAGTGATAGAGATGTGTACAAGACATATCCATGTACATTGTGGACAAATTTCTTGCTTTCTGAATAAAAAGTTCCTAAGTAAAATGATGTGGTGCATTACTATCAGATCTCCCCTCATATGTTTCAGAACCTACCTTAACCTGTCATCCTCCAGCATGGCTACAAGACTGTTCCGCTGTTCTACAACAGTAATATACAGACTCCGCGGAGTTCACTTTTCTCTTTAGTTGAATTTATGAACATTCCATCAGTTGTAGTTATTAAGTGTCCTTGGCCAGCCCATCTACGTTCATATATTCCTTGAATGTCTATGACTAATTGTCTCATTTTGTTTTCTACAGTATGCTGTTATCCCTGGTACATGCTGTTGAAGTTCCATGTGCACAGAAGTTCATTGGACGGGTCATCTGGTACATATGCCAGATCATCGTCTGCCAAAGATATATCTCTATGTTGAGTTTCAAAAGGGTATATGATCTCAAGGAGGCCTAAAGAATCACTACAAGGACTCCTTAAAGACATCACTGAAAGCCTTTGAAATAGACCAAGGTACATGGGAAGAACTTGCACAAAATCAAGCTACATGGCGCTCTTCAGTCCAAAAAGGCACAGCATCTTGTGAAAACAGGAGAAATGCAGCAGCTCAACAGCAAAGAGTAGCTAGAAAGTAACGAGTAGACCAAAAACCAACTACAGTGGTGGTCATCCCATGCCCGAACTATCCAAGGACATTTGTAATTGGAATAGAGCTTATTAGCTACAAATAGATAGGGAATTATGTTGAGTGATAGAGATGTGTACAAGACATATCCATGTACATTGTGGACAAATTTCTTGCTTTCTGAATAAAAAGTTCCTAAGTAAAATGATGTGGTGCATTACTATCAAATCTCCCCTCATATGTTTCAGAACCTACCTTAACCTGTCATCCTCCAGCATGGCTACAAGACTGTTCCGCTGTTCTACAACATCCAACAACTCATCCAACAGTTTGTCTTCAGCTGCTAGATCACTCTCTGTCTTAGATTTCTCTATGAAACAAGACCAAACACACATTTAGCATTGTGGAGATTAGACATCAGAGCATGAATAGACCTAAACTAATATGGCATCAAACCAGAACCTAGACATCAGAACATGAATATCCTGCACTACACCATAGGCACAAATAAACACACACTTCTGGGCGTAATCCGTTAAAGCTGTAGTCACAGAATTGTGACTGCCACTAAGAAAATTAGTGACTACAATAAAAAATTTAAATTTTGCTTTTTTTCTTTCTGGAAAGAGTGGAAACACTGTTAGTAATTATCTAGCTTCGTTTTCAATTTTTAGTCAGGGTCAAAAACTGGAAAATTGAAGCAAGACAACTTCAAAGTTTGAATTTACGATCAGCCTGTTACGATCATTGCACATCAAATTGTAAAGGAAGTAGTTTTTAGTGAAAGCCTTATGGATTGTGTTTGTAATTATGGGGAATTGTTGGGAATTACATTTGTTTTCAAAGAAGATATTATGAACACTTGTTAGTTTCATTATGAAATGATATCAGAAAGATTAGGCTTTAGAGTGCAGCAGACATTGTGCATTGAAAATAACCATGTTGTCTTTGGATGAAAAATTCATAGATTTAATCAAGATTGCATCTAGAAGGTAAGTGACATCTAAAGTGTTTTATTTAATTTTAACAGATAATATTATCAGCCTGTTAGTTTAGTTATGACATAACATTATAAATTTAATAAGACTAGGAGATCAGAAATGAACATGTGGGTCAGTCACTTTATATAAAGTTAAGCAATTGTTATCAAAGAATCTATCTATGTGAATCTTGGACAATCACAAACAAGATGAGAAACAAAATTGCAGTATCTGAAACAAAATGTTACAGTAGAATCAACAAAATACCATGAACCCCCCAAAAAATCACCAATAGGGACATTCTGAGAGAATTGAATGTAAAAGAAATCTGTCTAAACAACAAGGTTCTCTCTAGAAAATTATAATATTTTGGTCACGTGAAACGACATAACAGCCTAGATGAGACCATATTTAAGGGGTTGATGCCAGGACAACGAAAAATAGACAGGCCATCAAGAAGATGGGCATAAGATATCAAAGACCACTTGAACATGACACTCACAGAAGCAGGAAGATTGGCAGGAGTTTTGAAAGGCTGTAATGACTGCTACATCCTGTCCAGGATATGCTACCTGATGATGATTTAGGATACCATACCTGGTTGCCTGGATCGTTCCCTGAATGCCATTTCTAGACGAGCTTGTCTATCCTCTAACTCCAATTCTTTAGCTCTGTAAAGTTCAACACAGACAACATTAACCAAAATATATGAAATCAATTTAGAGAACATCTGGAAGTAATTTGTAAGAGCTTCTGTAAAAACATTTCTAAGAGCATCTGTAAGGGCATTTGTAAAAACATTTGCAAGAGCACCTGTAAGGATATGTGTAAAAACATTTGCAAGAGCACCTGTAAGTATATGTGTAAAAACATTTGCAAGAGCACTTGTAAGGATATGTGTAAACACATTTGTAAGAGCATCTGTAAGGGTATGTGTAAAAACATTTGCAAGAGCACCTGTAAGGATATGTGTAAACACATTTGTAAGAGCATCTGTAAGGGTATGTGTAAAAACATTTATAGGGGAATATGTAAAAACACTTAATATATGTATGTATATTTGTAAGAAAATCTATATATACATTTGTAAGTACTTTTGTAAGAACAACTGTATGTACAATTTGAAGAACATCTGTAGGCACACTTACAGGTGGAACTACAAGAGGGTAGACTGGACAATGTACAAACACTTCAGTGTACTGACAGTACAGAGATCTGACTACAAGAGGGTAGACTGGACAATGTACAAACACTTCAGTGTACTGACAGTACAGAGATCTGACTACAAGAGGGTAGACTGGACAATGTACAAACACTTCAGTGTACTGACAGTACAGAGATCTGACTACAAGAGGGTAGACTGGACAATGTACAAACACTTCAGTGTACTGACAGTACAGAGATCTGACTACAAGAGGGTAGACTGGACAATGTACAAACACTTCAGTGTACTGACAGTACAGAGATCTGACTACAAGAGAGTAGACTGGACAATGTACAAACACTTTAGTGTACTGACAGTACAGAGATATGACTACAAGAGGGTAGACTGGACAATGTACAAACACTTCAGTGTACTGACAGTACAGAGATCTGACTACAAGAGGGTAGACTGGACAATGTACAAACACTTCAGTGTACTTACAATACAGAGATCTGACTTTGGACAAAGACATTAATAAGATAGTAAATGAATGTAACAGATGCATACTAAAAGCTGCTCACAAAATGATTCCTAGAGGAGCCCATAACACTAGAAACCCTATGATTCCTAGAGGAGCCCATAACACTAGAAACCCTATGATTCCTAGAGGAGCCCATAACACTAGAAACCCTATTGAAACGAAGACCTGAGAAGTTGCAAAATGACACAGTATACAGTTATATCATCTTCTATAAATATAATGTAGCATTGTGATTGGTCTAGTGGCCATTAGTGGTTGCCACCTGACCTTCCATATGCTGATAGGAGGGCCTGGCCAGTCTTAGTTTCCAGCCTATAATGGCTAGACTAAGCCTTATCTCCACGATAAGGAGCTGGCCTCGATGGGGATGTAGCTCTGAAATAAGGGATAGAATATGCCAGGCAAGGACACAAGTATATCAAATGAGCACGAGGGAAAATCAAAAAGTAAATCACAAACTAAAGTGGAAAAGAATAGAAATGCAATATCTGATTTTTAATGATGGATTATGAAGTTACAACATCCAGCGATGTGATCGGATTATGAAGTTACAACATCCAGTGATGTGATCGGATTATGAAGTTACAACATCCAGTGATGTGATCGGATTATGAAGTTACAACATCCAGTGATGTGATCGGATTATGAAGTTACAACATCCAGTGATGTGATCGGATTATGAAGTTACAACATCCAGCGATGTGATCGGATTATGAAGTTACAACATCCAGTGATGTGATCGGATTATGAAGTTACAACATCCAGCGATGTGATTGGATTATGAAGTTACAACATCCAGTGATGTGATCGGATTATGAAGTTACAACATCCAGTGATGTGATCAGATTATATAGTTACAACATCCAGTGATGTGATCGGATTATGAAGTTACAACATCCAGTGATGTGATCGGATTATGAAGTTACAACATCCAGTGATGTGATCGGATTATGAAGTTACAACATCCAGCGATGTGATCAATGTGTGTGGAAGATGATAGTTGTACTTGTAGTTACATGGACAGCAGACAAGGCTCCAAGGCTGTACAAGGAATGAATAATGTAAAGTTGTGCATTTTGTAAAGGAAAATGGACTTTTTGCCAGAATGCCCTGAACTGTTTAACATTTGAAGCGATGAATATACTCAAATAAAGTGTCTAAGGAGAGAGATGTTGTTTGTGCTGATGACTGCAGCACCGCTACATTCATGATGGGTTATGGGTCATATTATTATATTATATTTCTTATTTAGTTGCAGCCTGTTCTCAATTTTAAAATGATTGTTTAGTCCTTTCTTCTAAGCTTGTTTTTTACAATTTCATTGGGGTGCAAAGGGAACGCATTGCTCTAGGCGGACCCAGGGTTAGCAGATAACCAAGATCCCAAATGTACCTCCACGCGGTGCACACTGGAAACAGAAATACAGCAGCACGAGCTGATTCTGGCCAAATCATTTGCGGATCGTGTCCGAGAATGTGGAGGTAGCAGATGGAAAGAGATTTGCCTGCACAAGAGACAGACAATATCTCCGACACCACCAGTATCACCACATATAGCGACACTGTCGACATACAGTGAAGCTAGTCAGTCCAGTCCGAACATTGGAGGGGCCGCCAATGTAAAATGCACGTAACGGTAGATGCATGGCGAGAGACATAGATTTCATACCGAGTACAATGAAACAATGAAAGGGCAGAACAGCGCTAGAGGGCAGCGCGAACTGCAAATAGAAAGTGAAAAGTCCCTAGGAAAGGGGAACTACAAGCTCCGTCAGCTCGAGACGAGCTTCTAGTTACCTGTGTTCCTTACAGGCAGAGACCCAGACCCATCCATTGGCGTTTGGTAAAGCAAGAAGACCTAATCCAACTCTAATGTCGAGCGTTCCTAAACCGGAAATATGCTCACGAAGAGAAAGGGTTCCGTACTCGATGCGCTCAGGCACAAAAGGGACAACGATTTAGCCCTGGCCCAACTCTACTGTCAGGTTTTCCTACACCGGAAATAAACTTGAAGAGAGAAAGGGTTCAGTACCTGATGGGCTCAGGCGCTATTGGGACAAGGACGCTCAGCTCGAGAACGCCTTGCTCTCAAACGCGTGGTGTGAGACTCGAACTTGGACAAGGGGTACACGATGTTGGTGAATGACACCACGGCTAAGAGGGCGAAAGAGCCAGGGTCCAACTCCTCTGTTGAGTTCTTCCCCTTAAGGAACCAGGCTCATGGATGAGAAACGGTTCAGTACCCAATGGGCACAGGCACACGAGACAAGTTCATAGACAGTGGAACACCTCGTTCGAGTCAGACGAGAGCAAAAAAAAAAAATCGTCTGGGCGAAGAGTCGCCACTACGCGTGCCTGGAGACAGATATAGAGGCTGTCACAGGCTAAGGGTAGCCCACCCGAATTGTCAAGGCATGCCGAAATCGGATGTGCTAGGCCTACAAGGCGCATAACGGTGGCACAACGTAATCACGCTCCCGGCGGAAATCGCACGGACACCCGTGATGGTTACAATGGAGCGAACGAAAAACAAACAAACAATTTCATTTTGGCTGCATAGGTGAGTTTGAGTTCCATTTCAAGTACATTGGATAGGATTATATTGGAGTTTTTTTACCTGCTGGACATACATGGATATTTTACCATGATTATGTTTAGGTTCAAGAGTAATGAGAGCTGACAGACATTCTCCAAGGGTGCAGGTGTCAGGACAGATGATTATGGACAAACAAAAAAATTTATAATTCTTGCTTTCATTTATTGGATGAGGAAACAACAGTTAACTCCTCATTCTATTTGTGTTAATTCTTAAACTCCTACAGGTTTGATCAAGCAGGATTAGTCAAGCAAGATTAGTCAAGAGTGCAGTGATGTACCATGGGTTACAACTGAACTGTTTGTTTGTTTGTTTTGCGTTCGCTCCATTGTAACCATCACGGATATCCGTGCGATTTCCGCCGGGAGTGTGATTACACAACTGAACTGTGATATCTGCACCTTTTGCTTGACACATTTGACTCAAGAGGGATTTTGAGTTACTTTGATCTCCCATGTGATGGAACAGCCTACTCCATGCCCAAACATTCTCAGTCAACCCCCAGAATATGCAAGATAGGTCAATGTGCTGTTTTTATTTGCTCAACTAAGACTGTTATTAAGAGATTGCAACAGTTTGCAATTATTTGGGAAGATAGTAGAAGTAGATGATTGAGGGGGGGGGGGAGATAAGAAAGACATACAATATGTAGGCTATAGCAACTATCGGCATGGATATCATTTGCCATCTACTGAAAAAAGACATAATTCAAATGGGGATGTCCAGAGTGTTCACATATACTGCCATAAATTGAGCATATCACCTATCACATTATGTTTTCTAATATCCATTCCCATACCTAACCATGAGTTCAGATTCATATCTCAGCAAGGTGTTCTTTTCATGGACCAGTGTGAACCATTCATTCATCAGTTGGACATCATCTTCAGTTTCTTCTGAAAGGGAGAAATCAAGAGGAAATTATTGGTTATATGATCACACTATAAACTTATATAACTAGGGGAAACTGTGCTGGCAAAAGGATAGTCTGGTCCTTATCAGCAAAAGAATTGCCTCCATTTGATGAAAAGATGGCAAATTTCCACATTGTCATAATTTCTCTTTCAAAAGCAGTCCTTAAAATTAATAAAGTTGATAGCTCCAGGGATGAATTAGTTACTGTGTTAAGTTGAATTTGTTTGCCATGGTGAGAAATCTGGATAGCATGTTATAGTTAATACAAGTGGTAGTGTTATCGCCAAGCACAATCTGACTTAGGAAAACCACTTTCAGTATGAGGATGGAGGTTGAAGCTAGCTGATATGATTCTCAACCACAACTTTGAAAGTTTCATAACCTTTGTGCTGTTGATATGAATGGATAACATTTATACCTTCTTTCAACCTCCACCGTATCACACTGGTCTTCTGTCTTTAGCATTCAATGTAATAGGAGTGAATAAGTCTTCTCGCAAATGTGCAGACTTAATCTAGAATCATGAGATGAACAATGAGCAGACTTAATCTAGAATCATGAGATGAACAATGGGCAGACTTAATCTAGAATCATGAGATGAACAATGTGCAGACTTAATCTAGAATCATGAGATGAACAATGAGCAGACCTAATCTAGAATCATGAGATGAACAATGGGCAGACTTAATCTAGAATCATGAGATGAACAGACTTAATCTAGAATCATGAGATGAACAATGGGCAGATTTAATCTAGAATCATGAGATGAACAATGAGCAGACCTAATCTAGAATCATGAGATGAACAATGGGCAGACTTAATCTAGAATCATGAGATGAACAGACTTAATCTAGAATCATGAGATGAACAATGGGCAGATTTAATCTAGAATCATGAGATGAACAATGAGCAGACTTAATCTAGAATCATGAGATGAACAATGAGCAGACCTAATCTAGAATCATGAGATGAACAGACTTAATCTAGAATCATGAGATGAACAATGGGAAGACTTAATCTAGAATCATGAGATGAACAATGGGCAGACTTAATCTAGAATCATGAGATGAACAATGTGCAGACTTAATCTAGAATCATGAGATGAACAATGAGCAGACCTAATCTAGAATCATGAGATGAACAATGGGCAGACGATGATTGTTATTGAATAAGGAAACAAGAAGTATAGAAAGTACAACAAAATGAGGTCATTCCTTCCAGTGACATTCTTTTCAGAAAGTAGACTTCTTTTTTAATGTTCCTCGCTTCTCACGATTATAAGCGAGTAGATTTGCCGCAGCCATGGGTATGTTTATGCAATCTTTTATCCATCATCTAGGGCAACCCTTACCCATGCTACCAGCAATCACACCTCCAATTATTAATTTTTACATGCTGCTATGTCTCTTTATATGACCACAAATCTCAGCGTTGTTGTTACAATCAAATTCCATTTAACAACATGGTCCGGACCGACGCAATATGTATGTAATAACAGAAATGAGCTAATTACAGTATAGACAAGAATAGATACCATATAATTGGGGATTTTTAAAGGTCATATTAAATAGGGAAATTTGTTATAAAAGGATGTCAAGCAATTCTCTTTGCCATTGATTTATTAAGTGTCCATGTTTCACAGTCGTAAATTATAAGAGCATGGAGATATAACACTTTGATCTATGACTGTGACATTCCGTCTATTGTTTGTTCCCAACTAACCAGCACAAATTTGTGTGTGATTTGAGCCAGAGATATTGCCTAGCATGAAAGTCGATCAAACAATAATAATACTGTGACCTTCTATGCATGTCTAAAGAGGATTGGATATGGAATTGGCTGTCCCATCATGTATGTCAGTGTCATAGATATGGCAGCTAAGCTGTAAACCATGGAACAATGCAGAACGTTCTCCAGTCTACATCCTGCCAATCAGCACGAGTTTGACAAACACTGGAGGAGAAGAAGATCTGGAGAGAGTGAATATGCTGTGATGCTAGTTTACATCAAAGTTGTAATATTTGCACCTTTTGGCCCAGAACATTCTATTTCATAATGTGCATTGCTATTAACTGGGGACCATAGCAGCTTTGGTTAAATACGCTGGTGTCCTAGCTGGGTGGTCCAAGATTTGATTTTCAGTACATCTGGAAATATTTATGGATCACCATTAACTGCCAAGTCAACTCAGTCTAAGGAAATGAGTACCAGATCTTACGGGGAAAGTAAAGGAGGATGATGTGATGCTGAGAATATCATTTCTAGGCATGTTGTTGGTCAATGGAAAATACAGACCATATTTCCTAATACAAATCCATGACATGATAAAGGAACTATTATTGCTATAAACTGATAATATATAAAGCAAAAGTTAGGAGAGACTGGTCTCTAACCTGTCTACAAGGCATTGTCTATGGCATCAAGTCTAGTAACTACTAAGATTTTACCTACAATTAATAAAAGGTGGATGTGCTTTTATACTGGATACCAATAGGTTGAAACAGAGAACATGAAATAATCAATTTTATAGTTCAATTATACTACTAAATATAACAGAAATCATACCAGAATTATTGTTTCTAAGTGCCTTTTCTACAGCAATGCCTCTTTCTTCCAAATCTCTCTGCCTCACTTCAACCTCCTCGAGTTGACGCTGAATCTCCTGTGCCATCCTAAGACGTTTTTGTTCTGCTTGTTTATGCTGCTTCTGCTGAATCATGTGCAGACGGTGTGCTACACGAGTTTCCAAGTCGTCATCCTGAGGATGAAATATGATCATTGCTTACTCTGTCCAATATAACCATGTTTTGTGAACAGTTGTCTCAGTATTCAACAAATAGATGAATGCCCAGCTGAAGACGGATGTGTCAGGCCATTGGCACAAATAAAACGGTGACACAATAAATTTCCATTCTCTGGACTACATCTTGCTGGAAATCTAGTAAGACAATTGTCCTGCTACAAGAGAGATCTAGTAGGAGTTTGAGAATGAACACTGAAGAAGAAGATGAATGCTAGAAATATCTGTATTTCTATACACTTGCAAAATATGAACATTGACACTCCCAACAATAGCTGTATGATAGCACAACCAACAATGTTCATTATAAGATGTACCACTCAGTGTACAGTGCACAATTTAACACTCTGCACCACTCACTAGAGTGTATAGTCTACAGAATTTAACACTCTGCACCACTCACTAGAGTGTATAGTCTACAGAATTTAACACTCTGCACCACTCACTAGAGTGTATAGTCTACAGAATTTAACACTCTGCACCACTCACTAGAGTGTATAGTCTACAGAATTTAACACTCTGCACCACTCACTAGAGTGTAGAGTGCACAGAATTTAACATGCTGTGCATAAAATTGTGATGCACTCCTCATCAGATTATACAGTGCACAGAATTTAACACTCTGCACATACAATTTGGCTAATAATGAAAATAATGAAAGCAAACCCTGTATATGACATTAAGAGAAAAAGAAAGTCAAGATTTGCTTATTCACGGCGAAGGTTATATCAGGGAATATGGTGTTAGGCCTATATTTTTAGTTGACCAACAGCATGCAACAGATGATGTGGTGAGCATCATGCACTCCACCTTTACTTTCCCAGAAGATCTGGTACTGATTTCTTTAGACTGTAGACCGAGTCAATCAAGGTGCCATGATGATTTTAAAAATATTTCTTATTGAACTTGGAATTTAACCGTGCATCACCAGACTAGGAAACGAGTTCACTAACCAGTGAACTGCCACAGCCACATATAGGACAATGCTCATCGGCTGTTAGTTCTTGTACAGCCAGAAGTATTTCAAATTTGTTGTGAACTTCATATGCTATATTCTGTTGGTATTTTTCTGGTGTCAAAGTGGTGTCTAGCACCTTTTATAACCTTTTTGTTTTTATCCGACATGAGAAGTTCGTGGCCTGTGTCACAGTCGGTACTTTTGAGCGTCTTGGCACATAGAATGCTTTATCTCCATCTGTGTTGGATTAAGATGTAATCTATTTGTTTTTATGCCTTGCCATGAGTGATGTCCACGTGAACAGTCATCTAGGGTGTTGTTGGAATAGAGTGTTCGTGATTGTCAAGTTTTTGTCTATGTAAAAATCTACTAGTCATTTTTCTCTCTCGTTCCTTTGTCCCTACTGTATGTCTTTCCTCCCATCTGATTCATAGTCCAACATTTGCATTTAAATCCCCCATTATTATCTTAATGTCTTGTTTTGGTGTTTTATCTAATGTCTCTTGTAGATCATCATAAAATGTGTGTATTTCTTCATCTTCTGCTGCTGATGTTGGTGCATATGTTTGGATGACGATGATGTTTTTGAATCTTCTGTTTAGTCTTGTCATGCGATCGCTGATTGTGTTGTATCTCAAAAGTGTTCTGGCGATATCTTTTGACAGTCTGCGATATCTTTTGACAGTAATATACAGACTCCACGGAGTCCACTTTTCTCTTTAGTTGAATTTATGAACATTCCATCAGTTGTAGTTATTAAATGTCCTTGGCCAGCCCATCTATGTTCATATATTCCTTGAATGTCTATGACTAATTGTCTCATTTTGTTTTCTACAGTATGCTGTTATCCCTGGTACATGCTGTTGAAGTTCCATGTGCACAGAAGTTCATTGGACGGGTCATCTGGTACATATGCCAGATCATCGTCTGCCAAAGATATATCTCTGTGTTGAGTTTCAAAAGGGTATATGATCTCAAGGAGGCCTAAAGAAACACTACAAGGATTCCTTAAAGACATCACTGAAAGCCTTTGAAATAGACCAAGGTACATGGGAAGAACTTGCACAAAATCAAGCTACATGGCGCTCTTCAGTCCAAAAAGGCACATCATCTTGTGAAAACAGGAGAAATGCAGCAGCTTAACAGCAAAGAGTAGCTAGAAAGTGACGAGTAGACCAAAAACTAACTACAGTGGTCATCCCATGCCCGAACTATCCAAGGACATTTGTAATTGGAATAGAGCTTATTAGCCATCAACGAACGCATAGTCAAGGACATAACTCTAATTGAATTAGAAAAGTGGATGTAATAAATCATCATCAGCACTTGTGATGGACAAACAACAAAAATACCTACCTTTTTTCTTAGCATTGGTGAGAGAGTTTCATCCGAGTCTGAGATTTCCACTGAAATCAAATGAAGGTGATTGGTGTTATCAAGTTATACCCTGCACAAACTAAAACTTGTTTTAAAGTAACACTGGGCATAATATGGCTAGCAGGCCTAATCGGACCCGCCATGCCATTCTGTTCTGGCCCAACAGACCTAATTTAAAATGACTCTGTGCTGGCACATGGCTATGTTAGCGAAATAGTAAAACATGATGTTAAACAGGGATAAGAAGGAAATTTTACATCCCGCCTTTGTTACTAGTTAATAGGTTTCTGGAGACGCTCCGCATGCAGAATGTCTTTGGCACCCACCATTGACCCATCAATGCAATAGCAAAACAAGTAGATGACATGCCTACATATCTTAGGCTTTCTTCTTGTGGAAGCTTTCCATAATTACATCTATACAATTTTGCAGAAGATGGACATGTTGGGCCATTGGTGCAAATAAAATGGCGATACAATGCATTTTCATTCTCTGGACTACATCCTGCTGGAAATCTAGTAGGACCATGGTCATGCTACAAGAGAGATCCAGTGGGAGTTTGAGAATGAACACTGAAGAAGAAGAATCTATACAATTATGATTTTCATGTTTTTTATTCTTTGTAATTTGTGAATATATACACACTATCAATGGTTGGGAGGTCAGAGATGTATTGCACAGCACTAGAGTGGGAGAGTCTAGCTACATTGTTTGCCTATGAATTTTGATATTTCCTGAAACAAATTACATAAATTCAAGATATTTTGGGCAGAAATATAAGCTGAACACTGGATGTGTGCATGTGTAAGTGTATGTGTAAATAAATGGGTGCAAAAATAGTGCCACAGCAACAACCAGGCAGACAAGCCACAAAAACCACAGGTCCCCAACCGCCTCGATATAACAAATATGGACACCAGTCCTAGGTTGAAAGAGGCAGGCCTCGACCATATGAGGCATAAACCCCTACTTAACAAACAAACAAACAAGTGCCACAGTCTTCTATCCAGGCATGTAGTAAGGCATAAAGAAAGTTGGGGGATAGGCCGACAACCTGTGACAAAATCATCATGGATCATGATACCAGTGGACATCACACCTTTGACCTTTTGTGACAGACTCCTAGGTAGTGGAGAATGCTAGCTGTGTCGTCACTACAGATGGGTCAGTAGATCTAACAGAAGAATGATTGAACTAGCTGGCCCAGAGGTGTATACTATGCTGTGGCAGGATGTGGTGTTCGGGTAAAACTTCACTGGAATGCCTCCCTTTGGAGACTAAATATTCATCCATAAACTCCCCTGACACAACCACAGGTTTGTGACAACAATCCATGTACAAGTTCAGGTGTCACTTTGGTTACTCAACTGAAACTCCTGTGCTTTTGTCACAAAGGTTATGGACTGTAAAGAGCTACCTGTGCTTTTGTCACAAAGGTTATGGACTGTAAAGAGCTACCTGTGCTTTTGTCAAAAAGGTTATGGACTGTAAAGAGCTACCTGTGCTCAGCTAAAGGGATTACTTCATCATGATCACCTTTAGACAGCTTCTTTTCACAGAAACTTTCTATGTAACATCTAAATATTTTTGTAAAATTTCAGCCAATTCAAAATGTGGAACTGACCTTACAGATAATTGTAGAGTTATGTTAGTGGAGTTTTGTTTGCAAAATTGCAAGGAAATCTGAACGTGAGACTGGACAAGATTATAGAGATGGTTGTGTTATTTCATTATCGTTTTATAGTACACATCTTTATATGTTAGCTAACATGTTTTTCCAGCAATACAGAACCCCAGAAAATATCACAAGTTTTCAGAAACCAATTCATCTTTAGTTATACATATTTACATAAAATCACAAGTTTTCAGAAACCAACTACGCATGAGCTTGCGTCTGTGGGTCTCACCAATGGCCCACTAGACAAACCACATATGCAACAGAAAACCTCAGTAGATGACATGCCGTTATATTGGGGTTATCTTCTTATAGAAGCTTCATGGCACATCATCTATACAATTATGCTTCTCATGCTTTTATTTTGTTATTGCAATGCGTTTCATATTTTGTTATTTGAATATATGTATGCACCCTCTGTGGTTTGGAGGGAGCCAGAGATGCACTGGGGAGGAGGAAACTGACAGCAGTTTTTTCCTATGGCTGAGACCCATCATGAAGGTACAGTGACTCAGGATGTGCCAATCCTTTTGACATGAACATTTGGTTGTATGTCTGGAGCACTAGAGAAGTTCAGCATAACCAGTAGTCAATTGGTGGCGAGGAATGAGCAGTGAACCCTATTTTGGTTGCATTGGCTTGGAGCAGTGCATAGGTTGAAACCTACCTTCAGGGTGGTGTGATAATTATTCTCTTGCTCTGGTGGACTGTAAATCAACAGATTTCCTAGCAATATAATGCTATTTTAATGGCATTGGTGTGACAGATATTGGATCTGCACGTGGTGTCCTTGATGAAAGATCTGTACTTCGTTGACAAGTAAATATAAGTAGGAAGCCAGAGGACAATTTTTTAAAATTCTTGAGACTAACGGGAATTGAACCAGTCCGTTCAACAGCACCAAATCGCCTAGCAACTATTGAACATGCGTTCTTCCGTACTTGACTAACCGCATCTCCAAAAAAAGATGCGATTTCATCAAGCCTTTCAAACCGTGCAAAAAGTCACCAGAACGGACCGATCGAGACAAGGACTATTACAACAACAACAAACATCCCGTACAGGTATTGAAATATCCTCAGTAACAACAAACATATAACATAATATCCGTATTAGTTAATATGTTTTATGTTATATGTTTGTTGTTACTGAGGATATTTCGATACCTGTATGGGATGTTTGTTGTTGTTGTAATAGTCCTTGTCTCGATCGGTCCGTTCTGGTGACTTTGTGTGCACGGTTTGAAAGGCTTGATGAAATCGCATCTTTTTTTGGAGATGCGGTTAGTCAAGTATGGAAGAACGCGTGTTCAATAGTCGCTAGGCGATTTGGTGCCGTTGAACGGACTGGTTCAATTCCTGTTAGTTTCAAGAATTTTAAAAAATTGTCCTCTGGCTTCCTACTTATATTTACTTGTATAAACAATTATTCGAAGCAAAATTGTATTGTCTATATATGTTATCCATGTTTACAAGAAGACCTATCGGCCCTTGTATAACTAATACGGATATTATGTTATATGTTTGTTGTTACTGAGGATATTTCAATACCTGTACGGGATGTTTGTTGTTGTTGTAATAGTCCTTGTCTCGATCGGTCCGTTCCGGTGACTTTGTGTGCACAGTTTGAAAGGCTTGATGAAATCACATCTTTTTTTGGAGATGCGGTTAGTCAAGTACGGAAGAACGCGTGTTCAATAGTTGCTAGGCGATTTGGTGCCGTTGAACAGACTGGTTCAATTCCCGTTAGTCTCAAGTACTTCGTTGACAGAATAACAACAAGTGATGATGCTAGTGTCGTCACTTTAGTGTGACAATAGAACAACCTGAATCAACGTCACAAATAAGCGTGACAATAAAACAAGATGCTTGTCAAGCATTGCAGTCAAGATCCTTTCTGGAACCTCTGGTGCTGTGGCCAGGTCTAAACCTGTGGAACTCTTCTTGACATCAAATAATCACAAAGAGACTTCTTGTCTCAATATAAGAACCACTTTTAATATGAATATCAAATTCCGGAGTAACTACAATCTCCGAGACGAACGTCAGATCATGAATATGAAATGTACAACGTTAAAGCATTAATGAAATGACTCTAACACTTCCAAATGAATAAGCACATGTTACGGTATAAACTTAATGAGAATAATAAAACATCTCAGTTTTCAACTCTAATCTCACTTTTCCAATACTAGTTCTAGACAGTCCTATAACTGTACCCGTGGGTTTACCCGTAGGAACTGTTTCTTCAGGAGCGAATGCGACCGCCCGGCTCAGCAGTCGATAATTGAATCCCTTCTTCCTCCTCCACTCCTAAGTTCCTCCAAACTTTCAGAAACTTCCAACCAATCAAAAGCTTTCATTTCCCAAGAGGAAAATCTCTGGCCAATCAGAAATTGATCCTTCTGGTTACAATAAATCCACGTTGCCTCAGACCAACCAGAAAGCTTCTACCTGGTATGATTCCCGTCTGTCTATTATCTGACATGTTCTTAGGTAAACAAACGTTGCACTTGATTATAGCTTGACGAGTTCTTATAAAAACACACGTTTGGGTTTCATCGTCGCTTGACACGTTCTTAGATAAACACACCTTTGCTTTTTGTGCCACCAGCGTCCGTAGTGACAACATTTACACAAGAGCAAAACATTCAATGTGTTGCATTTAACGCTGTCCATCTCTTGCTATCTGTGAAGGGTTCTCACTTCTTACTGTGAACCCCCCTGCCTGTGAAGGGTTCCGTAACCAGATACTATCACATTGGGTCAAATGAGACCATGGACCACTGGATCAGCAACCAACCAACCAGAAACCAACTCATAGTTAGTTTATATATTTACATAAAATCACACAAGTTTTCAGTAACCAACTGATAGTTAGTTATATATATTTTCATAAAATAATCGAGAAATAATTAAATTAAAAAAAAACAACAACACATTAACGTCACCGTGGTGTGTGTGTGTATGCACAGCATTGTGCCTCAGTGTAAATATGACTTGAAAGCAGAAACTGGTCTATGTCATTCATATTGGCTGATTTAATGGCTCAGATTTTTTTAATGGTCACTTTGCAGATGCTTTGTAGCCCACAAATGAAAAACAAAGATCAATCAAAGGTCAGCCATATAGTGTGACAAACTGTAAGGCCCTAATAATATGAAGAAAACTGTTTGTGTGCGCGTGCATGTATGTGAGCAAATAAATAAAAATGAGACTACTTACGGCAGGTCTTCATAGCCTCTTGGACAGATTTCTTTGCATCACTGACACCAAACAAAGTCTTTGCTTGCCTGTTTGAGATGTCAGAGTGGAATACTGAACGGATGGCTAAATGTTTATTATACTCATTTACAGTTGTATCCAGTGGATCAGGAGAACTGAACTTGTCCTTGGATGGCTTAACTTTCTTATCACCTTTTTTCTTCTTTGGTGTTTTGTCTTTGGGTGAAGATATGTTGAGATTATTGTCTTTTGGTGAAGGCTCTGGATTTGAAATGATACTACTGTCTTTCTTTTCTTTCTTAGATTTTGTTAGATGAAAGAGGGCCAAGAGAGATTTTCCTTTCTTATCTTTGATTTGTGAGTTATTGCCATCATTCTTTTTAGTTTTTGGTGTTTTTAACTTATTTTTCTTGTTTTTGTTAGGCGTAGGCTGGGACAGTTGGCTATTTTCCACTGGAGTGGAATCTTTCGATTGAAGAGATGATATCTTGCTGGAGTCTACCGGTATATCTAAAGAAACATCACTCTTGTCATTCAACTGCAAGCACACATTTTGTGTAGTTTGATTGTCTGTTTCTGAATTTCTGTTGAGAGCGTGTTCTGAAGCGATGTCAGATGAGCTCACTGCAGTGAAGACAGGCTCCTTGATTTTATTGCTGATGTTGGAATCAGGCTGGGGTGTTTGAGTGTCTTGTACCATGCTGCCCTTTGCTGTTTTAAGAGATTGCAAAAAATTGCCATTGCTGTCTGTAACAATGTCAATGATATTTTTTGTATTGAGTGTTGAATCCTGTTTAACATGACTATCCTGTTTAATGTGACTATCCTGTTTAATGTGACTATCTTGTCTCATATGACTATCATGTTTAAATTGACTATCTTGCTTAACCTGACTATCCTGTTTATTGTGACTATCTGTTTTTCCAGATGTAAGCCTGCTTAGTGTCTGTGCTTTATTTATGTAAGGAGAGATAACAGTGGTGATTCCAAGTTCCTCATCTGTCTTTAATTTTGCCCTATTTCTAGCTTGCATTCTAGCTTTTATCATCTCAGAATTACGTATATCCCTAATTTGCTGTGCACTGAGAACCATTGGAGCTGTTTCTGTGCGCACAGGAGAAGCAGGTAATCCGGTCTGTTCTGCATCAAAATTCGGAGAAGCATGTGTCAGGAATGTTGGTTTCCATTGTTTATCAGTAGCACAGGGTGTGTAAAAGTTGTTCTCTGTTTCAGGTTTTTTATCAACAAAAAATGGTCTTTCTTGTTTATCTGAAGCACAAGGTGTGTAGAACATTTCATTTTCCTCATTGCCATCAGCAGATGCAATCTGATTATTAACACTTTGTTTGGTTAGATTATTCTTAGCAAATGACATGGTCTTCATGTCCATCTTGGACTGCAGGTCTAATGTCTGTTTACTATTGCTTGCTAGGGCCTCAGTACTGGGTAGTTTTTTAAAGTCTGGTGTTAAATGAGATTCAGAAAATGTACTCCTGGTATGTCTAGGCGTGAGTGATGTTTCAGCAGTATTGTCTGTTATTGAAGCTTTACTAGCTTTTGTATGACTGGAAATCCTGGGAGTTGAAAATAAATGACCACTTTCATGATAATCTGTTGTGCAGGGTTTTGATAAGATTTTTGGAGATAGCTGGTCTGCTAAACTACCAGACTTTGAGAGATATTTATGTCTTTCTGTACAAATATTCAGTTTAGGCAAATCAGGAAGTTTTCTGTGATCTTTCCTAGTCTGGGAGTTGGTTACTGGGCTGCTGTGATGCTCTGAAGCAAGTGATGTGTCCTTGCCATGTTGCTCTTTGTAGATTTGGTTATTTGGTTGTGTTGTTCTTGCAGCTGCAACTAACTTCCTTGAAGAGAAGACATCACTGGATGATTGCTTATTTGAAAATTGAGATTCAAAGTGGTTCTCAACAGGAGAGAGGAAGGCATCACTTTCGGATGAGTCTTGTTCTTCTGAATTACTTGCTGGAGATAAGGCACTAGAGTTGGTTGTTGTGGTCATTTTTATGGGAAAGACATTTGTTGAAGGCAGTGATCTGCGAGTTGTTGAGCAATTCACTTGAGAACCTGGCGGAGGTAATGGTCGTGTAAGGGGAAGAAAGGAGCCACTGGAGGCTCTTCTTACTGGTGTTACACTGCCTTGTGATGTCATATACAAACTGTGATCGAGTATTTCTGAGTGTTCATTGGTTCTGTGGAGTTGTGGTTCAGGTTCTGATAAGGCTTTGTTACTGCTTTGGTTGCCTTCATTCTGGTCTGTAATATTAATTGGTCGTGTAGTGCCTTTTCTAAAAACTACTTGGTCAGATATTACACCATCATCATTGTATTTAGTCCCAAGGAGCTTGCTGGAATACACATCCAGCTCCAGAGAACTTACTGAAGATTCTGAACCACTTGGAGTTGATATGGAAAAACTTGAATCCATTAGCGTATCCTCTGTTTCATTCTTTGAATATCTTTCTGTTACTGATCTCCTGGTAGATGAAGGCAATTGTGTGACTAACTTTCGACGCCTGTTTGTGACGAATCTGTCATCAACATGACTAAAAATAAGATTATCATCGCTATTGGAATTGTTAAATATGTCTTTTGCACTTTTCTGAACATGCTGGACACAATTATCTTGTGTCTCTATTCCAGATTTAAAGTTCTTTGCTGTTTCTGAGCGTTGATACTGATCATCTCTCAGAATAGATTTATGTGTATCATCCAAAGATGTTTTTTGAAACTTTTTGCATGTCATTTCCTGTTGTTGGTGAACATTTTCCGCAGAAGTTAGATTATCAGACATTGCCTGACTTTCAATTATATTTGAGTTGTATGTTTGTGAATCCTTTCTGTGCCCGGTATGACGTTTTGTGCGGAACTTTCTAGTTCTGCTAGCACTTGGGCTTAAGTGTCCCTCAATGAAGACACCATTGCTGCCAGAAACTGATAATTCAGAAACCAAAGTTGCAGAATTCCTTGAAGATGCCTTGTAATTATCATGAAGAAGTCTCTTAACAGCCTGGCTTCGACACTTTTGCTCAGTTTTCTTAATGTCTTGTGAGCTCTCATCATAACTTTCACTGTCTCCTCCTTCATCTACAGAAGAGACCTTTAATCTATTTAATGACTGCTTGAGAATAGAATGTTGAGGTTGAACTCTGGATGCTTTCTTTAAATCTTCATTTTTATTTATATCTTGATCAGACGTCTCGTTTACAGTATCTACAACACTTGAGTGGACATTTTCTTTCAGCTCCTCAAGAAATCCAGCAAACGTGATAATAGCATCATTCTTGAAGTCAGCCATTTCTGAAGGATCTGTGCCTCTCTCCATGGAATGATGTTTTCTCCGCGCTTCTCTTAACTGGCATGCTTGTTCAATGCTAACAGGTGAGTGTAAGAAGTTGAACATTTCATCCTTGACAGCAGACCTGCAAGAAATAAAGGTTTGATATAATTAACATGACTAGGAGTCTTAAACAAAATAATGTTCCTATCTCCAGGGCATAATGGTTAAACCATTATCCTTGTTCTCAAGAACTCATGGGTTTGATCTCTAGTTGTACCATTTTGTTCACAAGAGCACTTCTAAAAGATCTCCAGGGATTGTCATTTGAAGCTACAGAGTTATGTGCTCTAAGTGGTACCCATGGCAGCAGTGTGCCGCTTTGATGAGAGAGATGGAATACATATTGGCAATCCGAGTACAATTAAACCTTGTCAGGAATCATTATTTACAATGTATGCATGCAGAAAAGATATAAATAATTCTACCTTCATATATTGGATATGAGATATTCTCACTGTCGATATAATTTTTTTAACGATAAATGATATTTGCAATAAAATGTTAGATATTTGCATTAGAAAAGAACCAAATCATTTTTATTGCCCTACTAGTTCTTAGTACCATTAGATATTTGTAAATTACATTTTTGTGCAAAAATAACTGATGTACATATACATAATCATACATTATTTATTTAGTATTTTAAAATCTATTTATAGATGGTTGGTTGGTTGATGATCCAGCGGACCATGGGCTCATGCCCTTTGACCTAATGCCATTAGATGGTATTATATTGCTGGGAAGTCTGTGAATTTTCGGCCCACCCTGGGACAGAGCCAGAGAATAACTATCACACCTCCAAGAAGGTAGGTTTCAACCTATGCACTGCGCCTAGCCACTGTAGCCAAGATAGGGTTCACTGTGCTCATTCCCTGCCACCAATTGACTACTGGTTATGCCGAATGTCTCTATAGCTCCAGGCATGCAACCAAATGTTCAAGTCAAAAGGATTGTCATGTCCTGAGTCACTCTGCCTCTATGATGGGCCTCAGCCATAGGAAAAACAGTGATGTTAGTTTCCTCCTCCTCCCCACTGCTGCACAGTACATCTCTGGCTCCCTCCCAACCACAGAGGGTGCATACATATATATTCTGGCAAACATGAAAAACATTTCAACAACAAAACAAAATCATAACTGTATAGATGACATGCCATGAAGCTTCTATAAGAAGATAACCTCAATATAACGGCATGTCATCCACTAAGGTTTTCTGTTGCATGGATGGTATGTCTAGTGGGCCATTAGTGAGACCCACAGACGCAACCACATGCGTCCACAGACGCAACCACATGCGTCTATTTATAGATATACTAGAATTTCACTAGTATACTGGGAGATTAAAGAATCTTATTCTAAATTTGAGAAGGAGCCCTATGTTGCATCTGATGAGGAAAACTATGTACCACAAGCTGATGTTTCAATTGAGGTCATTTCGCCTCTTCCGGTCAATCCAAACTACTCATATCAATGTGACTGTCGATGTTATTACTGTTCACTTTCTGTTATATGTTTTAATTTTGTTTCAATTGTCTGTCTTGAAAAATGCCTTTTGGTCGAAACGTCGATTTGTGTGTGTCATTATGTGTGTTATCTAGTATTAGCAAAACTTTATTACCCTTTTCCTGGATCTATCTGTTGGATTTCAGTTTTGTGCAGCAAGTACAATTTTTCGATGTTTCAACTGAAGAAGAGTTCGACATTGAACAAGAAATGCTCATAGAACAGGAAGGTGAATATGTCTCAGATGAAAGTGTTGAGGATAAGCCTAGGCTTCAAAGTGTGGTTAACATTTGGATTGCTAAAGATGGAACTCAATGGCGTAGTGATCTACTGCCAAGTGAACAAAGATCTCATAATGAGCTATGAAAAATTGGTGGGCCTGTGTCACTCAGTAATTAGTATACAACAAATAAAGTTAGTCAAATCAATCATAACTCCAGAGATGTGTGCCATCATATTATGAGAGAAACAAATAGAAAAGCCAAGAGTATATGTGGCATACAACAATTAGCTGGTACAAATTTTTGCCTGATTTACCCAAACAAGTACCACACAAAAAACATTCAAGTCACTCATTGAAACTGAACATGGTGCATTTTTAGACATACTGATTGCTGCTGGTATGCACAGAGAAAACAAAGGGAGTTCTGGTTTGCAATTAGTGCTTACATACATAATTTATGGTTAACTAATTTAAATATTATATCAATAATTAATCAATAATTAATCAATAATTAATCAATAATTAATCAATAATTAACTTAACGTTTAGGGACCTAGATTAAAATTAAATTTATTTTTTGACAATGTGCCTTATTTTTTTGGTGAGTGTTTGGTAAACGCAATCAATTTTTTGGTTGTAAAGATATCAAAATAAATTTGTACCCGATGGGCTCAGGCACAAAAGGGACAACGATTTAGCCCTGGCCCAATTCTACTGTCAGGTTTTCCTACACCGGAAATACACTTGAAGAGAGAAAGGGTTCAGTACCTGATGGGCTCAGGCGCTATTGGGACAAGGACGCTCAGCTCGAGAACACCTTGCTCTCAAATGCGTGGTGTGAGACTCGAACTTGGACAAGGGGTACATGATGTCGGTGAATGACACCTCGGCTAAGAGGGCGAAAGAGCCAGGGTCCAACTCCTCTATAGAGTTCTTCCCCTTAAGGAACCAGGCTCACGGATGAGAAACGGTTCAGTACCCAATGGGCATATGCACAGCACGTCCAATTACACGAGGCAAATTCATAGACAGTGGAACACTGACCTCGTGCGAGTCAGACGAGAGCAAAAATTGTCTAGGCGAAGAGTCGCTACTACGCGTGCCTGGAGACAGATAAAGAGGATGTCACAGGCTAAGGGTAGCCCACCCGATTGGCAAAGGCATGCCGAAATCGGATGTGCTAGGCCTACAAGGAGCATAACGGTGGCACAACGTAATCACGCTCCCGGCGGAAATCGCACGGATATCCGTGATGGTTACAATGGAGCGAACGCATAACAAACAAATAAAAATAAATTTGGCATCTGTAAATAAAGAAGTGAATAATGCATATAATCATGTTTTTGTTGTTACTGTATGACAGCTGTGCGCAAGTTTTGAAGTTGAAAATTGGGGGAAACATCTCAAATGCCATTTAAAAAAATCGTAAATATAATTTCTTGATGACCCTAATACTTGAACAATGTGTGGCAACATTGTTAAAATCTTCCTAAAAACCTATTTCTGTTGTATATATGTTGTTTCATATCCAAACTAATATAATATGAACTGAAAAACTAATAAAATGTGAAGAAATCACACACAATGTCCATCTGTCCAACACTAGATCTAGACCAACATACAACGTAACTATTTTCCATGCCGACACGTGGCACCCCTGATACATATTATTTTTGTGTTATTCAATTAATAAACGAACATTCTTATAATATAATAATACAAAAACAACAATTAAAACATGCAGATATTACCTTTCATGACGATCACTTACCATGTCACATCCATGTAAGTGATCGTATCAAATGCGGTAACACATTTGCTAGTAAAATATGGTGTTGAAAATGGACAAGTCGTTCCAGAAATTTGTTGACAAAATCAGCTGACTTTCACCTTCATACAATCGTAATGTATAAAGGAATTTGACAGGCTGTGACATATTCCTAGCTTCGTGTGGCAGCATTTCTATGTCATATGAGCTTAACTTCGTGTGATTCCGTACTGATGAATCAAGGCATAGTAACAGTGTATTCCGGAGGCGACTACAGACCCTAGTTACGTAATGGTGTCGTCCACTATAGGCGCCCATGGAGCCTATAAGGTTATATATTTTTTTTTAGTTTAGGGTTAGTTATATTTTACATAACTAATCCTAACACTAAAAATATTTATATTTAAATAATAATATATAAACTGATAAACATAGCCAAGGGAAATAATCAAATATGTTGGCACTAATTCCAAACCAGTTCCCAAAGGGATTCTGGATGATTGCTGATTGAATCCTAATGATTGCTGCTGGTGTGCACAGATAAAACAAAAGGGTTCTGGATGATTGCTGATTGAATCCTACTGATTGTTGCTGGATGATATGTGGAATGCTTATGCTCTGCATTTTATACATGCAGCCATGTCTCATGACTGCTTCAAGAGAATTCTCAGATTTATCAGATTTGACAATGAAAATATACGGTCAGAACATATGCATACAGACAAAATTTCACCAATATAGGACATCTGGACAATGATGGACTGCAATTTGAAAAGAGACTATAAACCATATGAAAGTATCACCATCAATGAGCAATTATTTTCATTTAGAGGTCATACTCAATTTACATAGTTTATACCCCATCGACTAAATATGGCATATGGTTTTCTGGGCTTGTCACGCATCAGTGAGAATATAAACAAGGTTTCCTACCAAGCAATATGCAGCCAACAAAAGAATGGTAAGTTAAATTTTGCCTACAATCATGTTACAACAGCATATAGGTGCCGAAGAAAAACAAATCAGACATTATATCACCTGTACGCACAAAGGGAGAAATCGTGTTTCTATCACCTGTACACATGATGGGAGAAGTTGTGCTTCTATCACTCGTACATATGATTGTACAGAAAAATACTTAGAATATCATGGAAGTAAAAAAGAGAAACTCAGATAAGATAAACACATCGAAGATTCAAGAGTGTTGGTTACTAAACACAATAGTAAAAAGAAAACTACACCTGTTTGGTCATATAAAGAGACACCTGTTTAGCAAGACAAATAATGGAGGGCAGAGCACCTCGATAGAGGGGAAAGGGCAGACCAAGAAGACGATGGACTAACAACATTAAAGATAACATGAATATATCATTGAAACATGCAAGCCACATCGCCCAAGACAGAAAGGGGTTCAGAGAGTTCATTGGGAAGACAACTTTCTGGAGAGAATATGTCACATGACACACCCATATGATGGGAGAAGTTGTGGTTCTACCATCTATGCCCCCCCCCCCCAACACGAGGAAAATTAATGTGCTTGTAATAACAATATTTAATTAATTGTTTAGTTCCAAACTACACTGTCACTTGCATCCTGAGTCTATTGTCTATCCCCAGGTGAATGATTGTTGATCGCATTCACACTTGTCGTTAAGCGTAGGGGTGGTATCTTAAGCTGTCGTTTCACGGCCAGATGTGTCGCCGAGGTTGCATTTAGTCCATATTTGTTCAAGGTTATCTTCATGTTTTCTATCCACCGTTTTCTTGGTCTACCTTTGGCTTTACGCCCGGATATTCTTGTATTATATGCTCTTATTGGTATTTGGTTTGGCTTCATTCTCATAAGATGACCGAACCATCCTGAGTGACTTAGAAAAAGTATAGTTTTTCAAAGTCTTATGAAAGTTTGTCTGTCCTACCCTGCTCCACACATCTACACCCCCCCCCCCATCTAAAGTGACTTACAGAGTATGGTCTTCAAGATTGATGCACACAAGGCATTACATTCTCCAGGCTACATCCTACAAATCTATAGGAGTTTGAGAAGCAGAAGATTGTTCAAACTTCTTCATACACAACTTTCTCTACTTACTGAGTATCAGAGTCTGAGGATTCTGACTGTTCATCTTCATTTAATAGAGCATCTGATGACATCGAAGCCCTTAGGTTGTACTCAAACTGTTCTTCCTCAGACTCCTCTTCCCCGTCAAATGAGATCTCAAATTCCACACGTTCTGGGGTATTTTTAGTTCCCTCTGCTGCATTGTGTGGTATTAGCAGATGTGGAGCTGTCAGAGAAATTTAAATGTTTATAAAAACTGTGGTAATTTGATCAGATTTTATTTTATACTCAAATAACGTTCCTGTGTTCTAAATTGGAGCAAAGAATAGTAACACTACCATCATCCATGCATGTCTTAGGAGATGACTAAGGAAGTTGGGCATGGGATTGACTATTCCAGACCATGATTTCCTGCTGTGCTGGAGGATCCATGCAAAGACTGCTGGGAAAACTTGTTTTCAGAATGTCTCTACATTGTATATATACCAAAATCAGATGTGCTGGGTCAAATGGCACAAATAACACAGCTCTGCTGTAAAACTAGCAATACAATGTATTTAATGCTATCTGGCTTAAATCACACAAAAATTTGTGCTTTTAGTGCAAAAGAAGAACTCATAAATAAATTTGTTCTGGAGTTAAAGACTGTCAATGTATTGGCACTTCACCCAGTCACATTGTGTCAAATACTGTCCATCTCATGGAACTTCACTCAGTCACATTGTGTCAAATACTGTGCATCTCATGACACTTCACCCACAGTAAGCATAGTCACATTTGTCAAAAACTGTCCAGATCATGGCACTTCACCCACACCCCATACAAATACGAATCCTAAAGCTGACAATGAACCCCCCTCCCCAAGAAGAAACATCAAAGAAGGTATTGACTATGGGCCACAACAACAGACACGAACTACACAGCAATACTACATCACTCAAACTTGAGAGCAGTGGTTTCTGCCCTCTGCACCGCATTTGGCCCTGAAAGAACATAAATAAATAGTTGGTTGGTGTGTGGATGGTAGGCTAGTTGTATCAGACAGAAAGATCCACATGTAATCTTAATAACACAATTTTGTGTTACTTTGTGGAGTTTTAATATGTAAGCATATAAAAAATAAATTTAAAATATCTGAGCCATTAAGAGCAGATAAGTGGTCTTGCTCGTACATCAGTGAACCAAGCCAGGTTTAGTTTTTCAGTCACTGGTGTCATATGTAAACTCAATCTCCATGACAATAGTGTTGACCTTGGTGATATTAACCTTCACCGCACTTATATTAACACCGGTCTACCAAAAAAAAAAGGCGGCTCGCGCCGTTGGCGACACACCCCATCCGACGAGATATCGTGAGATTTACACGTACCACAGCCCGTGCACATAGCTGGGGACATGCGCAATCGAAGCCGGTATATCCCCCACTTCCGACATGATCGTTGTTGAGAATGGCTAGCTATTCGTACACGTGTAAGAGCAATTAATCTGACCACATCTGCACACCGGTACGATGCCATGATGGTGGATCGGTTTTATAGACCTTTCTTTAATCGTATTTTGAATAAAATAACATTGAATCATGGCTTGAATCATGAATTATTAGGTTATTTAGTTTCACAGCAGTGAATATACAGAATGCCGTGTTGGTTTGGGGACTTGTACGTTTGATATCGAATATGTTGAAGTGGCACCAAAAATGACTAGGCCTAAGCTCAAAGAACGATTTTACTGCAAATCTACATGTTTTATACAGTTCCCATGGCACTATTTTGATAATTTCGCAGTGAAAGAACATAAATACAACAGATTTGTGTGATTTAGTTTACAGTGTTGCCAAGGAATTTGATAATTAAGGTAAGTTATTTTTGTACTAATTTATTTCCTCTTTATTTGTTATAAAATATATGTTTGTTTGTTTGTGAAAAACGTCTTTACCACTTTCTCATACTTCTGGTATCACACACACGTGTACATAAATTACACCAATATATGTATAATTCAATTCTTTATTTATATGTGCAAATATGATTTAAATATCTCTAACAACAAAAAAATTATCACATTTTCAAAACAGTCACCATCAATAACGAAAATGATCAAAAAAGAATCCGGTGGCAGGGAGACGTTTCATATCTTTTAATCTGGCTTGCTAAAGGTTAAGGATGAATAGAGAATAACAATTGGAATAACAATATGGAATATTGGAATAACAATATGGATGAAAAAATGAACACAAGAAGTATACATTTTTGTTTTATATTTGTGACGTACACAAACATTCAGATTTCCTGACAAGTTCAAACTTACATATGCTTGTTCGTGATTTCTTTGTTAAATCCTGTCCTGGATGGTCTTCAAGTGCAGGTGTTATAATTACACCTGGAACACTTTGCTGTAAATAGAAAGAGATGTTAGGGATTAATTATTTTCTGAACCGACAGTAGTACACTCTGGGCATCCCCATACAAGTTACATCTCTTCCAGCAAATGGCATGCACGCGGATAGTTCCTGTAGTGTGCTGATTGTATATTTTTCTAGTCCTACCAGTCAATCATTCCCTCTACTATTCAAAACTTCTTCAATCTCTTCCACCATGGTGTCTTCATTTAACAAGTGTGCATATATATATATATATATATATATAAATAATTAACACTGTCCTCCTTGTTGTCATCGGTCCTGGGACACATGCTAGTCTGTCAGCTCTTTTATTATCATCAACTAAAGCGTGACCTGGATAAATATCTACATAAGTCTTTGGAAGTGTGAAACTCCGATATACTCCATCCACTCATGATATAGCTATACATTCTGAATTTGTGGATCATGGATTGAGTCACAAACAATAACAGCCCTGTCATAGTTTCCAAAGGGCAACTTTAGGGCCTCTGTAACTGCCTTGATTTCCATTCTCACACTGGAGGTTGTTCTACATCAGAATAGTAGGGAAGCCACAGCCCAATCTTGACCATCTCCGCACAGAACTATCTGTGTATGTGACCACATTATTCTCTTTCTCAGTTATTGGTTGTTTGATTTCTATATCAGCTTTTCCATTGCACTTCTCTCTAATGAGTGTGGCTATAATCTTTCGATAACTTGACAGATTGTCAGCAGCTTATCATTTCCTCCTTTTCAAGTATTTCTTCAACAGGGATGACCTGAGTAACCCTCATCTTCTCATCTGCTATCCATGACACACCTCATTGAACTCCTTCCATGTAACGGATGCCTATTGTAATTAGTGAATGTCTGTATGTGATAGTAATTAATCCCAGCATGTGACTTATCATCACAATAGGTGTCATGCATACACCTCAGGGCCATCCTCATACCCTCATTCTGATTGTATTCCAAACATTGACAGTGTGAAGAGCCCCAGGCCATAATCTATCACTGAAAAAAAAACCAGTTGTTGAAAGAGCAGAACAATTAACCTCTGTTCTATATCCACAGCTACCATTGTTTATTTGCATTGCACGACAATATTTACTTTTCAAGCTAATATTGTCCACATTTGTGCGCTGCAAGAGAATGATGACTTTTCTGGTTAATATTGCTCACATTTGTAGGGAATGTTCTTGTCAAATTTTACTCTTAAGACATTTTTAATTCTGTCACTCCTCTCTATAGTCTGCTCATCGAACTTCACACCAGGAAATGCTGTCGTTATGATGATGTTAAAGAAACAACACGTGACGCAAACCTTACTGGGATTCACCTGACAGCATGGGTCATCACAAAGACAAGAAATTGCTCGTAATGTATAATGTTTATCACTTACAATTTCTTCCCTATCTTTTTTGATTTTGTATGAGCGGGTGTAGCTAAACAAGAGTATCCTGTCAATAGCGATCTAGCTAGATAAGAGCATCATGTCAAGAGGGGTTAGCTAGATAAGAGCATCATGTCAAGAGGGGTTAGCAAGATAAGAGTATCATGTCAAGAGGGGTTAGCTAGATAAGAGTATCATGTCAAGAGGGGTTAGCTAGATAAGAGTATCATGTCAAGTGGGGTTAGCTAGATAAGAGCATCATGTCAAGAGGGGTTAGCTAGATAAGAGTATCATGTCAAGAGGGGTTAGCTAGATAAGAGTATCATGTCAAGAGGGGTTAGCTAGATAAGAGCATCATGTCAAGAGGGATGGGTGCTGTGCCATGAGGAGTGTGGCTAGATAAGAAAGCTATGTTTCAACCTGCAATTGTGAAAAGATCTGAATGAGTGACATGTCAAGAGAGGTATGCTTAGATAAGAGTGATATGCTGGAAGCTTGAGGAGATTAGTAAATTAAGACAGAATGAGTGTGCTCAGTTATGACCAGTTACTACACACTGAAGGACAGTTTATAGAGGAGATCTGAAAACTTAATTGTCTGATAACAAAACATACACACCTTCACTTCCATTTCCAGCAGCCGTTTTCTGGGCGTGTACAGTCTCATCTCTGGAATAGCGTGCCGATAGCAGTAAAATTTGACTGGATAGAAAGACAAGAATATAAAATATATTACCAAGACTAGCACTGACTATCTCTTAGTGGTAAGGTAAGACTAGAGCAGATAAGTGGTACACTGTGTGTCTGCTTCCACCATCCCAAAATCTGCCTATTTCTATATTCCCTATTTCTTGTATAGCTAAAGACACAGCATGATTAAATCTCTTATAGCTTCTTTGGATAATATTTTAAGGGAATCTCTGTAGGGTAGTATCTAAGACATTTGCCATGCACTCAAGGGTCATAGGTTCAAATCTGGCTTGTGATATATTGTTTACAATGGATTTTTTATGAGATCCATGGGAATTATCACTTGAGGCTATGGAAATATGTGTTATGGGTGGTACTCTTGGTAAGAGGGGTGCTATTTGATTGAGAGGAAGTACACATGAGGAACCTGAGTACAATAAAGCCAATCCTCTACACATCATGAGCTCTTTTATAGCTTCTTTGCGATTTGAGATGTAAAGGTTAGAACAACCAACCCAGATCTCATGCCAGCTAATAATATTAGAAATAATTCAGATCATCCTCTCTGAATGTATAGGACAACAAACTAGACAAAAAAATCTTTTATCACGTCCGTCTATTTAAAAAAAAATGTATATGGAAGTCTATCCAAACTATGACAAAAATACTGATTTAACAATTTTGCATTGACTTCTAGAAACTTAAAACTCACATATATAGATTGAAGAAAACCACAGAAGATGGATGTGTCAGGTCATTGGCGCAAATAAAACAACGACAATGCATTTCCATTCTCTGGACTACATCCTGCTGGAAATCTAGTAGGGCCATTGTCCTGCTACAAGAGACATCCAGTGGAAGTTTGAGAATGAATGCTGAAGAAGAAGAGATTGAAGAAAAAAAATGGTAAACAATATATTTTCAAAGTCAAATATCTTAACCTTTTACCATCAAAAATAAAGAAATGGTTAGCAAAAGCCAAATCAACATTTAATTGTTTGCCATATGCTACAAGTGTCTAAGCACCCATGTGCCATGAAGCCAGTTCTGTTACCCACTAACCACAAACAGCTAATTCACAAAAGGCCTGACCTGGTTTTACATCCTTATCACATGAATAATTAGTCAGCCTCAGTCCCATGCCACAGTGATCGCACTTCAGACAGCCTCGGTGGAAGAACTCGCCTTCTGCACTCATCCGCTCCATTATATAAACCTTTTTGTGGCAGAAATAGCAGGTCTCGCTAGCAGCCCCAGATGTAAAAGAATGTGGCAGATTTTTCTGAAATAAAACAACACACTCCAAGAGGTTAAATGGTAAATTTCTGTCAGTATTAGCAGGCGATTGCAGACAGCAGCAACATAGAGAAATGAAAATGCAGATAAACAGGACATCAATAATAAGTGAAACTGAAGTAAAACTATATTCTGAAGAGGATGTAGCAGTCATCAGTCTTTCAAAACTTCTGCCAATCTTGAGACAATCTTTCAGTTTCTGTGAGTGCCATGTTTAGGTGACTTTTGACAATCTTGAGGTAATCTTCCTGCTTATGTGAGGGTTATGTTCAGGCGGATTTTTAAATTTTGTATATATCTTCTTCATGGTCTTCCTTCTTTTCATCTCACTGGCTTCATCAGTTCCATTGTGGTCTTTTCTAGGCTGTTTGATATGGCCAAAATATTGTATTTTTGGAGAGTACATTTGTTTAGCTAGCTTTCTTTGACATTAATTTCTCTAAGAACATCCACATTTGTTATATTTTATTTTTGTCAATGGTACTCTAAGACTCTTCCATAGCATTTTGTTTCAAATACTATTGTGTTTTTTTACTGCTGTATTAGTCATTGTCTGGGATTCACCCCTATATACCATCACTGAGAATATGCAGGCTCTAAGGAACAGTAGTCAGCACTATCAATGTCTGTGGGTCTCACTAATAGCCTACTAGACAAACCACCCATGCAATGTGTGGGTCTCACTAATAGCCTACTAGACAAACCACCCATGCAATGTCTGTGGGTCTCACTAATAGCCTACTAGACAAACCACCCATGCAATGTGTGGGTCTCACTAATAGCCTACTAGACAAACCACCCATGCAATGTGTGGGTCTCACTAATAGCCTACTAGACAAACCACCCATGCAATGTGTGGGTCTCACTAATAGCCTACTAGACAAACCACCCATGCAACAGAAAACCTTAGTAGATGATATCCCTGTATATTGAGTCTCTTTTCCTATGGAAGCTTCATAGCACATCATCTATACAATTATGCTTGCCATGTTATTTTTTGTGTGTTGCTTTTTGAGTTGTATATATGCATGCACTTTATGCAGTTGGGCCCAGCTAGAGATGTAATGCACAGCACTGGGGAGGGCGAGATTGGCTACACTGTTTTCCTATGGCTCATAGAAAAGGCACAGTGACTCACGCCAATCATAAAGGCACAGTGACTCAGGATGTGACAAGTCTTTTACCGTGAACATTTGGATACATGCCTGAAGCCACAGAGAGTTCAGCATAACCAATAGGCAATTGGTGGCAGGGAATAAGCACAGTGAACCCTATCTTTGCTGCATTGGCTCAAAGCAATGCATAGTTGAAAACCTACTTTGTGGAGGTGTGATAATTATTTTCTAGTCTGGTGTGGGCAGAAAATCCACAGACATCCCAGCACTTTTAATGCTTGGAATACCTTATATGGAACAGAACAACAGCTCACAAACATATATATGTATCATACAATGACATTGGGTCAAAGGACATGAGCTCATGGACTGCTGGATCAGCAACCAAACAACTAAGGAAAGTTAGTTTCACTAATAGAAAAATAAATGTCAAATTTGGAATAACAAAATGAGGAAGCAATGACTGTGAACCAATCAGCCTGAAGCTATCATTTCACAAACAAGAAATATATATATCAATAGCTATAATTTAGCTAATAAAATCAATTTAATGTCACCCCAGACATACCCATAGGTGCCCAGTCTCTTGAAGAATCTGAGCCAGTGTAATTAATCCTATCAATCCGATGTCAACATGTCTCAAGGTCTTGGTAGCTTCCCAATGTTGACATATGCCACATTTAGGTAGCCATTTGTTATCATGAAAAATAATCTCCCATGATGCTTTTATAATAACTATTTGCTAGAGTGGATGTCCTTGATTCTGCCACTGTATTCGAAAGCCCATTGTTAATTTTAGTCTGTATGTTCACGTTTAGAAGCCACATAGTGATGTTTAAAGTGACGCAATTGTCCGTGAATTCTTCATGGATGCTGATTTGGATGAAGATTATGAAACCTTCAGTGTAGTGGGTACTGTGTATCAAGCTGTGAGTATTGAGGGAAATGTTGATAATATTTAATAGTGATGTAAATGCTGTCAGTTATGACAAGGAAATTGAGGAGCCAGGTTTTCTACAGATATGGATTATCTGGAAACTGTAGGTCCTTTATGTGCATTTGTTTTTGTTATTGTCCTCACTGTCCATGTTAATTGTTCACAACATAACACTGACAAACACACACACACAAACAACACCACCAAATCCAGCATCCATTTATCTTTATTGTCTCCAAATTTGAAATCAATTTCAATAAATAAAAAAAAGTTATGCTAAACAAGCAAACAATTCCAGAAAAACCAGAAATCATAAAAAAATGGCTGGGTTCCAGGGGAAGTTTGCATAATTTTTCTCTAGGTTGTTACAGGTTAAATTGACAGTAACTCCTCCTCTTCTGCATTTATTAATTTTGTGCTGGTAAACAGGATGTGCATCTTTGAACGGACATGCACAACTACAGCCACTGTATTTCTTGTAATTCTATAGGATGTAGTAGCCTCTCATCACATGAATGGTAGATAGCAATGTCCTTCGATGAATGGTAGATGGCAATGTCATTCTTCTTTGCTTTCCTATTGCGGCATATCACTATATGGACAAATGTTGAATACACTTGCTAATATATCAGACTTTGTAGACAGCTCGTCTCATAAACATTTGACAGTCTGTATGTGACTGCCCTCATGGTATTATCACCATATTAATAATAATAATAATACGTAATAAGACCCATAACCTATCAGGGTTACAAGGGTATCACACTGTATACATCAGCACAAAAAAAATATCTTCCCAAACAACTATTGTCAACCATTTGGAGAAGTGTAGAAAAATCACACCCAGACCATTCATTGATGATATCAATCCAGTATTTTCTAACCCCCTCTTCTCCTTCTACCTATGACTGTTATTTGTAAAATAATTGTAGAAAGCGAGTCAGGTCTCATTACATATCCAACCAAACAAGTTTTGATGGACAACTGTTGAATATACTTACCAACTTGCTAACAGACTCTGTAGGTGACTTGCCCTCATGGCTCTTAAATTTGGCCACTAGAATATCAGCCATAGCTGTCACACTGACCGTTCCAGGCATGCTCCCAATTTTGTTTGTCTTGGTATCTTTACTGTTGCCCAACTGCTGTTGGTTGACAATCTCTTTCAATTGACCATGTTGGTCAAGCTCTCCTTCATCCTATTTATTTAATTAAACACAATAGCTTGAGATATAGAGTCAGAGAAAGTGTATGTAAGAATAACAGAAAAATGTAATTAGAGAAAAATGTAATTACATTTCATAAATGTTTCAAAGATAGATGGAGCTTGTCTATCATCAATGATACAGTCCTGTGAACTCATGTAGAATCACTCTTTTTAAGAGATGTTATTTGCTTTTCCCCATGATTTTCATTGGTCACTGTATACTTTGTATCAACAGCTAATGAGAATCACTGGAAACATCCACTTACGTTACTTTAGAAGGAATATCCTTTTTTTTTGTATAATCAGTTTCCTATGCTCTATACAGGCAGGAGGGCCACTCCATGAATTCAGTTGTCAGCAAGAAGTCCTCACGGTTAACACAACGCTTCACTTCCATATCTGTTTCCCGGGGCGAGGTTTTAATCCTCAGAAGTGGATGTGTTCTGGAGTCTGGGGACCCTTTTGGCAAGAACATTGATGGGTCAGGATGTTTATTTTGTAGAGATGTGTTTGTAGTTTGTACCAAGGAGCCTAAAATGGTAGTTTGCTGAGATCTGTTTAGTTTTAGAATGGAGTCTTGTGGAAAATTGCTGCCTGTTCTTTGACTCCATTTATGTTTGTATTTTCTTTTGATAAGTTTTTTGGATCAGTCAGTATATTCTATGGAATTGTTCCTCTTTTGCATTTGCTTTTGCCAGTCTGTCAGCTGCCTCATGTTCTGCAATTTCAGTGTGCAGGGATCTTCTGTAGCACCACTTTGTTGTTTTAGTAGAGTTGATTTAAAAGCTTTTGCCAGTCTGTCAGCTGCCTCATTTTCTGCAATTTCACAGTGTGCAGGAATCTTCTGTAGCACCACTTTGTTGTTTTAGTAGACAGTTGATTTAAAAGTTCTACAGTAGTTTTTGTTAGATCTTTAGGTTCATTTAGGATGATCTGAAGGAAGATTCATGAGTCCTTAGTGTTTGATTGTCGAGGGACACTGGTGGCGATTAAGTAGGTGTATAAGATGCTGTTTGTTTGAGAACCCCAGAAATTACGAGCAATTAGCTCTGACTTCCTATGTGCATTTGGGAGGTTTCTGAGCTGTCTTTCATACCCAGGAGACCACCTTTCGTGCAATGCCTATTGGAGGAGCCTTTTACTGGGGGGGGGGGGGGAAGGGTGGGGGTGTACATGTTATGAGACAAGCTGGTAGTCTGCTTGGGTCACCCACTGTTTGTCTTACAAGGCACTTCGCAGCCAGCGAGCTGTTCCTTGTGTAGGAAACCCATTCCATTACCACCCTTTGTGTCCCTAAGTCCCAGACCTAATTTCTTCCGTATGAGCCATGTTGGGTGATGGCGATGGTTGAATTAGACTCAGGGTTGATACACCTTCCTAGACGAGGTGCAGCTTTGCCAAACACACAGTAGTCTAGAATTTGACCTGTGCATTTTTCATGCACTCACCTCGTCTGCTTGAGATGGCCTTCCAATTAATCACCAGGCATTGTCTATTATTTGGACTCTTCACCATTGCGTATATTATCCAAAGAGGCAGGTAAAATATGAATTTAGGACAAGGAGCTTCGCAGTGGGCCCTTGCTGTATTCAAAGCTTTCTTTCATACCCAGGAGTACATGTTCAAGTTGGCGTATCGAATACCTGAGTCATGACTCCTACTTTGAATGGGGTTAATTGTGATGGGACAGGAGGACTTCTGTGTGTGCTCGAGCATGAACAGCACTTCCGCCAGTCGGTCTCGTGCTTGACCATTGTAGCTTCGTTGGCACTGAATCGACTCACGTACACTATGTTGCCCTCTAGCGTGCGTTACCTTTTCCAGATTCGGTGTGTACTCGTAAGATCACCATATGTTAGGGACAATGACATTGGTCGCCCCTGCAATGTTTCTGCTTTTTAAGCTGGCCAAGTCAGAATGGACAGATGCCTTGCATATTTTGGATGTAATGGCACAGAGGTTTCAGAGATATTTCCAGTCTCTTTACAGGCAATTCTCATCTACAGCATCCAAATCCATAAGCCTAAAAGTGTTAGCCAGGAATACAGCAAGTGCATCTGTATTTCTGTTTCCAGGGTGCCCCACGAGGAGGTACTTTTAAGATCTTGGTTATCTGCTAAACCTGGGTCCGCATGAGAGCAATACGAGACTCTTAGCATCCCAGATAGAGAGTACAGAATTTTGCAATATAAATGAATCATTAGAGATAAAGAATATAATTGTACTCTGTACCACAAGATGGTTCACCCTTTGTTGTGTTCTATCCACAAAAGATAAAACATACAACTGTGCTTTGTACTACAAGAGATAAGACACACTATTCTGCTCTGTACCACAAGAGATCAAAGAGGTTGGGGTTTTATTGCCTACAGAAAAGGTGTGAAATTGGTTCAGAAATTTTCACTGTCACATCGAGCATGAGGATGGAGATAGAGGGAGTTACAGCAACATTTAATTGGTTGATAATGGATACATCAACACACTCAGTAATATTCACAGACTCTCAAAGCATGCTGCGCAAGATAGAAAAGTTCATGCTGAGAAAAGAATGGTAAGACTTATTGAACAACTCAATTGTCCAGAGCATTACATGGATATCCTGCCCTGGTCATTCTGGGGTCAGAGGAAACAAGAGAGACGAGTTATTGGCAGGCACTGCGGCTATAGACGGCACATTGTTGAGAAGAGATAAAGCAGACTTAATGAAGGCAGTAATAAATTCATTTCAAGATGAAGCTGATGTCAATGAGGCTGAGAACGTACACATACAGAGAATGTTAGAAATGGAAGTATCTAGAGTGGAGGGGAGGAATAGTAATTTTTGGGAAAGTCCTGAAGATCACACAATCAACACCTGACAGGGACTCTACATACACTGGGATTGCTGCTGGAATGGAGAGCGGAGCACTTATGGGAATGCCCCATGTGCTGTGATGCTAGTTTCTAATTAAGAATCAAGATAAAGCATACAATTGTGCTCTGTACCACAAGAGAAAACATACAATTATGCTCTGTACCACAAGAGAAAACATACAATTTTGCTCTGTACCACAAGAGAAAGTATAAAATTGTATTCTATACCACAATAGATAAAGTATAAAATTATATTCTATACCACAATAGATAAAGCATACAATTGTGCTCTGTACCACAAGAGAAAACATACAATTGTGCTCTGTACCACAAGAGAAAGTATAAAATTGTATTCTATACCACAATAGATAAAGCATACAATTGTGCTCTGTACCACAAGAGAAAGTATACAATTGTATTCTATACCACAATAGATAAAGTATAAAATTATATTCTATACCACAATAGATAAAGCATACAATTGTGCTCTGTACCACAAGAGAAAACATACAATTGTGCTCTGTACCACAAGAGAAAGTATAAAATTGTATTCTATACCACAATACATAAAGCATACAATTGTGCTCTGTACCACAAGAGAAAGTATAAAATTGTATTCTATACCACAATAGATAAAGCATACAATTGTGCTCTGTACCACAAGAGAAAGTATAACATTGTATTCTATACCACAATAGATAAAGTATAAAATTATATTCTATACCACAATAGATAAAGTATAAAATTATATTCTATACCACAATAGATAAAGCATACAATTGTGCTCTGTACCACAAGAGAAAGTATAAAATTGTATTCTATACCACAATAGATAAAGCATACAATTGTGCTCTGTACCACAAGAGAAAGTATAAAATTGTATTCTATACCACAATAGATAAAGTATAAAATTATATTCTATACCACAATAGATAAAGCATACAATTGTGCTCTGTACCACACCACAAGAGAAAACATACAATAGTATTCTATACCACAATCAATAAAACATAAAAATTGTTAACTTCTGGGCCCAAGTGACACATATGCACATGAACATTATAATGTATTTTGAATGTTACACACTTAATTACTGAAAACAAATATGTTTTTGTAAAATATAATCTCCTACTTCATCTTTCAATTTCTTGAGTCTCAAGGCACGGCCTTCATTTTCTTCTTGTTCCTTTCTCTGTGAAAAGAAAACAACATCTCAATGAAATAAATATATACACACATCACCTGTATGTTGATGGGATCCAAAATAAGAGCAAACAGTAACAGTTCTGTCTACTGTGCATGTTATAGGAAGCAACTAAGGAGGGTTGTGTGTGTGCTTGTTCTCCTAACCCCATGATCTCAACTGTAATGAAGTCTGCAGAAGACTTATGACTGGACACTGGGAAGACACCAAACATTTTACATGGTGTTTTTCCAGATAATATATGTTAAGTTGTAGTATATTTGGTGTGTCCCTCATGGCTTATTTTTCACTTAAGGCACCCGGGGGTGCTTTTCGCTGACCTTTTATTAGGCAACATCCGAGCTCATATGACATTTTGTGTTTAGGCACTTTCATGTTGGGGCTATTTTTTTTATGGAACTTTCTTCCAAACAAGGGCTGATCCAACAGAGTAGGGCCTGGGACCAGGAACACCATTTTCCAACTGGTACGATGCTGCTTTTTTACTTGTCTCTTCCCAGACTCCCATCTATGGGTAGTGGATCTGAGACATGCTTCATCACTCTCCATTCCCTGCCACACACAGTCTGCAGGCACATCAAGACATGTGTCATGTCTGCCACATTTGGAAAGACATGTAGGATCGCCATGTTCTGGATTGGATGGTTTCATCTCAGGTTTCCCCTCCCCCCAGATGGTTTTTGGGTCACAAGACCTAGGTTCTATGATGGAGTGCAATGCCATGTTGGATTATCCTCCCTCTACTCCAGGGGGGGAGGAGAATGATCAACCACAGGCCATAAAAACATATAACTGTAAAGATAGAATGCTGGTGGGTTTTTCAAACACACAAAAAAACTTCACTATACAGTCATATCATCTTCTAAAAATATAATTTTGCATGTTGGTTGGTCTGGTGGTTGCTACCTGACTTATGGCTTTGTCTTGTATGTTGACACTTGTTGGTGAACAGTAAAACTTATGGCTTTGTCTTGTACGCTGACATCTATTTGTGAATATTAAACATACAGCTTTATCTTGTACATTGACTCTATTGGTGAACAGTAAACCTTATGTTTTTGTCTTATATGTTGACATCTATTGGTCAACAGTAGCACTTATGGCTTTGTCTTGTACGTTGATATCTATTGGTGAACAGTTTCACTGCAGCCGTGTCAATCATCGATATATAAGAGGTAGTCATTTCTGAAAAGTGTGGAGAATATAGTACGATAACATACAGTATGATACTGGAGATCTGGGTAGTTACGATGGCCTTTTAATTGTTCTCTGAAACAGTGACAGTCAAGATCATTATTGAGTCAAACTCTTATTCCATGATCCACATGTTTCACAACAGACGGCCATGTCATGGATGGAGTATATTGGGCCTCTACACCTCAGAGAGACTGTTTATTTTAGATATCTCGCAACTGTCATTAAGGGTCATGAGAGAGCTGACAAACTGGCTTCAAGAACACAGGTGTCAAGGACAGACGACAAAGGACAAGGGGACATTCCAAATTCCTTAGTACGTATCTTTTGAATGAGAAAACCGTGGTAAAAGAAAATATTATTAAGAGATTGAATGAGTAGAATTGCTCAGGGAGAGCAAGGAGCAGAAAGCAAGAGAGAAGGGCAATTGATGGGCATCCTAAGGTTGACTAACGAGTTTCAAAAATTATCATGGGCACGATAAGGTAGATCAACAAGCTACAGAAACTGTCATAGGTATAATAAAGAAGATCAACAAGCTACAGAAGCTGTCATAGGTATGATAAAGAAGATCAACAAGCTACAGAAACTGTCATAGGTATGATAAAGAAGATCAACAAACTACAGAAACTGTCATAGGTATGATAAAGAAGATCAATGAGTCACAAAAACTATCATGGGCATGATGAAGATCAACAGATGAACTACAGACACTATCAGCATGCATACTCTTTGCCATCTACTCAAAGATATGAAACTCCTATGGAGATGCCCAGAGTGTACCATAGTGAGTTCAGAAAATCATGAATCATTAATATCTGATCAGTAAAATAATTACCTTTTTTGATCTAGCTAGTCTAGAGTTCAACTTCTGAAGGATTGAAATTCTTCTGTTGGAACCACGAGCCGACTTTGACTTCTTAACATCTGGCATGGGTTTCTGCTTGATAGTACTCTCAGGTGCAACACCTATGTAAAGATAAAATAATGGCACAAAATTGAATAGGGGAAGCCATCTACAGTCTAGTCAGACTGTAGACTGATGTTAGTTTATTTATGATGTCCTCATGAACAGCCTATGTCAGTTCTGTTAGGAGACTCAACCATTTCCACCTAATAGACTCAATATCCATTTTTATTCTTCCTCATTTGCCAGCTAGGGACAGAATGATATGGATTTCTTCTTAGAACTGTGCTGTGATCACCAGCCCCTAATAGCTTGTCCATCAGAGCTGTATCAGATAGCTTGTCCATCAGAGCTGTATCAGATAGCTTGTCCATCAGAGCTGTATCAGACAGCTTGTCCATCAGAGCTGTAATCAGATAGTGATCACCAGCCCCAGATACAGGCTCAGATAACAGGAAAAGGCTCCATTGTGGCCACCATAACTTTTGTAGCAGTACTACCTCACTTGACTTTCTCAATCACATTGTCAAATTCGATTTTTGCTGAAAGTGTTCCATAGATACTTCATGTCCTGTTACTTGCCAATATTGAAGCCAACGCAGTCTGTGACTAGCCTAATAATCAAGAAGAAAAACACGACTTCTTGCCTGCGATGTCAACAGCATTGTAGAAAGTGCACCATATTAACAGTTATTCTAACTTACTCTGTACACCTTCAGTTTTGTTTTCATTCTTTCTTAAACTCTCATTAAATCTCTTTTGTAACAAGATTGTCCCACTAGATTTCCAGTAGGATGTAGTCCAGAGAACGGAAATGCATGTTATAATTTTATTCGCATCAATGGCCCGACACATCTGACTTCGATGGTATACCGTAGTTACTTCAATTGTCTAGGTTGTAGAGCCAGATGTCATCAACTCTGAAATATTTGAGATGTAATGAAAATTACAGGAGGCAGTGGGATCCCTGAGAGAAAAAGAGGCCTATAGTTCTAATCAATAAGCTCCAGAATCTACACCTCATAGCATTCTTTCTATAATGTGCACAGATTGTTACCTATAGCTCAATATTGCATTCCCTTGATAAATCGACAAGACTTGGGACATACCCTCCAAAATAAAATATATTTTCTAACACGTAGTTTAAGAAATATATGTTCTTTCAGCATCAAATAATGTGAATATAGTAGAAATCAGAGCTCTCTAATTTAAGCGATGTAATGCTACTGTGTATAGTTCTTGCATGTTGTTGAGACTCATACCCTCTTTGATGGTTATTCTGCAAAGAGTTTCTCTTCATCTTCCTTTTTCCACCTGGCATCTTTTTAATGCTTGTAGTGGAAGTCTATTTTCATTAATTCTAAGTACATGTCTGATATAAATCCACCATTTTCTTTTATTGTTGTAGAAACATTCATGTATGGTGTCTTCTCTTGTTGAAAATTATTGATTGCTGTTTGGTGTCTTCTCTTACTGTTATAGAAAGATACAGATTTTTGATTTTTCTTATTGTTGCAGAATAATATTGATGTTTGGTGTCTTCTCTTTTTGTTTTAGAAACATGCTTGGTGTCTTCTCTCATTTGCTTGTTTGAGAAATGGTTCATATACATACATTTTTACCATAAAAGCACATAAATTATCTTGTTTCATCCCTACTTGAAACTTATTACAGGAATAAATCAAAATTCAGTCAATAAAAATAAGACACTCACAGGAAGGCAGGGGCTCATATCTGAAGAGATCATAAAACTGTGTCAGGTAGGAGACCATTGTGAGCTTGTCAGGTACAGCACAATTGGCCATGTCCTCACCTGTCATCACTGGCGGAATCCCCAGCTCTTTCTCTGCCACACTAAATGCCTAATGTCAAAATTGAACAAACCATAATGATGAACACAAGAATCCAAACATCATTATTTGGTATAACACAGCAATATCTAAATTGTACTAATAATGTAGTTACTCAACAGACAAATCCCTGCCTGCAGCTCCCTAATGGAAAACATGAAGTATTTAACAGTTTTTGTGCTAGGCCTTTGCGATGTATGAATGCATTTTCAGACTTTTGTATATATGAATACCAATTAAATGTAAATATCTACAATCATCATTTGATAGTTGTATAACAACATAAGATTTGTTTATATGTTGTAGTTACAACATAAGATTTGTTTATATGTTGTAGATTTTCATTCAATGTCTAAGGCATATTGTTTGAACTGTTAGCCATATTATGAGATATTGTGTAACCTTATTTTGTTTCTAAAACACCCCAACCTGATGCTGTATCCTACGACCTTTATTCTGTGTGTTGATATATCTAATGTAGTACCCCTATACCCTGTGTTTTTTACATCTAATGTAGTACCCCTATACCCTGACTGTGTTGATACATCTAATGTAGTACCCCTATACCCTGACTGTGTTTTTTACATCTAATGTAGTACCACTATACCTTGACTGTGTGTTGATATATATAATGTAGTACCACTATACCCTGACTATGTGTTGATACATCTAATGTAGTACCACTATACCATGACTATGTGTTGATGCATCTAATGTAGTACCACTATACCATGACTATGTGTTGATGCATCTAATGTAGTACCCCTATACCCTGACGATTATGTGATTATGGATACAGGGACAATGCATGAAAATAGCCAATGTGACTAGAAACCAATCAGAGTTGCAAATTTTTCTTCCACTGTACATTGAATCTCATGTCCACTTGTCATCTAATGTATATATCAAGTGACATATTTTTTTCCAGAACAGAATATTTTTTCTTTATCATGGATATTCTGAACGTCTCTCTGTCCTAGGCAAGCAGGCCAGACATGTGCATACATTCTTCGATGTAGCTAGTCCATCATCTTCTTGGTCTTCCTCTTCTCTTGCTAGGCCTCAAGAATCAGTCTTTCGATTCTATCATGTCACTTTGTGTGTCCAAAATGTTGTAGCTTCCTTATGATGGTTTTTAGAAGCCACAATTTGTTTAGTTTCAGTAATTAAAAAATTTCAATGACATTACATCTGTGATGTATGTAATGTGGTGTATCTTCTCAGGAATATAGTCTTTGTTCTCATTTTCTAACAATGAAATTATTTGCTATCATTTTCTCCTCTATCTATTCTATTTCTGATCTTCCTCTTCTATTTTATGTATTAATATTCCACATTCGTACATCCTTGTATCGAAGTATAAATTGTTCCTGAAATCTGCACACCAAGTGTCTCCATAAAAGAAAGTCCTTTAGGTATTATGCCATATTCCAACCATCCCCGTGTGTCCCACACATAGCAGTCTATGTAGACTAAGCACAGGCAATACTCTGATAATATGATCTTTTGGTGCACATGTCAGAGAGTTGTTCACAATATTCTTTGCGCACATTTTCTTTTATCTTGGAGGGATTTATTATTCTTGTTTATTATGTTCTTACAGGAAATATCTTGGAGCACCAGCAATGACATTCAATCAGATTGTTCAAGTGACTTGCTCCCACAGCTTATTATTAGTCCAGAAGTGTCGACTGTACCAGCAGTGTTGTGTAATGTCATTAAGCACAACAGTAGAAACTCATACGAATAGACTTGACCGCAGGCACAAATGGCTAATAGCAACAACTAAGGTCATTTTTTCTGTAAAAATTCTTAGAAAACATTATTTTTGGTTAATTCACAATCTAATACAAGAAATCACAATGTGATATGAGAATTCACAATCCAATATGAGAGTTCACAATCCAATACCAGAAATCACAATGTGATATGAGAATTCACAATCCAATACAAGAAATCACAACCGAATATGAGAGTTCGCAATGCAATATAAGAAATCACAATCCAATATGATAATTCACAATCCAATACAGGAAATCAGAATTCAATATGAGAGCTCACAATTCAATATGTTACAATCAAATACAAGCATTTACAATCCCATACAAAAAATCACAATTGAATATGAGAATTAACAATCCAATATGAAAAATCACAATCCAATATCTGATTACCATCAAGTTTCCTCGTCTTTCATTTAATTGAAATGTGTCTATGTCTACAACTTCATATACTTTTAGGATTTGACCCTTTTGAAGTATTGGAAGTGACAACATCCTTGGGGTGCAAAGGGAACGCATTGCTCTAGGCGGACCCAGGGTTAGCAGATAACCAAGATCCCAAATGTACCTCCACGTGGTGCACCCTGGAAACAGAAATACAGCAGCTCGAGCTGATTCTGGCTAAATCATTTGGGGATCATGTCCGAGAATGTGGAGGTAGCAAATGGAAAGAGAGTTGACTGCACAAGAGACAGACAATATCTCAGACACCACCAGCATCACCACATATAGCGACACTGTCGACATACAGTGAAGCTAGTCAGTCCAGTCCGAACATTGGAGGGGCGGCCAATGTAAAATGCATGTAAAGGTAGATGTATGGCGAGAGACAAATAGATTTCATACTGAGTACAATGAAACAATGAAAGGGCAGAACAGCGCTAGAGGGCAGCGCGAACTGCAAATAGAAAGTGAAAAGTCTCTAGGAAAGGGGAACTACAAGCTCCGTCAGCTCGAGACAAGCATCTAGTTACCAGAGTTCCTTACAGGCAGAGACCCAGACCCATTCATTGGTGTTTGGTAAAGCAAGAAGACCTAATCCAACTCTAATGTCGAGCCTTCCTAAACCGGAAATATGCTCGCGAAGAGAAAGGGTTCTGTACCCGATGGGCGTAGGCAAGAAAGGGACAATGATGGTAGTCTTGGTCCAACTCTACTGTCATGGTTTCCTATACCGGAAGTACACTTGAAGAGAGAAAAGGCTCAGTACCTGATGGGCTCAGGCGCTATTGGGACAAGGACGATCAGCTCGAGAACGCCTTGCTCTCAAACGCGTGGTGTGAGACTCGAACTTGGACAAGGAGTACACGATGTCGGTGAATGACACCTCGGCTAAGAGGGCGAAAGAGCCAGGGCCCAACTCCTCTGTTGAGTTCTTCCCCTTAAGGAACCAGGCTCCAGGATGAGAAACGGTTCAGTACCCAATGGGCACAGGCACAGCACGTCCAATTACACGAGGCAAGTTCATAGACAGTGGAACACCTCGTACGAGTCAGACGAGAGCAAAAATCGTCTGGGCGAAGAGTCGCCACTACGCGTGCCTGGAGACAGATATAGAGGCTGTCACAGGCTAAGGGTAGCCCACCCGAATTGTCACGGCGTGCCGAAATCGGATGTGCTAGGCCTACAAGGCGCATAACGTTATCACGCTCCCGGCAGAAATCGCACGGACACCCGTGATGGTTACAATGGAGCGAACGCAAAACAAACAAACAACATCCTTGCCAGGATATCCACCACAGGGCAATTACCACAACTGTGATATAGACAAAATCTCATTGTATTTGTGCATGATATCCTGATTGCTGCAGTGTGCCTTTTGGTTGTTGCCTATGTCTTACAGTTGCCTCTGCTTCTTGCTATGGCAGATTGTGGTGTCTCGCATGGAGTTACATTCTCAGCTGCTGGTGGCATACTGAAGTTGTATCTGGTCAACAATGAGGTGGCTTTGATGGAGACCATCAAGATGAAACATCATAATTAAAAAAACTAGTTTGTTTTACAGTAGTAGAAATATCATATATTAACGACAACACCTTACCAGTTGGTTGTTTACAGCAATATCCTTTTCCAACAGTTGAGTATAGTCACTGAAACATAATTCAGTATGCACAGATAAGATTTATGAATTATATCTATAGTGTAACTAGTGCTTCTCCAATATTGTCCTACACATTGATCCCAAACAGCATCACTCATCTTGGCTGATGTGACTGATCATTGATCACTTTACTTATACTGTGTGTTACCAATCAATGCAAAGCATGAAAAAGTCAGATAAATCAAGATAAGCGAATTTGAGATCAAATAGAGGACTATTTTGGAGGAGGTCTATAAAAAAAAAAAAAAAATTGGCAAGGTGTCTATACGGTAAAAAAGTTTAAGATTCACTAATCTATATGATGTAATATCTCCATACTGTGTCATCTATATGTGATATCATCTCTACAATTTATTACATACCGGGTATATATATGTAAAAACCCATAAAAAAGAGCTTTTAGTTGTTTGTCTCTTTTATATATCATATCAAGTGATGCATTATTTCCAGGACTTTGTCTTCATCGTGGATACTCTGAACAACCTCCTGTCCCTGGCGAGCAGGCCTGTGCTGGCTAGAGACATGCTCATATATATCTCAATATTGCTAGTCACTCATTCTCTTGATCTTCCTCTTGGTGCTCTGCCCTCAAGAATCAGCCTTTCCATGCCATCATGTCTCTTTAAGTGACAAAAAAAAAATATTTTCCTTCTTGTGATTGTAAGCCACCCTTCATTTCATTTCAGTATTTTTAAAACTTCAATGTTCTTTGTTTTCTCTGTTAAAAGATATTCGTAGAATTTTTCTGTAGCACTACATTTCAAATTAATTTATCCTTCTTGATATCGTTTTGTTTAAAGTCCAGGTCTTGTAGCCATGTTGCCACCGGGAAAACATATGATCTTAAAAGGATTATTTTAGTGTAATTACTGCTTTTTTATCCATTCTCTCTGCCGAAGATGGATGTTTCGAGCCAATGGCACAAATAAATTGGTGACAAAACGCATTTTCCTTCTCTGGACTACATCCTGCTGGAAATCTAGTGGGACCATTGCCCTGCTACAAGAGAGATCCAGTGGGATTTGGAGAATGAACGCTGAAGAAGTATCCATTCTGAATTTTTAAGCACTTTACTCCTGTAGTTGCTGTTTCTTTCAGGATGAAAATCTGTTAATATGATGCCGTAAGGAAAACACATTCATTTTCATCTGTCATTTTGGCAGCAGATCGTAAGACAATTTGACATTCAATCAATCAAGTGACTTGGCGAGTATCATAGGTGATCAAGTTTCTTCACAACTCTTTGTCTCTTGTATTGTTAATGAGTTCAGTTGGTGATATTCTCTAATACCACAGTGACAGCCCATCCAGCAATTTCTTTTTTTTTTCTTTCCTTCCTCTGTCTTTTCTTCCCTTGATATTTCCGGTGGTTACTAAAATGTTCAAATTTTTCTCTTCTCATCACATGCCCCAAAAAAATCTTGACTTGTCTACTTCTAATTTTTGTTAAAATGTGTCTTTTTACTCCAGCATCTCTGAGAACTTCTACATTAGTTTTCTTAGCTGTCCATGGTATTTTCCCGATCATTCTTCTCAAAACTTATTTCTGGAAAACTATATTTTCAGCAGTTTTGTTATAAAGGAAACATGAGATGACATAACATCTTTTTTCTACTTGATGTATTTTAGTGCTATATATTATTATTTTCCTAAAGTAAATGGGAGGGATTTGAACCATGAATATATTATATATATGTATATATATATCAGGGTATATGTTAACTTCAAGTTGCACAGTGCTGAGAATGTTCAAGTGTACTATATCTAGCATGTTAACTTCAAGTTGCACAGTGCTGAGAATGTTCAAGTGTACTATATCTAGCCTGTTAACTTCAAGTTGCACAGTGCTGAGAATGTTCAAGTGTACTATATCTAGCCTGTTAACTTCAAGTTGCACAGTACTGAGAATGTTCAAGTGTACTATATCTAGCATGTTAACTTCAAGTTGCACAGTGCTGAGAATGTTCAAGTGTACTATATCTAGCATGTTAACTTCAAGTTGCACAGTGCTGAGAATGTTCAAGTGTACTATATCTAGCATGTTAACTTCAAGTTGCACAGTGCTGAGAATGTTCATGTGTACTATATCTAGCCTGTTAACTTCAAGTTGCACAGTGCTGAGAATGTTCAAGTGTACTATATCTAGCCTGTTAACTTCAAGTTGCACAGTGCTGAGAATGTTCAAGTGTACTATATCTAGCCTGTTAACTTCAAGTTGCACAGTACTGAGAATGTTCAAGTGTACTATATCTAGCCTGTTAACTTCAAGTTGCACAGTGCTGAGAATGTTCAAGTGTACTATATCTAGCCTGTTAACTTCAAGTTGCACAGTGCTGAGAATGTTCAAGTGTACTATATCTAGCCTGTTAACTTCAAGTTGCACAGTGCTGAGAATGTTCAAGTGTACTATATCTAGCCTGTTAACTTCAAGTTGCACAGTGCTGAGAATGTTCAAGTGTACTATATCTAGCATGTTGACTTCAAGTTGCACAGTTCTAATAATGATTTTATCAACTCACATAATATCAGGACGGAATGAGTGAATCAGAGCACACAAAGCAAGTCCACTGTGCCATGAGGTGGTGAAGTCTACCACGTGTACATTGCGGTAGTTTCCAGAGTTGAGTACTTTCTGGCACCAATGAAGGAGGTTGTAGCTGTCTGTACCACCTGCACATGCAGAAAGTGTTAATATTCTAACTAATAGAGATTATACAATAATCATTAACAGACTAGATATGTGTTTCTTAACCTGGCGTCTGAAGGTAGCATACAGGATTTCAACTAGGTCTGTTCAGCTGACACCAATAAGCCTCACAACTTGAGTAATACATGTTTTCTGAATTCAAACAATCCACACCCCTAGTAAAGATGTGATTTTAGTCAAGTCATCCAACATATTTATTCTCTCAAGTCAATTAAAAAAAAATTATTGTCCAAGAAGACTGCAATTTACATTATACATTCTATATGCTACCTAAAATCCACAAGCCTTCTAACTCCGGTAGACCTATTTTCTCAGAGTGTTCCTGGCCTATGGTACTCATCTCAGACTTCTTGGCCAGTGTCTTTCAACCATTAGTGGAACAACTCCCTATATTTCTTAAAGACACTAACCATGCCATATCGATCTTTGCTTTTATTTCATTGTCTAACCCTGCTCATATCTATCGTCTCTTTCTACTCGATATCTGCTCCATTTACACCTCAGTATTTCACTCTGATGGCCTCAACGCACTGAAGTTCTTCCTCAACAAGCACCCTCATCCCTCTGTCTACCTCTATTCTCATCCGTCTTACTGAGCTTATGCTCACTCTTTAACTCCTTTGAGTTTGATGAGCTCTTCTTCGACCAAATCAGTGGGGTCGCCATGGACACTAAGATGGGACCAAGCTATGCCTGCTAGTTTATGGATCACCTTCAGCCCCAAGTAAGGGAGTCCTATAGTGGGCCCTTCCCTTTGATGTTCAATAGGTATACCGTTGATGGGATAGGTATCACTGGCATGGATGAGGCTGATCTGTCACACTTCATTCTCTTCATCAATAATTTTCATGCGGCAATCAAGTTCCCATCTCAGATCTCCACCTCCCATGTGAACTTCTTGGACATAACCATTACTATTCAACCTTCCTGTCTCAGCACATTAGTACACTACAAACAGACTGATGCCCACAGTTTTCTCCTATATACTTCTTCTCATCCCTCTGCCTGTCGCGATTCCCTTCCATTCTCTCAACTTCATCTCTGGTGTCTGTGTAGTGAGGAGGACTTTCTAGAAAAAGTCCACGAGATGATGGACTTCTTACGCTGTCATCTAGGGTCCTTGGGTCTGCTGTCTCGAGTGTTCAGCCTCTCCCGCTAGGATAATCAGATGACGGCCATTAAGGTGTGCTTCTCTAACGAACAGATCCATCTCATGCTTGAGAACCGCTCTATATATATATATATATATATATATATATATATATATATATATATATATATGACTTTGGCACACTTAAACTTTTAGGAATTAAATCACATTTATTTAGATGCGTTTTAGTATATTTCCTATTTTTATACATTTTCTGATTGTGTCACCTCTGACTTTCTTCTTCTTCTACTGGAACCCCAGGAATTGCGAGCGATTACCTCTTACTTCCTATGTGTAGTGGGGAGGTTTCTCTGAGCTTTCTTTCATACCTAGGAGGCTTCAGCTTTCAGTTTAGTGCAAAGCCTATTGAAGGAGCCTTCTACACAGAGGGTGTATATGCCATGATACGAGCTGATAGTTTGCCTGGGTCAACAGCAAGCTGTTCCTTGTGTAGGAAGACCATTCCATTACCACCCTTTGTGTTCAAGACTTAATTTCTTCCATATGAGCCATGTTTGGTACAGCGATGGTCGAATTACTCAGTGTTTATACACCTTCCTAGACGAAGTACTACTTTGTCAAACACGTCAGTGGTCTGGCATTTGACCTCTGCATTTCACACGCCCTCGCCTCGTCCACTTGAGATGGCATTTCAATCTATCGCCAGGCTTTGTGTTTTGACTCTTCGACATTGCATATATTACCACAGACATAGGTAAAATACGAATCTCAGACGGCAGGCTTTGCAGTGGGAACTTGGGTACTGAATTCAATTCTTTCTGTCTGAGCCATGTTAACGGTTTGCAGATTAGTTAGAGACTTGCGCCCCCCTCTACATTGCCCGCAGTGTTCAGAGCTCAAGTCTCAACACTGCTTTGGTCAGACAATTTAACAATGCACTCACCGAAATTTGTTCCATGCTTGTCCTGTGCAATGGGGAGCTGTATTCAAAGCTTTTTTCCATACTCAGCAGTGCATGCTCAAGTTGGTGTATCCAATACTTAAGTCATGACTCCTACTCTGTATGGGGTCAATTGTGATGGGACATGTGGGCTTCTGTGTGTTCTCAAGCTGGACTACTGCAGCTCTGTTGCCACTGAATTGACACACACACTACCCTCTAGCGTGTGTTTCCTTTTCCAGATTCGGTGTGTATTCATAAGATCACTGTATGTTAGCGACATTGATATTGGTCGCTCCTCCAATGTTTCTGCTTTTTAAGCCAGCTGAGTCGAAATGCACCGATGCCTTGCACCACTGTGTGCCAACAGTGATGTTGGATGTAATGACATAGAGGTTTCAGAGATATTTCCTGTCTCTCTGCAGGTAATTCTCATTCCATCTACAGCATCCACATCCACGGATATGCGCCTAAAAGTGTTAACAAGGAATACAGCAAGAACACCTGTATTTCTGTTTCCAGGGTCCACCACAAGGTTTTAGGATCATGGTTATCTGCTAACCTTGGGTCTGCACGCGAGACCCTTTCACCTCCATCTCTGACCTAATTTATATCCATCCGCTTCCACATCTTGCTAGACACGTGAACGCCAGCTGTGTCGCCCCTGCTCATCATTTTTTTTATGGTAACCTTGATAAAGGCACTTTGGACGAAATGTCGATTTGTGTGTTATCATAAGTGTTTCTAGTTATTAGCAAAACTTCATTACCCCGTTTCATGCTAGACCTTGACTTTTCCTTCAACACCCAAGTATATACTTACTATTTCTTGGCTTCTTATTGGGCACTGCTAGAACTTGACCTTTCTCTGCAAGTTCCTCAGCATTAAATATACCACCATTGTATAGATGTTGCACCTGACTGGACTTGACTGAAGTCAGATTTAAGTTTGGATACCTAAAAGGTAAATCAGATGTGAAGTTGAATAATCAATGGCCATTTTTCCTAAAAATTTTTTCCATAAAAACAAAAATTAACTGGTTAAAAAAGCATATCCTATTCCGGACATAGTCATCAACCCAGAATTTTTTTGGCTGTAGGGATTTTCTAGACAATATAAATTTTTTCAGTAGATGCCACTGCTTCCTTAACAGTTGGGATGCACAATTGCCTGTGGCGGGATTTGAACTTGGTACCTTGATCTGTACCACAAGCCGGACATAAATCCTTGATACTAATCTATTATTACTTAGGTGACATATTGTGATGCAAAAGATGTCACATTGCTCTTGTGTGATTCCCAGGGCTTGTAGATAACCAAGATCCTAAAAAAGTATCCCCTTGTGGTGCATCTGGTTAACACTTTTAGGGATGCATTCCAGGCTGTGGAGGCTTGAAGATAGAATGAGAATTGACTGTAATGAGACAAGCAATATCTCCGGTACCGATCAGTGGACACAGTACCAGCAGTACTGTCACCATACAATGACACATGGCATTCTAGTACAGACAGCTGGAATGCCTGGGTATTGGAGGGTCGGTCAATGTCCATGTCCTGATGTGAGCAGATGCCACTAAGACGAGCCTACAGTACACATTAAATGTCTTCAGAGAAGGCAACACGAGCTAGAGTGCAGTTTTGTGTAAGGGGCAAGCTACAGTAACAACAAAGTCCCAATTGTCCAGCATGAGATTGTTTGGCTAAAGTGTTGTGACAAGAATTCAATATGATATGCTCAACAACAAATGTTTTACCACAATTGACCCCAAGTAGGAGCCATGCTTAAGGTATTGGATACACCAACTTGAGTATGTTCTCATGGGTATGAAAGAAATCTTTGAATACTGCTCTCCATTGAACCAGGAAAAAGTGTCTCCCAGTTCAAACTTCCTGACAGAAGCAGGGTTCAGACACGGACTCTGGATGTTGTGGGCAACGCAGAGGGCAAGCAAGTCCATTCTTCTTCTTCTTCTGAGTTCAGTATCTGTGGTCATGTTATATTGTCAGGTCCATCATCAGGACAAAGTCCACCATATTCTCCAGGTCAGAGCGGCTGCCCCATAGCTTTTGTTTCAAGTCTGTATCCTCTGGCCAGGCCTGCTATCTCTGCTTTTTGTATGTTGGGCAGTCGTGAAGTATGTGTTCCGGAAAGCAAGTCCATGTCTTTGAAGATGAAATAACCTGTCTAACTAGAATGTCGCCATTGCACAACACAGCTCATACAGAGAAAATTGGGTTCAGTAGCCAATGATATCTTTTTTACATGAGATTTGTTCATCTGTGACAAAGCTACTTGTCCGTGTTAGGCGAAATCCACCCACTTCTTAGGGTGAAAAAATGCAATGGCTATGGAAAAACACAAAAACAATATCAAATCAAACACTATGTTTGGCAATGGATTGGACGGTCATCACAGGCAGACCAGGCAAATGTACAGGTCAAATCCCAGCATCCCAATGTGTTTGGCGACTCTGCAAGCGAAAGGGACCTTGTCTGTGAGGATGAAACAACCATAGTTTAATTCAACTGTCACCCAACACAGCATTTTGTTTCGTTTCTATGGCACAAGGGGTCATAAATGCCGTCATCATTCCTACATGGGGAATGGTTCATCAATGGCAAAGAACCTGTCTGAACAAAGATGCAGTGGGTGACCCAGGCAAACTACCAGCTCATCTCGTAACATAGACCCTCTGCAAGTAGAAGGCTTCTTCAACTGGCATTGTCTGAAACTGAAGTCTCCTGGGTATGAAAGAAATCTCTGAGAAACAACCCCACTTGACTGCAATGAGACAAGCAATATCTCTGATACCTATTCCCAGGAAGTAAGAGCTAATGAAGTCTGTCGGACAGAAAGAAATCTCTGAGAAACAACCCCACTTCATATAGGAAGTAAGAGCTAATTGCTCATAATTCCTGAGGATTGAAACAAATAAAATGGTGACAATCTTTCCAGAACATAGTTTTCTTTATGAATGCTGAGTTTATGTTTCAGGACAATTGTACCTGCTGTAACCAAGGGCATATTTAAACATTCTATGAAGTCTTTTATGCATAGTATTCTTGGAATCATGCCTTCCATTACTAATTTCTCCATGCTGCTATGTTTCTATATATGGCCAAAATATCTGGGTTTTTTTTGGGGGCATTCACCTAGAATGTTCCTATATCTGTAATTTTGTCTCTCTATAAACCTGTCTCAGTTTTCTTGTTATGATATTTAGGAGTTAAACCCCTTTACATTTAATATTCGTGAACCTTTTTTTATGATTCAATTTTCTGCTTCCGCTGTATCTTTAAAATTCATGTATAGCATCTCATTTTAAAGAAGTAATTCTTTTTGTCACTGTTTTAAGTGTCCATGCTTTCCAACCAAAATTTATAATTAAAACATGATGACTCTAATCAGATCTAATTTAGCTTTTCTGCTGGTCTCTTGCCAAAGATTTGTCATTCGTGTTATTTTTTATGTTGTTATTGCAGTTTTTTATTGATTTTTTCTACACAATTGTTTGCTCATAATTATTTTGTCATACATATATATATATGAGTCCTCTGCTGCACTAGAGATTTATGCACTATTGTAAAAATGAGAAATATGCTAAAGTTCTTATCACTCGGATTCTTACAGTGTGGTGCATGGCCAAAAAGTTAGAGCATTGGACTCACATCCATGAGGTTCCGAGTTCAACCCCAGGTAAGGGCTGGGTTGTTTTCTGTCTGAGCGTAAATTAAAAAAATTCACCCTGAATATGACATGGCAACACCAATAGCATGCTGCCTTTATCACACAAGCCACTTGAATACTCCCTGTAACTCCCTAATGAGAAAAATACAGTGACAGTTTTTTCTTATAACTTACATTCCCGTCTCACTCTAGTGTCATCTCAGACCAGACACCCACTGCACAGTAACATTGAAAGGGCAAAAGAATTAAGCACAGCATGCATAAGCTGAATAGACAATAGGAGAGGTAACCAGTCTTGAACTTGTCAACAGAAAAAAGAATGGCACTAATTGATGAGACCACTGCAGATTTCCACAAGCTTATAATCACAAATGGCAGGGAATGCAGAGATAGGGACAATGAAAAGCACACCTTGAAATAGATCAAATGATTGCTAATAATGATGTCATATTGTTTACCTATTGATCTGTGTTAGAGAGGTCTGGCTGGGGTTTTATAGCTAGTGCCTGGTGGTAGAGTTATAGCTGAGCACTGTGGAGCACACGGAAAAACTACATCCAGTATGAAGATGGGGATTGAGGTAGTTACTGCAGTCTTTATATAACTCTATTTACTATGTTGAGGCCATCTTGTAGGAGTCCATGCTTCGAAAGATTCAAAATGGCACGTGTCATTACGAGTGGATGGCATCTTTAGCTGCATTCAAACTCCAAGGTGTCACATGGATCTAGTGTTTATTACTACTGTACACGGTAATGAGAGAGGAGACTTGTGTCTAAGGCATTAATAGAGGGGGGGGGGGGGGGGATGATAATGGACAAGATCAATGTGCTGAAACTGCTTCATAAACACCTGCTTGATGTGCACACCTCTGTAGATATTTGAAGAATTCAGTATGAAGTGCTGTAGTAATAGAACTGGATGCTTGCAGGGAGGAATGAGAAGAATGTTTAACCTGCGAGCCATGGGAACCATCAGCATGCATACCCAACATCATATACTTGGGGAAACTGAGCATCTATGTCTATGCCAAAAGTGCAATATCAGCTCATTATAACCATAGCCAATCCTAAATATTCAAAGTTCAAGACATCATCATTGGTTAACAATTATATGTGATTACAGACACATTTCTCCAAGATCAGTGAAAGTATTAAGTATGTATTTATGAAGACTAAGAAAAATGGTGGTCATACCTCGTATTAGGGTCTATACTGTACATATTATAATTCTTGTTGAGGTAGCTGGACGTCGTCTGTGACAGGACTGTGTAGATGCTTTCTCTTTCAATCAGAACCTGCAATGGTGTCTTGCCAATTGCCCAGCTGCGTATCATCCAGGCGGCATCAAAAGCACTAAGGAAGCCTCGGGCACAGCCTGAGCCTGTTGGCCAAAATGGCTGGACAAATATCAAGTTAACAATTACATTTATGAAAAAAATATTTCTTTGAAAACTTTAACAATATAGTCATAGAAACTACTTCTGAGATGTCAACTAATGAAAAATGGTAGTTAATTAGTTCCTCACCGTATACTGTGAGATTGGGGGGTGGGGCAAAAGAGGGTTTGGAAGAGAAAATCATATTGGCCATTGTCTTTCTGGCTTGGTTTTGCTTCAATATCTGATTCCCCCAAGGACTGCCATCTTCTGGCTTGGTTTTGCTTCAATATCTGATTCCCCCAAGGACTGCCATCTTCTGGCTTGTTTTACTTCAATCTCTGATCCCCCAAGGACAGCCATCTTATTTCTTGATTTGAAACCAGCACCTTAGCACAGAAGACATTCCCATAAGTGTTTCACTCTCCATTTCAGTAGTGACCCAAGAGTGTGCAGACTCAAAGTTCCAGTCAAATTAACTTCTAAGCCTACATAAATGTAACAAATTTTAGCTTCAAAGATATTTTTGCAGTCTGCGTGTACGAATAATTAAAGGTAATGTCATTATACTGTTTATAAATATTTTTCTCACTTTGATTTTCTGATTAAAAAAACCAGAGATTCCACCCAAAACTTTATGGAATACTGCCTGTCTGATCAGCAGTAATCAAGTTTGCCATTTTTTTGACATGTTTCTTGTCACTAACAAGGGAGTAAATTCAATTAAAATATTTTTAAGCAGTGCTTGGTTGTTTCTCATACTGAAACAGAGAAATGCACGGTCCTGCTGATTTCATTTAATTTGACAGCACATTTTGGGAATTTTCATTCCGTTACATCCAAAGTTGCGACAGCAAGATGTGTGATGAAAGTAGTTGGAACTCAACGTCGGCAGATCTTGTAATGTTTGATCCTGGTCTTCAGTGTGATATTGCATGTTCCTATCACCAATCAGATGCTGTTAATGATTAATGCAGAAAGCGTACAATTTAGATTTTACCATCTCTATTTCATGAAATGCACACGCTACATGAATATAACGACACCCCACTTCCAGTAATCTCAGTCGCAGCACATCTATTATATGATACTAAAAAATATATTGTCGTATGTTTTCCTTTAAAAAGGCTTTTAAAAAAAAAAAGATCACTTTTATTCTATAATGTTCCGACATGAAACAGGTTGACAACCAATGCAAGACAGAGGATGATGTAGATAAACTGCATCCAGCCTTGTTGTTGGAATTGGCAAATAATCCAATACTAAGCAGAGATGTTTACAAATACAAAGATGTTTTTTGTCTAAATCTAGGAACGTCTCCATTACCTCTAGCAGACTATCCCCAACAAGACCTATCAGCAGATGGTGGTTATTTCTCAGGATAAACTGGGACGCGTTCTCTGCTGCAAACATTGAGGTGAAATCAAACATGGCCACATCCGCCTGCCCATAATGGTTGACTGCATAGTCCAAAGATGGTAGCTGGTAATTTGTGGAGAAATCTGCTGCTTCACGAGCATATGCCATTAAAGCTTCTTGGTCCACATTGGACCTGGCCAGTAGAGCCACAGTATCTGAGAAGTCCTGCAAAATAGAAATAAGAAGATAACAAACACTCATTATTGTAATGTCAATATTAAGACGTATGACAATATTAACAATTGTGACAATATTACCACTTACAACAGGTGTTTTCCATCCAGTACGATTCATGATCTACATTTGTTACATCCACTGTATGTTAGGGTTACGGTATAGAAGTGATTGAGCTTCCTCACATGATATATTATATCTATATACGATGTATACAGCAAGCAGCAGCACTGGAAGTATCACTCATCTGTAAACTTTCAGCTTAGTCTGTAGGTTAATGCCATTTAAAAGCCACACATAAGCATATAAAGTCTGCCAAAAGTGATGATTGCCTTAGAGATCTTGGTATGTATACACTTTATTATCAACTGTGACATTTTATGATAAGTGTACTGCCAAGTTATATGAATATATTCACCACTTTCAATGCAATAACATTTACATTTATACTGGGTTCATGATATATTTTAGTTGGAAGATGACTTTTGTTTTCTCTGTACTGATAGTTGTGTCCAAAGTTAGTACATGATTTGGAGAATCTATATATGATGACGTGTAGATCAACCACAGAGTGAGAATTTAAAGAACAATCATTGGCAAATAAGAGATACCTAATAATATGTGATTTGACCTTCATTTTTGCTCAAAGCTGCCGAAGGCTGAAAAGAATTATGTTGATGCGATGTCAAATGTCTATTACAAAGTCCAGATCTCTGAATACATCATCCAGCATAGCAGAGAACATGGTGTTGAACACGGTAGGTGCTCATACACATCCCTGTTTGACTCCATCTGAGACAGGAAAAGTTGCAAATAATTCTCCAACATTCTGAATGTTAGCTTGCATTTCATCGTGCAAAATTACACCTTTGTGATAAAATTTATGTGGAAAACTGTAAATTGCCATAATCTTACATTGACCCTTCCTACTTCTAATGTTGCATGCTTTTGTTAAGCTATGAATACTGTATACAGGTGACAGTACTGTTCTTAACATTTTACTTGAAGTTATCTTTCAGTAAAGACCGTATCAGTTGCACTATTTTCTGAAACCACATTGACTTTTAGGTAATCATCTTCTATTAAGACAAGATATAAGATGATTCAAAGAATTCTGACAAGATATCTTTCCCATGATGGACAGTAGAGAATATGCCTCTATGGTTATTACAATATTGCTAAATCCTTTTGCATTTATATGGGTGTATAACTGTTGCATCCCTGAAATTTCACTCTTCCATGATTGTTGGAAAATCATATGAAGTTCCTTAATCAAAGGTGACCACCATAACTGTATATTTTTATTAGTTTTTTAGTCAGAGCCAGGTGCTTTTCCACTAGAAAGCTGATGAATAGCTTTTCAAGTTTTCTACATGGTAGGTATGTCACATAACATTTCATGGAACCTATGACAGACAGTCTCTTTGCTTTTTGATGATGGATGGTTCAAAATGTTCTCAAAGTATTCTACCTTTGTTGAAGAATGTTTTTTTCTCTTTGACCAATAATATAATTTGAAAATATTGATGATTTATAGAAAAAAAATCAGAAAGCCACAGATGAGTTTTGAACCAGGACCATTCAGTTGGAACCTATTCGTCTCGCAACTTCAGTCAACACGTTCTCTGAATTCAACGAATCATGAATCCATATATTAGGAGATATTTTTTAAAATCTGCCAATACTGTAGTTTTCCCATTACGGAGGTTTCTGGTGGCTTTGTTTCTTTGTGTGATAAAGGCCGCAAGCCCTTGCTGTCGTCACATCATGTTCGGGTTGAGTTTTTTAATTTACATTCCAACAGAAATAACCCATTCCTTACCCGAGATCGAACCCTGAACCTAACAGGTGTCTAAAGCTCTAACCTCTCGGTCCATCTGCTTCACCTTTAGGTCTCGTAACTGTGTTTATTTTAATACAAAATTACCTTTTCAGCAATTTCATGTGGCTGTTTGGACAATCATACTTTTTACTTGTGCCTAACAAATGTCTTCTCTGACTTCATCTTATTCCATTCTCAAACTCTTCAGATTAGCAGGATATAGTCTAGAGAACAGAATATTTTGTATCATGGTTTATAGCTTGGCTGCGATATCTGCTTCTCAGCCTGCAGTATTTTGCTTCTGTGTCATTTTTACCCTATATGGGATGGGACAGCCAACCCCCCCCCCCCCCAAACTTCCTTAGTTACCTCTTACGACACACCTGGCTGGTAACAATGTTGCTATTCTTTACTTCCCTTTCAGGACCCTTCAACATGTGAACTATTTATCTCTGACAAACTGACCTCCTTTAGGACTCCCTTCTCCAACAAGCTAGCCTTCTTGGCAGTCATCACAAAGTAATGTGTGTCATCCTTGTAGTAGACAATGTTCTCCAGGTCAATCCGAGTGCTCTCTTTCAGATCTGTGAAGAACTTCTGATTAAAAATAAAGGCAACACCACTGATCTCCTGCACCCTGGCCTCTGCTTGAGTGTTTCGATTGATGAAATTGGCTGTGACGGCTATAGCAAGTTTACCACGGAATTCCGTGCGCTTGAAACCTGATTAGAATAAAAAAGATTGATGACTACAACACCACAAGTTTTAAAAAAAAATTGTCTATTTTACCTGATGGTCCCTTTTCATCTTCCAAGATGACAGAATTATTGCTTGCTATAAGGACTACCGATAACATAAAATAAAAGTTTGGTAAATGGGGGGGGGGGGGGCTGCATTAGAAATAAAAGTAAAAATTACATTTGATATTGACAAGATGGGCAGATGATGTGATAGACATGTTTGATGACTAATGTAACACAGACACACAAAACAACAATACAAAACAATGACAGCCCAGTAATACTGAAATCAGAAGTAGAAAAAGCAATAAAAAAATGAAATGGGGAAAGGTTGCAGGTGCTGATAATATAACAACAGACAATAAACACTCAATGAATTTGGTGTGAAAACTATAATATAACTATGCAATGACATATGTATTAGGGTGTCTGTGATGTGCAAGTTATATGTCCACATATATGACCTGACTCGATATGCACTTGAGAATCGATATATCCACTAATATGACACACTACTGGTGGATTAACATCCATCATTTGTGTAGATATCCTGTTATGTTTTGTCATTTTTCTGTTTGTTTTGGTGACATCCCTTAACATCCTGTAAACTTTCTGCTTGGTTTTGTTTCATCTTTCTCCTTTTAGTTTAATTCATCATTTATATTACTCCAGATTTATCCCATTTAGCCATTATAATGTGAAAATGGATATTGCCATGTCTTACTCATCGTGTTATGCTTGTGTTCTTAATAAAGGCCATTTGGTCGAAATGTAGATTTTTATGTTATCATGTGTGCTATCAATGATTAGCAAAACTTCATTACCCTGTTCTAAGTTTTGCCTGTTGAATTACAGTTTTGCTGTAGTTTCTATCCACTATTGATTATATGCAACAGGCAACATATCTAAAGATCTAAAACCATCAGTATTTATACTACTACATAAAAAGCAAAGGGCAGTGGATTGTACAGAATACAGAACAATCATTTTGATCATCCACATAAAAAACAAAACCTATTGAATACATAAAAGAATGAAAAACAAGACCAGTCATCGAAATAAGTGAAGAACTGGATTTAGTAAAAACTAAGAAACCAGAGAGGTTATATTTGGTATCAGGATATTGGTGAATAAATATATAGTCTAAAAATGTATCTACATACTTCATAGACTATGCAAGGCCTTCAACTAACATGAAAAATTATTTGAATGTTTCCAAGAAATAGGCTTAGATGGAAAAGATATCAGACTGATCAGAAATATTGGGAACAAACCATATCAATATGACATGAGAATTGATGCTCACCACACACTGAAATAAAAGAAATAAACAGAGGAGTCAGACAAGAACAACTGTCTTAGGATGCAGTGAGTTAATAATGAATTTCTACTATATAATTCTGTTGTTTCTCTACAAGTCAGACAGTATAAAGGTTATTGATAACATTCTTCAATCTATCTCTCTACAATGTGGTTCCATGGTGCCCTTTATTTCAGATATTTTTTTAAAAATTGCATATACCTGGGAGAGTGTTCCTATTGCCATCAGCTCCAATTAGAACATCAAACTCGTACTCAGATACAATATGGTTCTTTGGTGTCACCTTGCACTTCCAGCCCACACCTGAGAAAAAAAACTGGAATCTTAATACAAAACAATATCTCTTAACTTTTCTGATCCCTGAATTATAAGACATCCCATTTGATTTTAATTGAGGCAAGTAGTGGTATATGTCGCAATCAATCGTACTGTGCCTCTACAGTATTCTCCGTCAATCTCCTCTCAGGGTCAGACACTGATATAGATTTCTAAAAATGAACTGTACTCTGGTCACCAGCTTTGCAGCAGAGCTTGTCCATTAGAGTTGTTTCAGATTGTCACAGTATTCTTCTTGTGATGTGGCACAGTAGCAGTTTAGCAGAATATGTCCTCTTTTCTGTAGTTTGCCAACAGAGCACATATGTCACCAACCACAAACCTCCTATACCTATGTTGTTTACAGGGTGCTCCCACATGCAGTAGGTCTGAAGGTCTCACCCAACAAATATGTAATAGTAAACTTCCAGTAAATGACATGCAAATATAGTGAGACTTTCCTCTTGTGGAAGCAACACAGCACTTCATATGCACAATTAAGTTTCTGTTTTTGGTGCAACATTCAGAGAACCTAGCATTCACATCACATTATGAAACCATATGAGATCCAACTCTGACCATGGTCCTAGCTGTCAGTGAGCACATAGTGTCCCGGCTATGAACAGGTGGCACACAGGGTGCAACTCTGTGCAGGACATGATAATTTCTTGGGAAGACCCAGAATCAGCCAAACATGTTGGACACTCCCTAGTTTTAGTGATAATCCATCTTGTCTACGTAGAACGCTCTAAAATCCTGTGTTTTATATAAGTACAATGGATGTTGGGGGTAAGGAATGCACAGCTGGCTGTCCCACCCATCCAAGTGGTCATGGTTCAGGATAGCTGCTATGGAAACCTCTGACAGGAAAGGATGCACAGCATGAAAACTAAACTCATGACTTCAACTGTATATTGTGAAAAAGTAGAATTGCCACAAAAATTCCTGAACTTATACTCTCTGAACAGAAGGCAATGAAATAATGCGCATGTCAGGTAAGATCTGAACATAGAAGAAGACTGGCTCTTCAAAACTATCAAAAAATGCAAGATAAAATATTTTGGACATAATGGTTTAGAAAGATTAATCATGGAGGGAAAAAGTTCCAGGAAAAAGAACAAGAAGCAGACCAAGACAATGATGAACATAGGATATTCATGACATTCTGAAAATGATACTGGAAGTTGCTGAGAACTGTAGTCTTCTAGGTATGAAATAAAGCTCTGGAGAAACCTTCCACATTGCAACAAATTATTAAAGAGCTCTATTGCTCATAGTTCCTGGGGATCCAAACAGTGTTCAAATGAAGGATATTGGACAATCTTTATAGAATGTTTACAATGGAATGATTTAACCTTTAGCACCCTGTGCTTACAAAACGGGCGGTACGCTCTGCCGGAATTGTGTCATGCCGTGACTTCTGATGGCGTCTTTCACCGCTCGATTCAGTAAACCCGATACCGAACGAAAAAAATCTTTAAAAATTGAGATCGCTAGCTTTTTGACAGAATGTTATGGCAACATTTGGAAGAAAATTTAACGCCATTTTGTTTGTAATGGCAGATTGGCGCGGAAAAAGATGATATGCAGTGATTTTGACAGTCTTCTGCGTCTCTTCAAGACAGTGAATCATGTTTATTATACTATTTGTCAATAGTATATCCAGTGAAATCAGCGTGAAACAGATCAAAATGTGAGAAACCTGTAAGGTAAGTTCTTCGTCTGTGATTATTAAATTATTCCACGATGTTTCCATTATGTAAAATATATAATAGTCAACAGATTTAACAGCCATAAAAAATACGGCAGGTCTAGATCGAGATAGGTCTAAATCTGTCTTTCACTTTCTCACACGTCTCGTATCACACACACACAAACAAAACTTACACCAATATATGCAGAATTTAATTCTTAATTTATATGTGAAAATATTATTTAAATATCTGTAACAACGAAAAAGCTATTGCGATTTCAAAACAGCCACCGACGATTGCGTAACATTTTCTAAATTCAATTCCGGGGCAGTCAACGGCAGGAGAGAAATTGCGTAATTGTAAACACAGCATGCCTAAGGTTAATAGTTTCAGTTGCTTGTGTATATTTTTCTATGTCAACCAATTATAACTTAATATTGAATTATATTCACTATTGGGCAGTCTATAACTTGCTCTTGAATTGTTTTCAATGTTGGGCAGTCTATGAGATGCTGATGAACTGTTTCAATGTTGGGAAGTCTATGACATGCTGTTGAAATGTGTTCTTATCTTGTTTATTACATACTATAAAATTTGATATTGTCCAACAGAATGTTTTTTGTAAACATTTATAAAATATAACAAATGAACCATGGAATTTCTTTTTTAAATGTTAAATTTAAACTATCTCACCTGAAGTCTGATCCTCAGGAGGATCAACTAGTTGCTCAAATGTAACATTGACGTGAACCTCTACACCAAGCAACAGAGCCACCTTCAGCAGGATACATTGCAGCTGACGAATACCTACAACAGATATAAATTAAAAATAAATTTTACTGAGGCAAGGATGTACAAATCAAGAAGTATTAAGAATGTTAATCTACCAGAGGATTGGCTCCAGAACAACATTATAACAAGAAAGCTGCAGCCAATAGAGACATAGCAGCATGGAAAAACTGACAATGGAAGGCATGGCTGCTGGTAACAGGATAAAAGACCACCCAGGACGACGATGGACAAAAGAATTTGAAAGTGTTTAAACATGCCTTTGGCTGCAGCAGGCTAACTATCCCAACGTCCATCAAAAATACTATAAAATGTCTGGAAAGAATATGGACCTAAAAATAAACACAAGAGCTAACATATTGATGAAAATGTCTCAGTCAGGTGTAAATAGACCATATTCGTGTGGGAAATTAACCTGTATCACACTGTCAACAGGAAAAATTGCGGACGGATGTCTATCCGTATACAGCTATCAGCCGTATACACCGCAGTTGATAGCGATCTCGGTCCTTCAGGTTATAGTGATATCTGACTTCGCAACTATTTTGAAGTTACAGCACCGCTAGGCTTAGAAGATAACGTTAGTGAGGCAGACGTGCTTTGTTATGATAGATGATATGAACACATTAGTTTCATTATGAAATGACATTGGAAAGAATAGGCCAAATATACTGAATACATTAACATTGTGGACTACTAACTACTAGACCAGAAAAATGGGTTGACAAGGTTAGTGAACTCTACTTATTCTATTTGTTTTCACAGATGATATTATGAGAACGTTAGTTTGGCTATGAAATAACATAAATACAATAGGCCTAGGTATGTAGAATTTTATCAGGGATGCCACACAGTAGACTAGCATAGGTTAATATTTTTGTTGTTGCAATTTTGATCTTCACCACCTTCTCACATATCATACATACATACATCAACAAAACTGTGGCACTGTTCAAACACGGGAATTAAGGCATGTTTGTTACGTACATGTGTGTTCCCAGTAAGTAGTATTGCAAAAAATGGACAATAAATTAAACTACAGTCAAGAGAATAGGGGCTTTCAAAATTAAGTGCTATAGAAAAAGTTCTGAGAACACCATGCACAGCAAGGAAGACCAAAGAGGAAGTACTAAGTCCAAGAAGGCTAGTTTTTAAACACCATATTTCCGGAGAAGACGGATGTGTCAGACCATTGGCGCAAATAAAACGGCGACACAACGCATTTCCATTCTCTGGAAATCTATTAGGACCATGGTCCTGCTACAAGAGATATCCAGTGGGAGTTGGAGAATGAACGATGAAGAAGAAACACCATATTAAGAAGGAATTTGGTTTTTTTCTGTTCGGCCATGTGAAGAGTCATGATGACAAGGAAAGAGTGTTGAAGGGGTTGATAAAAGGCAGCAGATGCAAAGATCGACCAAGCTGTTGCTGGACAAGAGATATTCAGGAATGCATGCCCATGTTGCTAGAAGAGGCGGGACAACTTGCATGAGACAGATGGGATTTCAAGAGATTTGTAAGGAAGACTATGTTCCGGAAAGAATACGTCACACGACACATACACCAACAAAACTTACATCATTAGATTCAGTATTCAATTCTTTATATCTCTAAATATTTTAAATCTCTAAAAACAAAAAAGTTACTGCGTTTTCCAAATGCCCACCAAACACAAAGGAAATTGTCAATAAAGAACTCAGTGGCAAGGGAGAAATTGTGTAATTTTAATTCAGGGTGATAATGGTTAATAACTTACTGATATGATCTATAGCACCAGCACAGAACTTGCCAAAGAACTTTTTAGCGCCAAGATTCCTGAGGTCTGTAATAAGATATGGCCACAGATGTAGGACATTATTGCGAGAGAATCTGTCTCTCTTCTCAACAACAACAGTCTTTGCTCCCAAAAAAGCACATTCTATAGCACTCCGCAGTCCACAAGGACCAGCACCAATGATGAGAACCTGTGGAAAGTAATTTAATTGGTTTACGAAACTAGAATATGTGTGTGTGTGTGTGTGTATATATATATATATATAATATATATTATATACAGATTCTACATGAGAAAGGAAAGGATTACTGCAGGTCAGATCAGTGTCCTATCACAATGCAATATTAAACTTCTAGTCCTGTTGACGATCAGTTCAATGGCACCGGACATCGGGGCACCCAGTACATTCTGATAATGGCCATTAACCTTTATAGCGCTTTTGTCGAGCTCACAAGTCTGTCGCTAGGCACTCTTTCGGCGATGGATACACCATAATGTTTAATTTTCACATGACCAAATTAGATGAATTCTAGCTAGCTATTCAATTTTTTCCGCCAGTTTACATGAACATGAAAGATGTCTGTCATTGCAATATCATACTTTATGACAACTGTCCACATCTGAAAACCGGTGCCTAGCGATGAAAGTGAATTGGATTTTATAGATTTAGGTTTTCAATAAAATAATTATAAACTGTCAGTCTGATGTTGAATTATTGGAAATTAGTATGTTTTCTAAGTATATATATATGATCGTAACAACATGGTTTAGTTTGTAAAGGCCATACAAGTAATATTGTGAAGCGATTCAAAATACAAATAGGTATAGCTCCAGAGAACAATTTTACTGCACATCTACATGTTTTATTCAGTTCTCCCAGCAATATTAAGATAATTTGACAATGAAACAACACAAATACTACAGAATAAAGTGGGGAATATATAAGGTGGTTTTACGTACCCTTTTATTTGAACAAGCACGCCCATTCTTGTAATCTTTGTGAGCTGCTCTCTTGTCCAGCTTTGTCCACAGACTTTCTGCTTTCCATGATCCCTTCAATTTGTCTTTCAGCTTCTCATAGAAGTTGACATGTTCCACATGTTGCAGTGAAGCCAAATCTAATAGTTGGTGGAAACTGCTCAGAATTGACTTGCAGGTTACAGCTGCCACAAACTGATCAAATGCCTGCTCGCAGGAAGTGTTCGTACGTATATCTGCATGGTGTTTCATGGCTCAACAATACGTACATAAGCCTGTGTAACAGAGAGGAATGAGATTTCTTTAGTGAGACAAACATACAGATAAATCCACCAGTGTCAGGGATAGTCAAATAAGCTGGAAATATAGGGACTAAGGTAATACAGAGCAAATGCAAGTATGAATAAAAATTGGTAAATTAAAGTGTTACCAATAGTAAAAGCAACATACACTCAACAATAAAATAAAAACCAAGGACAGATAACATTTGATTAAAAAAAGCCGTAGGACAAAGAAACAATGATAAACCTGCATGGGAACACACATATCGTATGATGAGTCATGAATCATAAGAAATGAGGAGAAAGAACATTTCGATATGCAGAGGGGGGGGGGGGGGGAAGAGGAGAATGATAGATAAAGTATGAGGTTAGAAAGATGTTGGAGGATAGCACATAAATGGAGATAGAAGATGTCAGGATTAGTACATGACAGGTGATGAAAGAGTTAGAACATGGTACATAACAGGTGATGAAAGATGTTTAGAGGCTGGTACATAGGTGATGGACAATGTTAGAACATGGTACATAACAGGTGATGGAATATGTTGGAGGATGGTACATAACAGGTGATGGAAGATGTTAGAGCCTGGTACATAACAGATGATGGAAGATGATATAACATGGCACATAACAGGTGATGGAATTGTTAGAAGATGGTATATAACAGGTGAGAGAAGATGTTTAGAGACTGGTACATAAGTAAGTGATGGAAGATATAAAATGAACTATGTAAATTCTGATAAAGAAGAAACAAATGCAGGAATGAGACAAACATAGCATGGACAAATTAGCAATGGAAGGAATGGTTGCATGTTTTAAGGTAAATTACTAACCAAAATGATGATGGTCAGAGACATTAGAGTAATTGAACCTGTCCTTGGTTGTGAGAGGTCTATTCATCTAAAATCATGAACAGTACAGAGCATCCATAAATGCTACTTTCTGACATGAATATGTCACCTGAATAAATGAGATAAAAGTAAAATAAACATTAATAATTGTGAATGGCATCAAACGCTGTAGAGGATTGACTTCACTGCACTTGAGGGTTTCCACATATGTTCTCTCAACGAAGTCACATGCCACCTGCCAAGAATACCGCTCATAGCATGTAACTATGCAGATTCAGGTGGTAATTCCTAGTGATGTAGGAAGAAATGCACTTCTGAACAAGATGTTGCAACCAGTGGTCAAAGCTGCAATCTCTTGAAAACAAGCCAAATAGCTTTAGCCACTATTCCAGGGAGATCCCTGAAAGATAGTTAATGGTGAGTTTTGCAACACTTCTCACTATTGTGTCATTATATGCTCTTAGGTTACTTTATCCAAAGGTATAGCAATGCAAAGTGTCTATGTGTTACTAGGGAAGCAATAAATAATAACACAGGCAACTAAGGACAGTTAAGATTGGGGTTGATTACTCAACTTCATAGAAAGTTAATGTGACTCAACAATTGGATTTGTCTTCGCTAGATCTTCAGGCCAGTCACCAGGACAAAACTCCCAGTCTTCTCCAGGTCAGAGTGGCTATCCCAAAGTTTTTGCTTCAGTTCGGTCCATTGTGGCCATATGTGTTCCACATGGACATTCATTTGTGTATGCCATCCTAATCTGGTACAGGTGACTCTGTAGTGGCCAGTTCTAAGTTGAAAGATATGATGATGGTCTGTTGTTGCCTATGAAGTATATGGTGTATGGGGTCTGGTTTCAAATCAATATCCATATCTTTCTTCCACTGTGATGTATAAAGGTTGCAGATTAGTGCTTTGGCCTCACTGTCTGGCAGACGATAGCTAAATTATTCCATTTTACCTCCTGCTTTTGCCAGGTCACCATCTCTCTCATTTCCAGTGATTCCACAATGGGTGAGTAGCCACTAAGTGTGATGTTTGAGGATTTTAAAAAATCTTTGCCAGTTCTAGTCTAATTTTGTGTATCGTTTTTTTTGTTTTGCAATGTTTCCAGCAAGATCTGCAGTCCGTTAATATTAGTACATAAGATGATAGATGTTTCTGGTTGAAAGAAGCAGACAATGCAGCCTGGAGATAAACAATGATGTAATGCATTCAGCACACTGGAGGCAAACAGGGGCAATGCATTTGGCTCACTAAACTACATCCATCTGTATCTTCTGCTTTATTTCTCAAACTCTTGCTGCTTGACAGGATTTACTCCAGAGAACTGAATGTGTTATGTCATGGCTTACAGTTGGGCTGTGATGTCTCACTTCACTCTGACTTTTGAGTCAATGTGGGTTAACCTACGAGGGTGGGACAGTCAATTCCTTCCCTAAATATTTGCTTCTTACACATGCATGGTAGATTACTGTGTTGCTTTTCTTGTATCCCCTTTCAGGATCCACAACACACAGGTGACTTTATCCTACTAACGCGCAAGAGTTTGAGAATGATAGTAACAGAAGATCACCAGGTGTCGTGCTGGCTAGCATAGACAATCATCATTCTCCGCAGCTCTCTATCACAAGTACTATATATTAGGTTCATTGTTAACTCTATGCCATGCCAGGTTGTTAAACTGTCCAATATTTTCTCACTGTGTCGCTCTCTGTCTTTCTTGCCTGTTGTAACTATGTCCTCCAAACCTCCCCATCTCATAATGTGGCCCAAAAAAATGAAGATTGTCTTTTCCTTATATTATTGGTTTAAATCTGTCTCAGATATGACTCAACACCTCCACATTAGTTTTTCTGCCAGTCCAAGGTATTTTCAGCATTCTTCTATAGAACCACATCTCTACGACCTCTAATTTCCCACTATCCAGTTTGCTTATTGTTCATTACGCATATCCATGTTAGTATAGGAGTAATATAGCACTGCAGCGCTCTCTTTCTCACTTCTAATGCTAGGGTCATATTATACAATATATTTTTCATTTAAAAAAATGCTATTTCAACAAAAAGATACACAGAGAAAATACAAATAAAAAGTAACGACTACTGCTTTGGTAGTTTCAATTTAGAACAACCAGAAAAACAAAATAGAGACACTTGCATCTAGAAGAAAGGACACGATGTGACAATACAACCACAGAAACTAATAGACAACAGACATCTGCAACTAGAAGAAAGGAGACAATACAACCAGAAACTAATAGACAACAGACATCTGCAACTAGAAGAAAGGAGAATGTGACAATACAGCCACAGAAACTAATAGACAACAGACATCTGCAACTAGAAGAAAGGAGACAATGTGATAATACAACCACAGAGACTAATAGACCTTTACAGTACACTCACTGCACCAAAAATTATCTGCGTTCATTTACTTCACACCTGTCATTATGTCACCTGAGCTCTCTATTAGTCCCTTCTGTCAGATCAACCTATGTGGCCTACATGCTCAAGCAGAAATAACTCACAAAATATTTGACCATAGAATATAATAGAATACATATAGAACGAAGAGGTTATAACAAAGATGACTGCAACACACAGTTTACATTAGCTAATAATGTTGTCTGTTTATCCCAGACAGAGTATGATAATAGGCAGGAATGTTGGAAAACTATTTATCAATAGGTATGAATGGAAAACACAACATATGTTTAAGTTCTCAGAATAGAAATACACACACAAAAATAGTTCATAATTTACAAAACAGACTGAATCAACATTTTGTTCTAACATTTAAAAGGTCTTTCTAAGGAAAAAATACTAGAGAAATGGAGAATAATAAAAATAATAGTATTTCAAATGGACTAGACTGCAAACATTTAATAACAGGAAAAAGAATCTAAAACTAAGTACACAAAAACTTGCCTTGAGGAGGCTCTCTATTAAATGGAAATTTGACTTTAGCAGAATTATTTTGCAGAGCAGAGATATCACAAGAGGAAACGTCAGAGTCAGGATCACACAGTCACGAGTACCCCCTCAACATTGGAAAAAACATTCAATAATGAAATTGCTTGTGTTAAAAAAGAGAATAATCAGAAAACTACATGTATGAAGTTGCTTTCAACAACCAATCAATAAATTGTGATAACTGCAGTAAAACTGAAATTTATCAGGCAAAACTAGGAAACGGTGATACTAACCACTGGAAACGCACATAACACACGAAAATCGATATTATGTCAAAAGGCATTTATAAAAAAAATACTCACAACATAATATGGTAAGATTGGCACTGTCCACGTTCTCATTATAGTGTTAAATAACCTCAACCTCTACTTCAGTTTTAATAACTGCAATGCTGAAGACTACATCAACATAGACCAAACTTGCACATGAAAACAGACACTATAGACATTGATGTCTTAGAGAATTCTGAAGAAAGGAGAAGTAGGGAGAAGAAGGAGAGGAGGAACATGATACCTTGTTGTAATAAAAAAAAGTATGATGATTTGAAGATGATCTCACAAGTTGAAAGGAACTAGAGTAGTGTTTCCCAACCCTTTTTCTTACCTGTTTTTTTTTTAAATTCTGATGCCTCACAATGTAACACATAGATATTCTTTTATATTCAAAAATTGAACTATTCCCTAAATTAAGCCTAATTACAAATTCATGAACGCATGTGGTTGCATCTGTGGGTCTCACCAATGGCCCACTAGACATACCAACCATGCAACAAAAAACCTTAGTAGATGAAATGCCGTTATATTGAGGTTATCTTCTTATAGAAGCTTCATGGCACATCATCTATACAATTATGCTTATTATGCTGTTATTTTGTTGTTGAAATGTGTTTCATGTTTACTTGAATATATTTATGCACCCTCTGTGGTTGGGAGGGAGTCATAGGATGTACTGTGCAGCACTGGGGAGGAGGAAACTGACAGCACTGTTTTTTCCTATGGCTGAGACCCATCATAGAGGCACAGTGACTCATGACGTGACAATCCTTTTGACTCAAACATTTGGTTGCATGCCTGAAGCAATAGAGAAGTTCGGTATAACCAGTAGTCAATTGGTGGCGGGGAATAAGCACAGTGAACCCTATCTTGGCTGCAGTGGCCCTGAACAGTGCACAGGTTGAAACTTACCTTCCTGGAGGTGTGATAGTTATTCTCTGGTCCGAGGTGGGCCAAAAATCCACAGACTTCCCAGCAATATAATGTCATTGGGTCAAAGGACATGAGCCCATGGACAGCTGGATCAGCAACCAACCAACAAATTTATGAATTTGAACAGTCCCCTGAACAGTCAAATTGTCCCCTTGTGGGGTGTGCGCCCCATGTTGGGAAACACTGAACTAGAGCAATTTTCACTAGAACAGAATGATGCAGATATTATTAGTCTGACCTCCCAGGCTAAAGTCTGTGTGGTGAGTCAGCCAAGAGTATACTCTGTGTGCAGAAAACCATTCTAGACTACTGGAAAAATTCAATAAAAAATAATTAATTTGTTCGTGTTCAGTGAAGTGGTTTACAAAGTGGCTGCGACTTCTGCACCTTCCAGCCAGAAACATATGATTTCAGCATGGTTTCTGGGTCACTTTGACTTTGGGACAGCCAAATGCACCAACAAACCTTCTTAGTGCCCTCCTATGACATGCATGACATGGCACAGTATCATTATTCTGTGCTCCCCCTTCAACACACAAAAGATGTTAAATAATAACAATAAGATACTGAGTGGAAAATTACCTGCTAAGTTTACTAACTGGTCCTTCCACATGAAACTTGACACACATACACAGGTCATAAATTCTGAAATAGAAATGAACTGTTTCAAACAGGCATCAAATATCAGTCATACAGTAAACTGCTAAAATGTCAGCCATACAGTAAACTGCTCAATGTTAGATACATGCTCTCTCAATAAATATTATTGATTCTTATAAACTGTTTCAAACAGCCATCAAAAGTCAAAATACATACAGTAAACTGCTAAAATGTCAGCCATACAGTAAACTGCTAAAATGTCAGCCATACAGTAAACTGCTAAAATGTCAGCCATACAGTAAACTGCTAAAATGTCAGCCATACAGTAAACTGCTAAAATGTCAGCCATACAGTAAACTGCTAAAATGTCAGCCATACAGTAAACTGCTCAAAGATGCTGCTCTCACAATAAATATTATTGATACTTAATCTGATCCAGTACATGTGAATAGACAACTAAATAACATTGGTTAAATGTTAGACAACCATGGCTATAGATATGAATTGAGTAAGAGTACATGGAGGGGGGGCGGAATGGAATTAATGTGATCTTCGCTGGTTTCCTAGCACTTAACTTCATGTTGTATTATAGGGGGGGGGGGAGAGAAGGGAGTGTCAAACACTACAATCCAAAAAAAAACATAGGTATGTAACAGCAAACAAGAAGAAAAGTATGTAACAGAAAGGAGTGTATGAATGTACCATCATTTCTGACTGATTAGTCACAGGAATGAGCTATAAATGTGTACATGTGTCACAACAATTACTGGTACAATAAAATACCAAAGTAATTTTATTATGTTACAGCCACCCCCCCCCATGTCTATAATAACATAGTTTAGCAGCACTGTTGAGTTTGGAGATGCTGTTGTGTTCGGAGGAGATGCTTAGAACTAGTTTTCCAAATTAGTTTTATTGGTCAATTAGTTGAGTGAGAAAATGTCATGACAACAAAGAACAAATTATTTGTATTATAATAATTCAGATGTTGTTTTTGTTGTTGTTGTCAAGACATGTTATCTAGTCATGTTGCTTGATATCATGGTTGCTGCTGAGTCTCTCTGCCTGGCATCTCCGACTTCAGCACCAGTGATTACTTGGGTCCTGCTTGATATCAGGGATGGCCTGACCAAGCCCCATACCACTTCAAGGAGTTGGCCTCAATGGGAACTTTTAGTTATAATGTCATTTAAAATTTTGTTAAGTTCCAATCAAGGTCATATCCCTGTTATAAAGATGGAGCTTAAGTAAACCCTAATTGGTTGAAAAACTACTGTTAACTAAACACCATGTGGCTGAAAAACAAAGTAAACCCTATGTGGCTGAAAACTAAGTAAACTCCACAGTTGCTGAAAAACTAAGTAAACTCCACAGTTGCTGAAAAACTAAGTAAACTCCACAGTGGCTGAAAAACTAAGTAAACTCCACAGTTCCTGAAAAACTAAGTAAACTCCACAGTTGCAGAAAAACTAATTAAACTCCACAGTTGCTGAAGAACTAAGTAAACCCCAAATGGTTGAAAAACTAAGCCTGGCTAGGTCTACCCTTATCTTAACAAGAACATTATCTGCCCTAGCAAGCTATGTCATGTCCAAAAACGACTCAATATTTCAAAGTTGTGTGAAAGAGACTGTTAGCATTACACTGAGATAGACAGAGCATACCACTCACAATACCACATTGTTACACTGGATGTAGTGTGAAGGGAAAAATGTTGAAATGGAAAGACTTAGCTATGATGAAGCCCACGGAAGACCAATGTCTGGACTGCTGAAAGGAAACAAATCCCCCCCCCCCCCAGTTCATAGTAGAAGACTGTTCAACCTATGGCATTGCACACTACAATGAGCCAGTGATCAGTTATCTGGAACTGAGTTATCTGTTTATCTGGAACTGACAAAAGTTTAGGGAAACCTCCCCAACAAAATGTATGCCAGAGAAACATCAATATGTAACTGAAAGTCAAACTCCTGGCACATAGAACAAGAGTGATCAATTCATACTCCTTATTGTTTCTATGATCTGCAAAATCATTATTCATTCATTTTCTTCTTCTGCAGCTATCATTATCTACTATAACCATCTGGCCAAAAGAAGCAGCTCTGCAAACCAAATTGTGAAGAAACAACAGTGACCTAAAATTGTGTTCAAAACCAAAAGAAACTTGGGGAATCAGTGTCTGTTGGCACCTACTAATGAGAATATGATTGGACGACTTCTTCCTCTGCATTCATTCTAAAAATTCTGCAGATCACAAATGCTTTAGGCTTTGATCGAAGTTAAGTCTTTTCGTCCACAGACTAGAAAAAGCTCCTTGAGATCTCCCAGATAGCAATATGATCTTCTTCTTCTTCTTTCATTCACTTGAAACATGTCTATATCTGTAATTCTGTCTCCTTAATAAAACTCACTGTCTTTTGTAGTTCATACAGTGTCCCATAGAGCTTTGATTCCAGTGTTGTTTCCTCTGGCCAATATGTCTGCCTCAGCGTTTCATGCTCAGAACACTCTTGAAGTATATGTTTGGCACTCTGTGCTGCCTGTCCACATGTACACATGTGACTGCAGAGTCGGTTGTGTCCTGTTCTGAGGCGTAGAATTATAACTTGTTCTGATCTGTTCATAATGTGATAGTCATCTTGTGTTGGCGTTTGTGGCTTTCTTATTGACTTGATCATCTGTTTTTTCTGATGGTAGGTGATTGGTATATCTGGTTGGTCTTCGGCAGCACCTTCCTTAGCCAGCAATATGATCACTTGTAAATCATACCTAAATTAGGCCCATGTTCTGAAAAATGTTGCTCACCCGGATAACAGATACTAAATACTGTACATTGTTGATTACATCCAGCTATGACTATGTCCTATGCTTACTTCCATCCAGCTATGACTACATTCTATGCTTGCTTCCATGGAACTGATTACATCCAGCTATGACTATGTCCTATGCTTACTCCCTTGAAACTGAAAGCTAGCATACAACTCTATGCAGTAAGACAGTGGTTCTGAATGTGGGCCATACTGCCCCCCCCTTTCCAGTTGACCACAGCATTTTTCTGCGAGGCCACAATTTAACCTTTAGCACCCTACGGGAGGCACATTTACTTCAAATTCTTGAATCTTGAAGGTGAAATTTATTGCCCAGTGCATGGAGCTCAATTCTAAAAAAAAAGCCAGAGTTGTATTTTTTTTAGAAAATATTATGGCAACTGGTTCTAGCTATATTATTTAACTTCCTGTTTCTGGTATTACAATGGTGTCAGGAGATGTCATGTGATTATGATTTTGAAATCTGAACAATCTATATCCATCCACATAGAGGCGAAGCGACATGACAGTGAATCAGGTTTCATATAGTTTTATTTTATCGTATATTCAGTGAAATCATTATTGATTGTGATTCGAAAATGGAAATCTTGAGAGGTAAATTCTTCAAACAGATTAAATAAAATAGACCACGAAGTTCCACAAGGTTTTCATTATGTAAAATAAATAATATTCAACAGATTTGGAGCGAACAAAAATACAACAGGTCTAGATATAGATAGGTCTAAATCTGTCTTTATCACTTTCTCACATATCTCATATCACACACACACACAAAAACTTACACCAATATATGCAGAATTCAATTCTATATTTACTCGTGCAAATATTATTTAAATATCTCTAACAACAAAAAAGTTATCGCAATTTCAAAACAACCACCAATAATTACGTAACATTTCCAAAAACTAATTCCGCTGCAGTCAGCTGCAGGAGAGAAGTTACGTAATTGTAAACATAGGGTGCTGAAGGTTAAAAATTGATAATTCCATAGCCACAGACTCATCTTGGTTTTTTTTTCAGATGACATCGTAATCTTAAACTCTATTCATCAACAAACATGCATGTCGTAAAAGGCGACTAAGGAGGTTATGGGATAGAGTTGGCTGTCCCATCCCATATAGGGTCAGTGACCCAAAGCCATGCTGAAGTTGAATGTGTCAGGCCAAAAGGTGCAGATATCGCAGCAATGATGTAAACCATGACACAACACATTCCGTTCTCCGGAGTACATCCTGCTAATCTGCAGGAGTTTGAGAACAAACGCAGAAGACCAGTTCAACAAATAACATCTTAGTAAACAACCGAATATTGGGAAAAGTCTCCAACTGTAATTACTTGGGCAGCTGAATGTTTGTTGATGGAGACTCAATGAAAGAAATAATTACATGCATAGCAGTTGCAGCTAGCACATTCACTAAACTAACTAATATCTGGAAATCAAAAGATCTAGGAAGAAACACCAAGCTAAAGCTATTCAACTCCTGTATTGTCTCAGTATTAACGTATGAAGTGAAAGATGGAAATCAACTCAAGCAATAGACCAAAAATTAAACAGATTCAAAACTAAATGTCTCCGCAAACTGTTGAACATAAAATGGAGTGATTTCGTCACAAATAGTGATTTAAGAAACAGAATACACCAAGAATAAGTTTCAAACGACATAAGAAATCACAGATGGAAATACCTGGGTCATGTTTCAAGACTAGATGAAAACAGAATAAACCAACAAGCCCTAATGTGGAGGCCTGAAGGTAAAAGAAAATGAGGAAGGCCTAAATCAACCCTAAAAAACACCATACTTAAAGAAGGGGAAATAATAGGCTGCAAGACCATGCAAGAACTAAAACTGCAGGCAGTGGACGGCAACACATGGAGAATCAAAATCTCTGCCCTATGTACCGCCTGTGGCAGGAAAAGAAAAAACTAAGTAAAATACTCATCTATGGTGGGGTGGGGGGGGGGGAATACATGACAAAAAAGTATCTACCTGAGAGTATTTGGATGCTATGTAATAGTATCAATAATAATCATCCTTGAGAAAAGTTGAAAATTGTATTCTTTTTTTTTCTTCTTTTAAGTCCCAGGTCAGAACAATTTGTTTTGAAATTGCGAGACTGGCTGAAAACCACTGCAGTAAGATAGGAATCTGCAGGAATCTGTGTCTAGTGTTAAAACACACACATCTCACAGAGATGTTATGGACACAGCAAACTATGGATGATGTTGACACAGTGGTAGCAAAGCTTGGATGTTGATCAGTGTAAGGACAGAACAAACTTGTTGAGATGGAACTTAAGCCTCTATGTGGTGGAGAATGAACTTTCAACCAGAGGCTAAAATTTAAAAACAATGGGAGATTGCAGTCAAATTGGATTCACACCATGAAAAACTGTTTCAAGATGGCTAAAATGACTGTACACTATTTCTTCTTCCTTCTTCTATCCATAGCTGTGAGTTTTCACACCTGGGTAGCATATGCCAGTTTGTACAATCTGTATGTATTGTGAGTAGTGATAGACTTCTATATAAAGAACAGATGCAAATGGTAGGACAAATGTCTTGCCCTTAAGAGTGTTAATGCAAAACAAATTGTCCACAGTCTAAAACAAAACGCTCCATTAATCCCTGTTCCTTCAGCGTTTAATACGGCAGAAACGAGAGTTCTCCAGCTCACATAATGTGATGCTACAGTGTGTATTCTTGCATGTTGTTAATACCCATAGTCCTGACGGACTCCAATAAATACCTTCCAACAAAAATATATTAGTTAGGACTCCACTCGTGACATTTTTTATTAATGTTTGGCTTTCGGTTAGGCACTATTTACATACTTGGAAATCGCAGCCAAAATTAGCCAAGCCGACTTCAAGTATATCTGTTGTAAGCACTTCTATACTGCCGACGTTCTCGCCATAGTCATGATGCTCTCTTTGATGGTTATAGGGGACCTCTATACATGATCAATACAGGATGCATAATAATTGATCGTGGAAGATGTAATTCTCTACATTGTAATAAGACATGTACTACCGGTATTTACAATAAGTTTTAGCTGCCATGTGGTCTGGATTGGTTGTTGTGGTCTTACCATCCAAAAGAAGCAATAAAGCATATCTCCTGCTCATGCTGGGCATTTAGTTATCTAGGGAATGTTTACATGACAGGGTGTTGGCATGTCAAGGCAGACACAGTGTATCTTAGGCTAGTCAAGGCAAACATAGTGTATCTTGGGCTAGTCACGGCAGACACAGTGTATCTTGGGCTAGTCACAGCAGACACAGTGTATCTTGGGCTAGTCAAGGCAGACATAGTGTATCTTGGCCTAGTCAAGGCAGACATAGTGTATCTTGGCCTAGTCAAGGCAGACACAGTGTATCTTGGGCTAGTCAAGGCAGACACAGTGTATCTTGGGCTAGTCAAGGCAGACACAGTGTATCTTGGTCTACTCAAGGCAGACACAGTGTATCTTGGTCTACTCAAGGCAGACACTGTGTATTACTTGTACAATCTCCACTAGTCATAGGTGCACACTACTTAATAATATTTTCATGTATTATGCTATTGTGATATTCTCTATGGTCATCTCACATCATGTGATCAAGTCCTTTCCTGAGACTCCTATTCCAAACCTTACTCTCCATCACTGTGCCACAGTGAGTGGTTTCACTTTCTGTCTCAGTATAACGCCAGCTATCCCGGTCTCTTGTCAAAAATTTTCTAGTTTGCTGGTGCATGGTGGTTGGTCTGGTGGTCACTGATGAGAAACATAGACCCTTCAGCATGCTAAATGCATAAAGTTAGACATAAACTCATCCTACAATGTACTTCTGTTCCCAACACTTTGTATAGAAGCTTATCACAACTCTGAAAAAATAGTTTAAAAAATGGTAACAGTAAAGTAACCCATAGCATTTATTAATGCCGTAGGGGTGTGAGATGTTAGCGATCTCACATTTCACAGGCTCTGCAAATGAGGGCGGTAGCCATCTCCTCTCCCTCGCAGTCTTTACTTCCCGGATTAATTCGGTACCCATTTAAGGCTGGGTCGACCTGGGAGCCGTTGCGATCTGAAAACATTTCCGCCTCAGCTGGGGAATGAACCCAGGACCACTCATATGCGAAGCCAGTGCGCTAACCACTGCGCTAACGCGGCTTCCATAAAAAATGGTATGGGCTGCCAAAGAGTTAAAACTTTAACCTTAGTATAAAAAAATATATTAGAAGAGCTACGAAGTTAAAGCTCAGAGTGATATGCCCAGCAGCAAGTGTATGACTTTATTGAGGGGAACTAAGTACATGTGAAGAATCCAGAGTAATGTTAACCTAAGCATTTATTAACCCTGTAGGGGTGCGAAATGTTAGAAATCGTACATTTCAGCGGCTCTGCTATATGACGGCGGTAGCCATCTCCTCTCCCTCGCAGTATTTACTTCCGGGGCTGATCCAGTACCCAATTAAGGCTGGGTCGACCCAGGAGCCATTGCAGTCTTAAAAACATTTCTCCCTCAATTGCCTTACACACAACACATTTATGCTACGGAATTTGAAAACAAACATGTAATCTTACACACAACACATTTATGCTATTTGAAAACAAACATGTAATCTTACTTACACACATGGTAGCACATTTCTATACTTCTCATAAACTTCTCTAAAGACCCCTCCCAGAATACATTGATTCAGTTTGTAAATTATTGTTGATTCACTTCACATAAATGGAAAGCAACACCCAGTTCATTATATTTACATTACAATTTTAATATGGATGCGCTGGAGCGTAAATAATATGTAAATATGTTTACTAGCTTCTCAACCAATGGACCATATCAAGGATACAGGACAGCTTAGAAACATGAATGTCAACTGTAGAAGCTTAATCAAAACATGATAGTCAATATAGTTACTCAATCCATGCAGTAACTATGTTTTGTTTCATAGAAGATATACAGCAATGTTAGGCATCTAGACAGTTACCATTGCAAGCCATTAACTGTGAAGTTACCCACGGTAAATCTATATTTTTTTAGCATTCATCCTTAAACTTCCACTGGATTTCTCTTGTAGTAGGATAATGTTCATTCTAGATTTCTAGCAGAATGTAATCCAGAGAATGGGAATGCGTTGTGTTATCATTTAATTTGCACCAATGGCCAAACATATCCAATTTTAGCATCAGTCTATATGAAAAATTAAAATTTACTTGTGTTCTTTAGTGACAGTATATCTATTGCTGCTTCCCTGTCTCCTGGTTATCACATGGATCTACTGCCCGGGAGATGCTGGTCTTCATGGTAATGATAGAGCAGACAGACTTGCATCAAATGCACATATAATCTGTGAGTTTAGGGTGAACAAGGACATAGTTGCTACATTCACATCTGCTGGGTGTGGACCAGATGATGAATCTACTTAATTTCAAGAATTTAGTATTAGGAGTGATATCAGTAAGAATAGGAACCTGCTGGACAGAGAAAGGAGTGTTTTAAACTAGAGAGTCACAGGAATTATCAGCATGCACACCTTTTGACATCTGCTGTGGATGACTGCGCAATGATGCATGTGCCCAGAAGTGCAATGATGGCGGTTTATAACCAATGTTCAGTGTCTTATTTTGCGTTCATTTTCGAACTCCAGAAGATTTACAGGATGAGTCCAGACATAAAATGTGTTGTGTCATGGTTTACAGCTTGGCTGTGATATCTGCAACTTTTGGCTGACACATCTGACTTCCAGCATGACTTCTGCGTCACTTTAACTTTCTATGAGACTGGACAAACAACTCCACCACCAAAACCTTTTTAATCATCTCTTACTAGCATGGCAGGTCATGATGTTGCTATTTCTATTTTTCCTTTCGAGACCTGGCAACAGTGACACATATTGTTCTATGGCCAGTCAGAAAATTTAATACAGAATGATTACAAGAACACAGTAACAATAACAATGGATCCATTACTGACAAAACAAATATAATTGGTCATATAGTTAAGTAAGAAATCTAGACAAAACAAATGAAATTGGCAATATAGTTTCAGTAAGAAATCGTGTGGTACAGAGCGCGTCTGTGACGTCAAAGTTACAGAGTTTGATCCCCACCACAGGCAACTGTGCATCCGGACCATTCAGAAAGCAATGACAAACTACTGAACGTATTTATATTGCCTTGAAAATCACCACAGCCAACAAATGCTGGGTTGATAGCTAAGTCCTGTAAAGGATATGCTACCAAAGAAATCGTGAATAAATATTATATAAACCAGTAAGAATGGGTTGCCCCCACTCCCCCCAAATACTACTGATTCTTATCAGATAATGAAAGAATTATAATCAAGAATAACGACAATACAAATTAACATTCTAGTTTAATCCCTTTGTCAGAAACAATAATTAGACAATAATAGAAGATAAAATTTAATATTGAAAACAATTTACATGAAAAAAGTTTTGAAATTAACCCGACTTGGAAATTTATGTACATGGGTTTCAATAGCACAAGTTGTTGGTAAAGCGCAGATGATGTAATATTGTTCTGTAGTGTTTGTAGAAAGCAAATTATTCAAGATAAACAGGATTAATTTACATAAAGGAATAAGTTTAATTTTTTTTTAAATACAACCAAACAAAGCACAAACAATCCATGTAATACTATCAATCATCATTAGGTAGTATATCCTGAACACGATGTAGGAGTCATCAAAGCATTTCGAAACTGCTGTCGATCTTGAGCCAGTCTTCGTACTTCTATCACTGTCATGTTCAGGTGGTCTTTGATGTCTTGCGTCCATCTTCTTCTTACTCTGCCTCTTTTTCGTCTCCCTGGTATTATCCCCGTCTTCTCTAGGCTATCATTGAATTTGATATGGCCAAAATAGTGTAGTTTCTGGAAAGAACCATACTGTTTAGTCCAGTTTTCATTTACATTAATTCCTCTCAGGATGGCTACATTGGTGATCTTTTTGGTCCATGGCATTCTGAGGATTTTTCTGTAACGTATTGATTCAAATTTTGCTATTTTATTTTTCACTTTGTTGGTGATTGTCCAAGATTCACATCCATGTATTGCCACTGGGAATATACAAGCTCTTAGGAATGTTAGTTTTGTTGTTTTGCAGCAGCTCAGCCATATGTTTTTCATTTGCATCAGTTTCTATTAAGCAACAGCCAACCTCCTTCTGACTTCTTCATAGCATTAATCCCCATTAATAATGATAAGAGAACCAAGGTATTCAAAATTGTTGACTCTAATTTGCTGTTGTTGATACTGATCGAGAACTTGCTAGTGGTTTTGTCATAATTTTCATCTTGTTTCCATTCAGAAACAGATTTTGTTTTTCACTTTGTACTTTAATGGAGTTTATGAGGTGTTCGAGACATGCTTGACTGTGGGCTAATAATGTACACTATCAATGCATTTAATACAAATATTTTTTTAAATAAACTAAAAGTGATGACAATCATCATAATTATGGAAATAGTTTGAATCTAAACATGATTAGAAGTAGTAGATATGTTTAGAATTTATAGCAGAACTGATACATCAAATAATAACATACATAGAGCTGACATATAAGAACTCACAATTTTTCTATGTACCGGTAACTACGCCACTAAGCATGACAACAATTACCACTATGGATATCCATGCAGATATTTTTAGTCTAGTGTTATTTAGCAACACATACCCTATTTAAAAAAATAAACGGGTGCAAAGGGTACCGTACTGCTCTTGGCGGACCCAGGGATAGCAGATAACCAAGATTCTAAAACTACCTCCTTGTGGTGCACCCAGAAACAGAAATACAGTTGCTCTTGCTGTCTGCCTGACCAACACTTTTAAGTTCGTGTCTGTGTAGACAGCATGAAAATTTCTTGCAAAGAGACAGGCCACACACAAAAAAAAATTCAAAGTGAATTAGAGGCTACAGAGATGTGGTTTCTGAGACAAATGATGAAAATACCATGGACAATTAAGAAAACTAATGCAGAGGTTCTCACTAATGCTGGTGTTAAAAGATCAATCATATCAAACATTAGGGGCAGACAGTCAAGATTTCTAGGGCATGGGCTGACAAGAACACAGCTTGAACACTTAATAAACACTGGAAGATCAAGGAGAAAAGAGATAGGGGATGACAAAGAGAAAATTTGCTAGATGGACTAGTATTGTGGCACAGTAGAAGTTAACCAACCGAGCTTATTGACAACACAAGAGACAGAGAGTCGTGAAGAAACATGAACGCCTACACCACTCGGCATGGCATGTCCTCACTGCCCTCTAGCGTGTATTAACTTTTACATGTGGTGTGTACTTGGCAAATCACTGTATGTTAGGGACATTGACCGCTCCTCCAATGTTTCTGCCTTTTAAGCCGGCCAGGTCAGAAAGCACAGATGCCAAGCATTCCATTCCATCTACAGCATCCACAACCATGAGCCTAAAAGCGTTAACCAGGAATACAGCAAGAGCAGTTGTATTTAAATTTTCATGGTGCACCACGAGGACGTGCTTTTAAGATCTTGGTTATCTGCTAACCCTTGGTCTGAATGAGAGCAATGCAAGCCCCTTTGCACTCCTTGTGTGGTACTATCCTCATATTGTTGTCCATGTTGTTTTCAGTTATAATTTTTTCATTCTGTTCTCATTTCCTGCTTCCATTTTTTTAAAAACCTTCCTGCATGACAATACTTGTGTACTTATGTCATTGTCACCTTGGACGTTCCTGCTGTTCAATGTGTGCCATCTAGGTGCTTCTGTGATAGTACCATTGTTTTTATTGTATTCTTGAAAAGACCTGAAGGTTCAAACATTGAAATATCTTGTATAATATTATTTGTATGTTTTTGTACCTATACCACATAGTCTGATAATCATCTTAAAATTATGACAAAACTTGCTGTTCTATTCTTAGTAGGCTAATAAAAGTCATGTTCTTCTTCTTCTGCGAAAATTCTCAAACTCCTGCAGATTAGCAAGATGTAGTCTGGAGAACAGAATGTATTTTATTATGGTTTGCAGCATTGCTGCTATATAATTGACTTTCTGTCTGACACAACTGACTTCAGCATGGCTTCGGGTCACTGACCCAATAAATAGAATGGGACAGGCAACACCACTCCACAACCACCTTAGTCGCCTTTTACAATAGGCAAGGAAATTAAGTGTTGCCATTCTTTGCTCCCCTCTTGGGCTCTAGCAACATACAAGCAAAGTCATGTTGTTATTTCCTGGAGGAGTTTTTATTTCCTGCTCTGTTGTCTTTTGATGTGTTCCACTGTGTTATTGATTTGGTTCTCTGTCTGATGTTATCGTTTCTAATTAATTCTATCTCTTAATGACATTCCAAGCATTCTTCGTAGACATGTCATTTCTGCTGTCACTATTTTTTCTTTTGTCTTGTGCTGTCATTGTCAAGGTTTGGCACTGGGGCTGAAGTAAATTATAGTTCTCCGCTGTGACCTTTGCTCTAGTGTCGAGGTGTTACCTGACCTTTGTTGTGTGATTTGGCAAGCTTACGGGTAAGTACTTAGAGTAAGGTTAGGATTAGAAATAATATTTCTAATGTGTGCGCGCACCTCGTTCCGTGTATAGCAGGCACAAATACTGATCGCTCACCACAAATAATAGGAAATTTTAAAAAATGTGTAAATTGGAAAACAAACAGATTATGCATAAGTTCGTCTGTGTCTCGATTTGAACTCAAGTGATTGTCGGATGTGACGTCACGGCAGCCATTATTTTGATTGGTGTTACACGGGAATCCATGACGTTGGATAGTTAAAATTGTCAACATTGTGCTATTTATAGCACATTGGAGAACTATTCTTTACTTTCACCGGCACTGGTAGCACAGTCTGCACCTGCACAGTGTTTGGATAACTATTCTGATTATCATAATAATATTAATAATAATTAATAGTCTTGAATAATGCAACTTTAGTGTTTACAAATTTACATTTTTGCTCTTAAAATAAATACATGTCATCTGTCCTAGGATCTGGTATGTTTTGCTGCATTAATGTCATCTGTCCTAGGATAAATAATATTAATATTATAAATAATAGACTTTTTGTTAAACTTAATGAAGACAAAAGACTGCATGGCAACATCGTTTTCAGAGTGTTCTACTGTTCTTTAACATAAAATAAAGACTTGTCGTTTTAACTGTAATTATTATTATTAATTATAACATAAGCAACATTTTCTGTACAAGCAAATCCAGGATGTCCAAGTACCTATATTAATTATTCATAAATTATTATATTACATTATTGATTATAAGCCTTATAATAAGGGGCCTAAGCTAAAGAAACCGTAAACCATCTATCTATTCTTAAATTATTCTATCTGAATTAATAAATTAATAATATTATTAACATATCCTAAATAAATTTAAATCTAAAATATGCTAGTAAAGTTAAAGTAAATTCATTCGAATAGGCGTAGCAGTATTTTTCTGTTGTCTATTATTTGTATTATATGATTAGCCTAATGATCAACTCAGATCACCGTCTCTGAGGTTGCGAATCCGAATACCAATAGTCGCCATCACAGAACTGATAAGTAGCAATCAACAAGTTGTCGAAGATAAGCCAAAGTAAGAAAAAGTGAAATTACAAATTAAATAATTGATAGCGCGTGTATACAAGTTATTTAAAATATTTGCCTTACCTGTTAGTCAGTTAATAAATAGGAAAAACAGAACCACTGTGTATTTTACAATGTATGCAATTATAATAAGTGTAGTTTATACTGAATACGTGGATGTCATTAACTCCCAGTGTTTGTCACATACTAGTCACATCTCCTGCCGCCATGTTTCGAATGACGAGTTGACGATTCCTGAATAACAATGGTTCTCAAACTTTCACACATCGAACCACTACTGAAATGAATGCATAGGCTATACTTATATATTCGAGTGATTAATTATTTCCAGAACGTAGTCTTCTTTTGAGGTACCATGAAATACTCACGAATTTAGGCGATTTGACCTGACGCAAGGATATATTTCTTATCCTTTGTCGTCTAGGCGGCTCTTAGCTCCCTGACACCCGTTTACTAGCAACCATGCTTTCCATTAATTTTCCATACTCGTAGGCATATATCTCTTTATAGTGTTAAAAATATCTGTGCTTTCTTGTTATGATATTGCTTATTAGCCAATCCTCTTCAAATATGAACCTCTTGGTTCATCTTTTTCGCTGTTCGTGGCGTTCTCAAAATGCTTTCTGTTGCATCTCATTTCTTCGCAATCCGTCTTGTTGAGATAAGTTGAATTTTCCCTTTCTGTTGCACTCAGAAGTAGTGCAATAGGACCTATGTGCATTATTACCAATGAAGTTTTGGAAATCGCCCTATAAAAGACCCACAAATAACCAGACTATATACATCAATAGAAAAAAGGGAGCAGTAGCTAATGTACTGTATAACATTAGCAATGCGACAATGATCTATAATACCAACAAACATTACCTTTAAACAATAATCATATATAGCAAATTGAAAACTTTTGTTACTCAGGATCCATAATTACATCCACTCTTTCCATAGACAATGAAATAAACGCACGAATGGGGAAAGCGGCTACCATTTTTGGCGGACTGTGAAAATGAGCTTGGAAAAAAACCGAAAGTTAAAACTGAAAACACAGCTACATATTTATCAAACGTGTGCTGAGTACACTATACTACGGTCCTGAAACATGGACTGCCTACACAAAAAGTATTCTGTTTTGTGCTATACACCTCCTATTCACCACTACACAGACGCCGGAGACGAAGATGTTTAGAGAATGGTAGGGAATAGAGTCAGGAAGGGGAATGAGAGGAAGTGTGTAGGAAAACAGAACACATTTCATCTAATATGTCGCCGCAAAATCTTAAACATTATATGGCGCGATAAAATCACCAACATGGAAGTGTTATTTCGCAGTAAGCTGCGATCTGCCATGGGAACACTTAATATAAATTGATTGCGTTGGCTGGGTCACGTCCGCAGAATGACAAACTGTCGCAACCCAAAATAAGTGATATTCGGAGAAGTGGCTGAAAGCCAGCAATCCTGCGACAAACCAATGCTGAGTATAAAGGCATCTGAAGGTCCTCAATGAAAAGCTTCTCCAGAGACCTCAAAATCAGGGAAAACTCGGGATGTCTGGAGACATAATCTGCGTGTGGGGGCAACATTGTTCAGAAACACTATGGTTAAAGATATGGAAGAAAGAAGAGAAAGACGTAAATACAATTTTTCTGTTGCTGTGACATGATCGCTTGAAAGTCCCTATTTCTGAGAAAATTATCAATGGATTGCTTCTTCTTTTTGCTTACTGGCCGTCTGCAAGACGCAATACATCATACAGTAAATGTATCTTTAAAAATTAAATAATTCGTTCATAAAATACAATCGACTACAGGAGTTTACAGGAACGGGATTATCTCAAGCATTCTTTAGGAACTGGTCAAGTCTTACGTGATTTTAAATGACGACCAACATTACCTAATCACAGAATGACGACCAACATTACCTAATCACCACATGTAAGTTTATGTTCAATGTAGACTTGTCCCCATATATTGAAATGGATGTTCAGAGGACGTCAACGGGATAGAGTTTTCAGTCTACGAACTTTAAATAACATAAACGTCCTGAACAGGAAGATTACACCACCTGTGTCTGAATGGTTTGAGATCTACAGCTTATACTTGGTTTACACTGTTTGAGAGTATTTGAAATGAACCATAACAAGCTGCATCTGATTGTTTTATTACCACGAAATAAACACCGTGTATAAATAGAAATTATTTCCCCTAGATAACATTTGCCCTTTTTTCACACTACATTTGTATATCATGCGGTTGCATCCCTTACACTAAGAAATGTTTAAACATTTAAGTGAATTATTGATGAAGGTGTTTCTCTTTCGCAAGTAAAGATGAGTACGTCATGAAAAACAATAAACATATGATACGAAAAATGATGGGGGAAAAACCCCATTAGTGATTGTCTATTTTGATTTAAGTTTGTTAGTTTCTAGATGTCTGTTCGTAGATGAAAAGATATATTGCTGTGTGTGTATGAGTACGGAGGGTCCCGAGTAAGAGCGCTTTCAGATTTTCCCTTCATTTTCTATCTCTTGTAGATTTCCCGCAGTGTTCTTTCTTTTTTTCAACTTGTGTGATGCCAGCGTTGGTCTGTGCGTGTTAAATCAGAGCGATAAAGAGACAATATGCTACCATCAATGCTACAGTGTTTGAGGGAGTTCTTTAAGTAATCCTTTAAGGGTTTTTTTCTCTGTTCTACGTTTGAAGGTTTACCATAGTACAGATTCCCATTGAACAATCTCTTTGGAAGGCGCTTGTCTGGCATGCGGACGATGTGGCCAGTCCAGAGGACTTGGGACCTAATCAACAGGGCATGAATGCTTTGCATTCGGGACTTTGAAGAACTTCCTGGTATTTGATCCTGCCAACATACTTCCATGAGATTTCTTAGGCACCAAAAGTGGAAAGAGTTAAACTTCGATCGTGTCTCGTATAGACAGTCCACGATGACGCATCATAAAACAGTGTTGGAAGAACCCAACTGTAGACATCACAATTATTTGTCAAACTGAGACCACGTCTGATCCAGACGTTGGCACGAAGGTTCCCGAAGGCTGCACTAGGGCGAGCAAAAGGCAGGACAACATCCTCTCAATTGTCGCAGCTTACGATAGGTTGCTGTCGAGATATACACACCTATCATCAGTATTGAGTTTCTGTCTTTCACTGTGATTACCGGTTTTGTGTAGGGGAAACCTGGCGCTGGTTGGTACATTACTAATGTCTTCGAGGTGCTGATGGTGAGACTGATCGCATTACAGGCCGAAGAAAAGAGATCCATATTGTCCTGCATATAGTTCAGATTGTTAGCGTTGAGTGCACACTCGATCGCGAACAGTGTCCGTCTGAGTGTTGGTCTTGAATCTACTGAGAATTAATATCCTCCCATCAGCTCGATAACGAAGTCAGATTCCTACAATGTTATTCTGTACCAGTATGAGGCGTGGCATGCCAGTACATTATAAGAATGTTTGGTTGTTTAGTTTTGTCCAAATACAATGTTTGGCAGATTCATAAGAACAACTAATTGTAAAAATATTCTATATCACCAAAACCTGGCGTGTGTACCAGAATGAGGCGTGGCAGTCAAAGACATTAGAAAACAAATGGGAATCCTCACTGGAAAGTTCGTGGGAAAGTAGAAAAACACAAATAAGCAATAGTGTCGACAGTGAGGAAGGAAAATAATACAAAACAATTATACGAGTCGAAGAGGAACAAATATATTGTGTCCAAACGTACTACGTATTGACCTCATGACGCGTTTAGTATAAACAATATTATCGGTATAAGGAAACCTCATACCTAATTAAACAGGAGTCTATGAATGGAGATGTACTGACAAACATGTCAGTCAGAGTTAAAAACAAAACAATTAGACTTATTGGCTGCTTATATGTGGTTCCAGTGACAATTAAGTAGAAGATGAATGTTTGCTGTAAATAATTGTTCGCCGACGGACATCGCGTAGTAAGGAAGAAGGCGGGCATTGTCTGATGACTGGTCAAAAGCATTTAATACATGAATCAAGATCGTTCAGGGGTTTTCCTGTAATAAGGGAGATCGCGAGATGACCGGAGTTTTTGGATGGATGGAGGATTCACTCAGAGAAGGATTGTCGAGTCGAGGAACGACTTGGATCAGGATATTCATAGACCATAGACCAGTCTGGGAACTCAGGAAACCGAGGAGTTTAGACTAGGTACAGAGTTCTCGTTGGGACTGTAGCAAGGCAGATAGGTTAGATAAGATACCAGCAAGTTGAAGTGAGATAGAATTAGACAGTTAGAGACGGTTTGAGTCTTTAGTAGTTTATGATTCAAATATTGTAGATATTTCTTTGATGCTTTAGTACAAATTGTTGATGTCCTAACCCTTGATGTTGTGAACTGAATATTGTAAACTTGGATATTGTGATATGCAATAAACAGTTGTATATAATTGAGTTGACCAGGGTCTTTTGGACTACTATACATATATGAGCATTATCAACCTCTGTCTCCCGTATAAGTGGTCATTAATTAACTTGTTTTCATTTGTATCAGTGTGATTGTCGAGAGATTTCATTTGTGTTAGTGTGATTGTCGAGAGATTTCATTTGTGTTAGTGTGATTGCCGAGAGATTTCATTTGTGTTAGTGTGATTGTCGAGAGATTTCATTTGTGTTAGTGTGATTGTCGAGAGAAGATGTAATTTGTGTCAGTGTGATTGTTGAGAGAAGATTTGTATCAGTGTGATTGTCGAGAGAAGATGTAATTTGTGTCAGTGTGATTGTCGAGAGAAGATTTGTATCAGTGTGATTGTCGAGAGAAGATTTGTATCAGTGTGATTGTTGAGAGAAGATTTGTATGAGTGTGATTGTTGAGAGAAGATGTAATTTGTGTCAGTGTGATTGTCGAGAGAAGATTTGTATCAGTGTGATTGTTGAGAGAAGATGTAATTTGTGTCAGTGTGATTGTCGAGAGAAGATTTATATCGGTGTGATTGTTGAGAGAAGATGTAATTTGTGTCAGTGTGATTGTTGAGAGAAGATGTAATTTGTGTCAGTGTGATTGTTGAGAGAAGATGTAATTTGTGTCAGTGTGATTGTCGAGAGAAGATTTATATCAGTGTGATTGTTGAGAGAAGATATGTATCAGTGTGATTGTTGAGAGAAGATGTAATTTGTGTCAGTGTGATTGTTGAGAGAAGATGTAATTTGTGTCAGTGTGATTGTTGAGAGAAGATTTGTATCAGTGTGATTGTTGAGAGAAGATGTAATTTGTGTCAGTGTGATTGTCGAGAGAAGATTTGTATCAGTGTGATTGTTGAGAGAAGATGTAATTTGTGTCAGTGTGATTGTTGAGAGAAGATGTAATTTGTGTCATTGTGATTGTTGAGAGCAGATTTGTATCAGTGTGATTGTTGAGAGAAGATGTAATTTGTGTCAGTGTGATTGTTGAGAGAAGATTTATATCAGTGTGATTGTTGAGAGAAGATGTAATTTGTGTCAGTGTGATTGTTGAGAGAAGATTTATATCAGTGTGATTGTTGAGAGAAGATATAATTTGTGTCAGTGTGATTGTTGAGAGAAGATGTAATTTGTGTCAGTGTGATTGTTGAGAGAAGATTTGTATCAGTGTGATTGTTGAGAGAAGATGTAATTTGTGTCAGTGTGATTGTCGAGAGAAGATTTATATCAGTGTGATTGTTGAGAGACGATGTAATTTGTGTCAGTGTGATTGTTGAGAGAAGATGTAATTTGTGTCAGTGTCATTGTTGAGAGAAGATGTAATTTGTGTCAGTGTGATTGTTGAGAGAAGATGTAATTTGTGTCAGTGTGATTGTCGAGAGAAGATTTATATCAGTGTGATTGTTGAGAGAAGATGTAATTTGTGTCAGTGTGATTGTTGAGAGAAGATGTAATTTGTGTCAGTGTGATTGTCGAGAGAAGATTTATATCAGTGTGATTGTTGAGAGAAGATGTAATTTGTGTCAGTGTGATTGTCGAGAGAAGATTTATATCAGTGTGATTGTTGAGAGAAGATGTAATTTGTGTCAGTGTGATTGTTGAGAAAAGATTTCATTTGTGTCAATGTGTGATTGTCACTTGAATATTTCATTTGTGCATGCGTGATTGTCAAAATACGCGAAAATTTCATTTGTCTGATGCATGACTGTCACGTGGAGATTTATAATATCACGCCGTTCTGACATGACAAAATATCATAACTGAACTGTGACACAAGAATATTGTATATGCATCATTTCCTCTAACGTTGCTAGGCAACCAGTCTACCTGTCAAATGCGCGCACTGTATAATACATTGTTTTTCTTCAATTCTCAGCGATTAAAAACAATTAAGCTTCTGTGCATTAAGATTACTGATCGAAACTGAATTCAAGACAGCAAAAATATAAACGACAATCTAATTTACCGCAATTAAATGAGCACACACCATTGGATATGACGTCAAGGCCGGAAATCATGTAGAAAGCTAGTCGGTTATGGCTTTGAGATGTTCACCTCCAGCTTTCTCAACAAGCAGTTTTTTCTCACGCGAACTAAGCCACAGACGTCATCAGTTTCTAGCCAGGGCTGGGAAATGATTTCTTGGCCTAAACGTTTTTTCAACACACACACACATAATTAGATTTGTCTTTTTGTTATTGTGGAAGAGTAGAGATTGATGAATGTTAATGTGAAATAATTTAGCTTTGTCAGTTTGTTACGTGTTTGAGTCATAAAAAGACAGAGGCAGAGAGAGAGAGAGAGAGAGAGAGAGAGATGTAAAGAAAAATGGTAAGTATGCCAGTGATCCTCGGACATTTTTTTAATGTGGCCCGCTTTCAGTAAAATTTGTATGAATTTACCGTAAATATCTAATAAAATCCCTTCAGTTTTGTTCGAGTAAATTTACTGAAGCACATCATAAACACATTATTACACATACTGATGCTGAGAAAATGTATAGAAAATGATTTTCCACGTGTTTATAGTGAGGTATAGAACGAATTTCTGTGGGAATGGGGCATGTTTGATGCAGCTCACGGTATTGTGTAAAGAATACATAAACACAGTTAAAGTGGCACATGCAGCCACTATTCCTGACAACTTTGAACTTTAAAATGCGTATGCATTTTAAAGCTCATATATGTTTACCGAGTATACAGTCAGTATACTCGGTAGAAAAAAGGAAGTTGAGACAAAAGGTACAGTACATATACCTGGAATGCCACGACTTTCTGAAAACGACCGTCACCGAGTCATTGGTATGGTGGTGGCAGGAATAAGCTTGTATGTCATTGCCAGAAGGATGAATTGTCCCCACATCACTATTGTACGTTTCCATGAACGTTAATGAACAACGGGCAAAGCCCGGGATGGGCGTGTGAGTGGTCAACCACGGGTGACTACAGCCGCGTAAGATCGTCATACTATACTGAGTTACTTAAGAAATCGTTCCCTTCCGGCAAGCCAAACAGCACGAGCAACAGTGGGTAGACATAAATAGGTCTCTCGTATGCTGTCATACGACGGTTCAGAGAACCAGATAAATCTTAATACAAGCCGACCTTATGTTGGGCAAAACCTGACGCAGAGACGTCGTTAACAGCACCTTAAATGGACACAGCAACATGTCAGATGGACTAGACTGCAGTCTAATGATGTCATATTCACAGACGAAAGCAGATTCAACATATCCTTTGCTGATGGACATATGTGTCTTTGGTGACGGTGTGGAAAACGTTAAGCAGATTTTTGTGTTTGTCATGACAATGATTTGGTGGTGACAGCATTCAGATTTGGAAAGGATTCAGTTTTCACCATCACTATCCCTTCAGGTGAGTGGGACTTGATTACATAGAATTCCTGCAGAGATTGTGCGTTCCATGCGTAGCTCTGCCAGTCTGGTTTACTAGCACATGGTGGACATTAAGATACTAAGGTTAGTGTGAATCCTTTTTTTAAAAATTAGTTCATTGTTTGTTTTCTCCCTTTCTTGTAAATATTTCAAATAATTTCATAATAATCAAATGCACAAATTAATAACCAGGACGAATTAATAGGAAAGTAAATTACAATTCCGAAAATGTTTACATGTATACACTTTTATGCATATTTCACAACGATGTTATTTAACTATTACAGTGGTATGCTATATATATATATATATATATATAATATATATATATATATATATATATATATATATATATATATATATATATATATATATATATATATATATATATATATATATATATATAGCAGAATTAAGTCTTTCTTCGGAATATGTTTCATGCGCACTGTTCCACATCTAGAAACAGTAACATGATACATCGTACAACAAAAACAAGCGTTGACTGGATTTCTCGTCTGTAAATCAACTTTGTTTAGTAGAAAGATGGCTTGAAAATTATGAGTTTTGTATATACCCAATCATTCTCCAGATATAGTCCAGCGTACTGAATATATCTAGATGGATGTCCATGGCAGATCTTGCACAACGTCAATATCTTGGCTTATCCTACTCTTCCCCGCACATTTCGCTGGCCGGCGACACACCGTATAAAAAAAAACTATGTTGGAGGTGATCACTCATATTTACACAAGAATGACAAATGGAAGTGATCAGAGGTGAGGGGAAAATGTGAGTCCTCTTAAGAAAATATCCGATCCGAAGATTTCATAAACAACTTTTGACTGGGGCTTTGTGTCTAAACGGAGAGTGGATCCTTTATGGGATGTCCGATGCTTATTTTTAATCAAGAATAACGGAATCTTGTTGATATTTCATTTAAACGGACATACATCTTGGTATCTGTAGCATTCAAGTCACTGCCATTAAATAATGTTATATTGAATATAAGACTCAGTATGCTATTGAGAATTGTATATATATTTTCTGTTAACAAAAGGTGTATGTTCCCGTTAGGGAGTTTCAGGGGAGTATGATACATGTAGCTCTAACTGTATGATAAAACTGCACGGCATTGTTGTCACCACGTGATGTACAGGGTGAGTTTTAAATTTATCCATGGACAGAAAATAACCAATATCTTACTGAGAGTTAAGGACCTCACTGATGTGAGAAAACACATACAGAATTCCTTGTCATGCGACACAAACATAGATTGCAGTATAGTACGCTAAAGCGTTCGTTTGGTCTGTATGCATTTCGTTCCTAAATCAAAATATGTGTTTTTGTCATTATGTTTATTTCCAACAATGATCACGCATAGAGCAGTTTGTTTTAAATCAACTTGTTAGTTAGTCGTCGGATCATCATCTCTGCAAACTGGACACGTCATAATTGCTCCTATCACTCCCTGAGTGTATCCGCCATTAAACTTCTGCTGACAGTACCGGTCCTATACTGGTTGATTATCATTCTTCTGCGCCCTTCAAAATGTTCACTTCTAGCAACACCGCATTTCAATCCTGATCTTTAATCCTGGTCAATGAAAAGGATCATCATCCACACTAGTCTCACTCTCGCGTGCTATATCTCTTAAGGAGTTCAAAACGTCAGCTGGATCATCTTGGATTCCTGATACTACACAACAATTGATTACGCATTTTTTCTGCTAATACACAACAAATGAAGACTCTACTCATGACCGTCTGATGGTCATGCTCTACTATACTGCTACTAGTTACGTAAATTCTGCGATCAATTGTTGAACATGCAGCACAATGTTGGTCAAGTAAAGTTTGTTTTAGGTAATCTTGGGTTCCCCAAAACTTATTTTAAAGAACAGCTCCGATGGGCTCGATTGTCGTTCTGTGACTAGCCATACTACGACAATTATGTGGGAAGTTTTCTGGTGTCTGTGTTGCTTCTTCGCAGACGCAGGCCAACAGAATCGCTGATACCGGATCGGTCTAAGTCCCGTCAGGTTATGTTGGTTTATTTTTATTTCACTAGTTTTGTTTAAATATCCATTGTTTGTTGTTTTTTTCACAAAAAAGTCTTTAGTTATGCTCACTTTAAATGTCAAGTATAATTTCATTTTTGGGCATTCATATTTACCTACGATAACATCACAGATAACCAAAACAATACCAGTATTGGAACACATCAAATGACAACAAATCAAGTAGTTTTCACGCGCTTCCAGACTACCAACAGACAGCATGCAACAGATGGCCATGACACATACACATTACGGCTATAAAGCCAGAGGAAGACCATGTAAAACACGGATCACAGAATCAAAGAGTCACAGGAACAAGCTTACAAACAGCACACAGGAAAGGCCATCCGCAGAGAACTCTACTACCCCTGACGCCGCAAGGCAAACAAGGGCTACAGCGTATAGATAGAAATATATATAGAATATTTACCTGTTTATGTTCGCTGTTTATCCTATATTTTTCCTTTCTAGAGATGGTTTTAGTCACAAACCTCAACTTTGTTTATTTTTCTAAACTGTAAAATGTAAAAATAAACTGTAAAATCTTTGCGTTTTTGTTATGGGCAATTCTTAAAAGAGAAAGCCAATGACAAGAAACGACGACTCTTCGCTGGCAGTATTGTAACATAAATGCAAAATAAATACGATGATTATGATAATGAAATAATCCGCTTATCTGTGATCAGGAAGCTCTTGACAGCCCACATCCTCTCTGACAAAAGCACACATCCTCTTCAGTTGAGTAACCAAGATGGCACCAGAGTCATATAATGTTTCTTTCTCAAAGGTATGATTGTTAGAGGAACAGAAAATTTATGCTGTATAAATAGGTACCTGTATGTAAGTGACATAAACACTGTATAAATAAGTACCTGTATGTTTGTGACATAAAATACTGTATAAATAAGTGCCTGTATGTAAGTGACATAAAATACTGTATAAATAAGTGCCTGTATGTAAGTGACATAAAATACTGTATAAAAATTACCTGTTTGTAAGTGACATAAAAATACTGTATAAATAAGTACCTGTTTGTAAGTGACATAAAATACTGCATAAATAAGTACCTGTTTGTAAGTGACATAAAATACTGTATAAATAAGTGCCTGTATGTAAGTGACATAAATACTGTATAAATAAGTGCCTGTATGTTTGTGACATAAAATACTGTATAAATAAGTGCCTGTATGTTTGTGACATAAAAATACTGTATAAATAAGTATGTATGTTTACATAAAATACTGTATAAATAAGTACCTGTATGTATGCTACATAAAATACTGTATAAATAAGTACCTGTATGTATGCTACATAAAATACTGTATAAATAAGTACCTGTATGTAAGCTACATAATATACTGTATAAATAAGTACCTGTATGTATGCTACATAAAATACTGTATAAATAAAGCATGTGTGTGACATAAAATTATGTATAAATAAGCATGTGTGTGACATAAAATACTGTATAAATAAGCATGTGTGTGACATAAAATATTGTATAAATAAGTATGTGTGTGACATAAAATACTGTATAAATAAGTATGTATGTGACATAAAATACTGTAAAAATAAGTATGTATGCTACACACAATATTGTATAAATAAGTATGTATTTTACATAAAAAAACTGTATAAATAAGTATGTGTGCGGTATAAAATACACTATAAATAAGTAACCACATATATGTTCCATAAAATACTGTATAAATTTGTGACACAAAACAACATATTACTGGAACTGACGAATGGAAGTAGTGATAATCAATAACAGGTAACGCCAGTGTGTTGCCGCGTCCGATTGGGGAGCAAAGAACTGTAACACTGTTACTTGCCACGCATGTCGTAGGATACGTTTAAGAAGTTTTTTTTGGAATAGAATTGGCTGGCCCATCCCATAAGAATCAAAGTTACCCAGAAGTCATGCCGATGTCGGATGTTTCAAGCGAAAAGGTCGCAGTCATCGCAGCTAAGCTGTAAAACATGACATAACGCATTTGTCAGACACCACTATATTCTTTGACACTTTTCTCACCGAATCCTGCATAAATATCCCAAGTGCAGCGTTGGTGACGAATGACTGACCTATAGGTGCAGATTATTAAATCATTTTCTATCGTTATCGTCAATGATCTCCCTGACTACTGAATCAACCGTTGCCCGATTGTCCCCCCTGCAACTTATGTCAAAGCAACATGTTCATGCAACTTGTACATATAACATTTATTTTCTTATTCAAGTCGGATTTGTCCGCCATTTAAGTAAATAAAATGGTTACAGCGATACAATTTTCATGAACTGGATCCTGCTGGAAATCTAATAGGACTATTGCTGCTGTAGAGATTCAGCGGGAGTTTGAGTACGTAGTTAAACAATATTATTCCAGTCAAGTCTTACTGCGCAAGTCTAGTTATTTTTTCAATATTTTGTTCAGATAGTAATGCCAACATAAATTTTGCCTATACAATTATTACAGCCCCCAAAAATGAAGGGTTTGTCCGTGATCACGAGAACTTAAAGACCAGATAACTTATGAGTCTTATAGCTGCCACTCGTATTTAGGTCCATCAGCGAGTCTTATTACTATCCCTCTTGTTCAGATCGTTCAATGAGTTCTACAGTTGCCCCTATTATTTAGATCCCTCAGCGAATCATACAACTGCTCCTATTATTTAGGTCCCCCAACGAGTTCTATAACTGCCCTCCTTGTTCAGGTCTTTAACGAGTCCTATAACTGCCCCTATTGTTTAGATAATTCGACGAGTCCTATAGCTGTCGCTCTTATTTAGGTAATTCAACAAGTCCTATAACTGTTCCTATTGTTTAGATCCTTCAAAGAGTACTATACCGTAGCTCTTGTTCAGCTCCTTCAACGAGTCCTA